>OY979669.1:24476433-24914433 GCA_963855955.1 Luperina nickerlii
AGCGTCATTGTCGATGGTAGTGCGGGCGGCGATCTGAAACTCACTTTTGAACAAGACGGCGCCCGCGCACCACGCTCGTGACGAATCGCTCAGAATCTTCGTCATCACGCTATTTCAAGATTTAATTAAGTTGATTTCGTATAGTAGTAATCGCTAATTACCTAATTACATCGTGATTCCAGTGAATGCCGATTAAAATACGTCGATTGTGATTTGAAGTCATTTATTACTATTTCCGCGCCCACCTACCTACATAATTAGAAGAAGATGAGTTCTGGTGAAGGGCCACCAGGCCGTCCTGACCCTTCATATATAATATTATAAAACTGAAGAGTTTGTGTTTGTTTGTTTGTTTGGTTGAACGCGCTAATCTCTGGAACTACCAGTCGGATTTGAAAAATTATTTTTGCATTTGATAGCCCAATTCTTGAAGAAGGCTATAGGCTATTAACATCACGATATGACCTTTAGGAGCCGAGCAAAAAGAAAAAAAGTCCGAAAGAACGCTAAGCAAAAACGAAGTAATAGCGCGGGCAGGCGATGCGATGCGACGGAATGGGTCAGAGTAACAAGAAATTTCACCTGGACCAAGTCGCGGGCAGAAGCTAATAATTATATAAAGATACTATTTTTGTTTCATTATGACATCGTATTATTTCTGTATACAAAGCAGTAGTAGAATATTTATAAAGAATAAACATTATCAGCATCTCTGTGTTCAATAATATCTAATCTGCACTGTGATGAGACGTACCATCCACGTGGCACTGAGGGACTGCATGCCTACCACACTGTGAACGGCAAGGCGGCTCCGCTGCCCGTAACTTGCTGTAAGTATTGCTTGAATGATGATCTTAGGACCTATTTGTCACCCACGTTTCACGACAAACCAATTCAAAAAGATTAATTTCTATCAATCCACAATGTTTATCTGCATTCAAATCACAATATGTGAATATTTTGCGGAATCACACGCCATAAGCTACAAAGATTGGTTCCAAGAATGACATTGTTTACAACGTTGAGAGATTAATGTAATTACAGAAACTAATGGTTATGTCATCGACACATGGAGGGTGCGCAGATTCGGGGAAGCGGCGGCACGAGTCGCGAGCTCGATACCTGCCGTAGGGCACCGTGGGTACCTGCTGCTGCTGCCAGATTCATCGCCGCCACTACACGTGTTATCTGATGTTTTTTATAACGAATATGTAGGTATCATGTACAGTTGGACAGCTTTTGTGCACTTTTAGTAACACGACTGTGGAGTGTCTCTGCATACGTTGGAATTATGGTAAACTGAACTGATGGTTTGTCGTCAGTTCATTTGAAATTGCCAGTATATAATTTTTCGTGTTTTTTATTATTTTTATCTAAACAAAAATGTGAATGCTCTATGTGGAGCAGGCCACAGCCGCACGCACGCACAACACAAAGCACTCCGCACAATAGCTGGCCCGACCTCGTCTCACGCTACCTCAAAAAATCAAGGAATTATGTTTTAGGAAAAAAAGCAGTTGGAAATATGTGACAGGAGCAATTTCTTTAAGTTGTCTGTATAAAAGGATCGCAGCATGATTTATGGCGGGAAGTGTCTCCGCCATGAGTGATACAGTGCCCACCACTGCGCCCTTCATAACGTGGAACTGAAGTGTTGGCTCCATAAAAAATATCTATGGGTGACTCCATAGCGGACACCGGCTTTTAACATCTCAAATCTCTGTGCCTAGTACCCTACACAGTCGGCACCTCGCCCTTTAACATAGAACATGTCCGAGGATGAGAAGCCCCAAGGTTTTAAGACTGTGATTGACTGAAAGAAAAGCTTGCTCTTGCGAACAAATAAAGATTCTTTATTATGAGCATAGCTTTAGCTCCACTCGTATACTTTCTCTCTAGAACAATCCAGGGCGTATCGGATATTTATGCTGTATTTGTTAGTTATTCAGTCAGAAGTGTCGTGTGGCGCAGACAAGATTATTAATGCGTGGCAGGTTTAACGTAATTACTTGGCAAGAACTTGTAGTACACATTGATAAGACGTAATCACCGGCGCCCACACACACGTCTGTCGTGTGGGGATGTACTACATGCGCAATATATAGCGTGTTATGATTAAGCGGGATCCAGTAAATCAATGTTGTCATACGTATTGCTCATCTCGATCTGTGATTACATTAGCTGAGCACATTCATAGAGCGGCGGCTGTCGCTCCACGGCCGGCGCGACGGGGCAGGCTCAGGCGGTACGCAGCTCGCGCATGTTCAAACTTGGGACAGTGTTCTACCTTCGCTATTTAGGGGACTATGCATAGAAATATAATATGGTTCTTGCAGGCAGGGAGTTTGCTTTGTATCATAATACCAAAATAAACTAACAACCACAACACAATTATAAGGGACTTGGATTTCGGCACCGCAGCAATGTTTTACATAGAGCTATTAAAAACTGTTTGAGCTATAATTACTTTTTCTGGGTTTGTTCCAGTCTACAATTTCCAAGTATTGTCTCAGTTTCCCAACTCACGATCACCAGTGTCATCATCTCTGGCTAGCTCCTCGTAGGCGCGGTAGTCAGCCGCGCCACATCTGTCATCCGACGGGGAAATGGTGCGCGGGGCGGGGGGCTGTTACTGCCTAACTAACTATAAATTACAAGGTCACCAATTAAGATAACGCTCCACACGCACAGCAGACACTGCATCGCACTACATCACGACCAGGAAGTTCTATACTCTCACCAGCCTTATACAGCAACCTGCAAGATAACAATATTGTTGTGTAGGTACCTCTGCACCACAAAAGGGACGTCGATAGCAGCGTGGAAGTTAAAATATCCCCTCGTAAGATATGAGTAAACAATCGACAATACCTTGGATTTAAAACAAAACATGAGTTATATGAACAAAACGGTCGGCGTTCATTGTGCGAGTGGTTTGGGAGCCATAAGTTACATGCGTATGAGCGGCCGCCACGGCGCGCATCGTTATAAGAAATAAAAGAGAAGCGGCGGAACAATAGCGCGGTCAATACGGTAGCGGCCATTTGCATATCGCGCATCGACTCCCGCGCCGGCCGCGCCCAGGGCTGCAGCGCACTTCACCTGCCAGTAGCTACGCGGTCCGTCATAGAGGAAATGTCCAGTGTTCCAATTTTAAGATTATTCATTAACGTAACTATATGAATTCAATTAGCTTTGAATGTGAAACAATTGGCGTCGCGTTTGGGTTTGCTCCAGGCAGGTTGCTAATCGTTTTAAATCGAATATAAATAAGTTCAGTTTATCATTCAGTTCTACCTTCGCACCCACGCGAGCTCGATTCATTCCTTACTTATCTAATATTCAAGTGAGTGCAGAGGAGATAAAGCGACGCACTATGGACCCATGATTCTCTTCAGCTCTTCAAAGATTGCTGGAAAATAGATCTTCTAGATTTTACGTGTCAGATCGCCTCTTCCATGCGGAAGAGAGTGGACGGCTACTTTTTGAAAAATCTCCATAATATTCATACTTAAAATATTATTAGATATACATAGAAGCTGTTGGTGTACCTTTGTCTAAAGTAAAAACCTTTCGGTTTTTACTTTTTTCTTTTGACTGCATCATGTATTGTAAACTAGTAGCCCACCCTTGCTTCGCACGGCTGCAATCTACTAATGTTGCGACATGTCAAAAACAAGATTTCTGTAATATATGGAAGCACATGACGTATTATACACATAAACCTTCCGGAACAAATTCGCTAAATGATGGTGAAAACCTCATCAAAATCCGTTGCGTACTTTAGAAGGATAACGGCCACACGGACAGACCCGACAAGCAACTTTAATCCATACTAATATATTATTAAAACTTTTTAACAAAAAAACCGACTTTCAAAAAACTACAAAGTAAAAAATAACTTTAATTTCGGGAGTCGGTATCTTTGGATCTGTATATTAGTTTTTTGCCACCGACTTCCGAAATTAAAGTTATTTATCACTTAGTAGTTTTATTTGGAAGTCGATTTTTTTTTTGTTAAAAATTTTTATCTGTCGCTTTTTAGTGGGTCTGCTTATAATTTATCTAAGTTACAATGGCATGGTGTCAACATGCTCATCGCCTTTTACAAAATACCTATTGCTTTTCCCGATGCTGGGACTTTAATTGTTGAGGAGTTATCCTGGTATTTCCCCATCAGCTCCATTTCACCATACGCATTGTGACGAGCATAAATTTACTATTAAAGTACTTAATCGCAGCCCGTGAAATATGGCCATCTCTGGTCTTCATCATCAGCTCCACTTTACCAAATTATGATTTCCGAGAGCAAATGCTCAAGTTACTTTAAAAAATGCCCATATCGCTATAGGTTTGCCTATGAATTTGAGGGTTTCCCTCGATTTCCATGGGATCCTCTCATCAGATTCCAACTTAATAACAATACCCACCTCGAGAGTATACCCTTACAATTTTATATGGTGGTATACATAAAAAAACATACATAAAGTCGAACATAAATAACCTCCTCCTTTTTGGAATCCGGTTAATAAATGCGATAGTGTCCGTCTATCACCTCTTCACGCTTAAACCGCTGAACTTAGATGAAATTTGGTATAGAGATAGTTTGAGTCCCGGGAAAGGACATAGGATAGATTTTATCCCGATATTCCCACGGCCTACGGGATCGAAAGTTATGCGGGTGAAACCGCGTGGCGCAACTAGTTTATAATATGTGTCGATAGATCATCTATCTACACATATTATAATCGCGCATCTATCATATGCGCCTACGGTTTATTCTCAGTATGTCCTTAAATTTGTCTTGTCTTTGTCTTTCTGTCGTGAGGAGGGAAACAAATGTCCTAGACATGTGACATCTACCAACCCGCACTGGGCCCGCGTGGTGAATTGCGGCCCACTCCCTCTCAAAGAGAGGAGGCCTGTGTCCCAGCAGTGGGAACGTTATAGGCTGATTATGCCGATGTCTTTATGAGCTGGTGCATGGAGCACCTACTCGGCGGAGCTGCAGCACACACGCCCGTGCCAGCCGCGCGCGAGCCAGCCCTGGCGGCGGCGCGCACAAATACAATTGTTGTTTATCGTAGCGCACACGATATTCTCGCTAGCTTTTTTTTCGCAAACTTATTTCTAGTACATCTTATTAGGTTTAATAAAATATCGGTATATATTATCGTTTCATCGATTAGGTACTCGTACATACTTGACGTAGGTAGCTAGGTTTCTATACTTAGGCATAAAATGTCTAAAAAATATTGAGCTTTAACTGCCATAGGAGTACCTAGTGCTTACGAGATAAGCTGTAAGTAGGTAACCTCACCACTTTACCTGTACTGTGCTCAAATTCTTATCGGTGGTAAGTACTTACCGGTGTCTGTGTAATCAGACGACATCGATTGCAAAAAAGCTTACAGAAATTTTAAATTGCTTATGTAGCTAGTTTTGGAATATTTTTTGTTCAAACTACTTAAGTAAGTATTTCAGACATAGTAAACGGAGAAGAGACTGTTAGTCGGTAGGCTGAAAGTTTTTCTCCGTTGGTTATTTCAAATACCAAAACAGTTTTTAAAACCTGTATGAGCATTGAGGACTTCCAAGTTCATTTGATGCAGGGTAGTGCAAGCTACCACCCAGTGCCGGGCTATAACTGCTGCACACTGATCGGTAACTTGACACCTGATGTTAACGATGGCACGGTATGTATAGTGTGCACACACGGTCGTGCCTACTTTATTGAAATCTTAGCGTAGGTAGGCACGGCGGGTGTCAATAAAAAATAACGCATGTTTGTGTCACGTGTGCCAACGTGACACATTACCATGCATTTGAATTGAGTGACAGTGCCCGGAGATTTTCCAGAATAATCCATAGTGTTCCATACGCATGAGCCGAGTCCTTCAAACACCCGCTACGTGCCCTATTTTTAGGGTACCTACCTCGGACACGTGATAAACAGCCAATGACATCTTCGCACCGAGAGGTTCTCTCGAAACAAAATACATAGATAGACCTACTGGCGCATGTTAAATGTTTGTCGATGTTCCAAACAATGAAACAGTCACGAGTACATTAATACCAAAAACTGTGGAAGAAAAACTGTCCCAATATAATTATTTTCAACACACTTGCTCGTAAAGTGGCTCTTATTGAACCGCTTTTATGTCCATAATGCAGTGTATTAAAACGCGTGATTTTTACTTTATGTTATTCCAGTAGTGCGATAACGCCACAGTTAACTATTTACTAGTCGGAGATACGCGCTTTATTTTTAATAGTCTATATAGTCCTCGGTCCCAAAATTAACTAAAATTTATTTACCTTAAGGTGAATGCGCAGGGACCACGGACAATTTAAGGTGAATGCGCAGTGGTAGACCGCGAAGTTCAAATTGTCTTATGTGTTTTTGCAATTTTCAGGTCAGTGTCAGGTTTTATCTTGATCAAAATATGATTTCCGACTACCACAGGCTTCTTCTGGGTAAGCTCACTCCATCGTAGACTTTGTCTCTGTCACCTCTGACCTAGACTAGAGTCAAGAGCAAACCCATTTTATAAAAATAAAAAAACTGGCACTCCGGTAGTGCCGACAGAAGTGAAAACTTGAACAATTACGAGTGTATTTTGTGAATCGTCTTATAAACAAAACACGCGTGTTAAGGTGTGTTCCTTATTTTATAGGGTTTTTTGCAAATCAGGTATGATGACCAAAGTGACTGGTTTATTCTTCTCGTGAAAGGAATTTATTCAGATTTACAAATAAGCACACAGGATAGACTTCAGTTCGTGGTGTTGGTCGCGGCAGTGGTAAGAGAAGCAAGCCCATGGAGCTCGTCGTCAGTTATATATCCGTGGTTCAGCGCCATCTCGTCGTTGTTGGATGAACTACGTAGTTAGTACGCGAGGCCCTCGTAGTTCTTCCCGATGTGCATAGATGGCGCTGTCCTCAACAACGCGCGTCTTTCGTTTTACGTCTTACGAATCTTACGATCAGGGTCACGTGACCTGACGTGAATTTAGAAGTTTTTACCCATTCCAAAAAAAGTACACAGCGCCGCTAAAGAAGTTTTCACTTCAAAAATTAATGAATATTGTTTATGCAAAATGCCTAGCTTTTATTACAAACCTCCATTTGATTTTTTAATAATAATTAACGAAAAAAACTAAACTAACTACTAAAGAAACTAAAAAATAATAATAAAGGTAAATAAATAAAATAAAAAAAGTCTTCTCAACCGCGGATTGAACTCGAGACCATCGCATTGCTAAGCCACAGCGTTAACCACTAGACCAACATGCCACTTACGTTACATTACAAAAAACTTAAATAGGTTCGATGTCATTACCAAGGGGTAACCGTTTCTATGAAGCGAGCTGTACGTATGAAGCTTTTATTTTTTCTTGACTGTACTTACCTGTCCTAGATAAAGTGGATAAGACAGATTAAAACAGGAGACGAACTAGCAGGGGATCGAGGAGGGGGTGTGTTCAGGGATCAGACCGGAATAAATCGTATATTGTGTGCTTCAAGTACACAATAGTGTAGTGTAGTGTAGTTCGACATTTACTTACTTTGTTTAATTATTACGAACTGTTTTTCTCTGTAATGAAAATAATAATATTAGAAATACATAAAAAAAGTCCAACTTGTAAGTAATAATGCAACATGATTTTTTTTTTTGACATTTTTTGACATTGATTTACATTCTGTAACTACTTTACTACTCACACCCTGACTTATTACTTGTAATTTTTTTTTAATGAAAATCGTTTACTTTTACCATGTTTGTAAATATGTGAGCACCTTGTATCTATCAGATAATTAATTTATATGTCATGGTTTCATTTTTAAGTCTTTTACCTATTGTGGTATAGTAATTTTATTTTAGGTGCATCGTGTTCACATATTATTATTACTACATAGTATAAAACAAAGTCGCTTTCTCTGTCCCTATGTCCCTTTGTATGCTTAAATCTTTGAAACTACGCAACGGATTTTGATGCGGTTTTTTTTAATAGATAGAGTGATTCAAGAGGAAGGTTTATATGTATAATAACATCCATTAAATAGTGGAGAAGTACTGTTATTTTTGAGGTTTCTAATGTGATGTCGTAAATAATTACATTTTTTCCGCTTACATTGCAAACGCAGGCTGAACCCTACGAGTTTTATCAAAATAATGTACTAAGTATTGTACCTACACATTGAAAAGGTCTACAGAAAAGTCCGTGATGGTATATGTCTATCTCTTATGGATAACCCACAATAACTTTTTTTTTGTCATTTACTTTTTACGACAAATAATGGCTAATTTTTGAAGCGATTTTAACCAATACAGCATTAATCCTTAACCAATTAAATACCTTGAATATATTGTTCATTTAATATAGATCTATATGGCCCTTTACACCGTATGATTTAAGTGAAAATTTTCGAAGATATTACAGATTTAAAAATTATGGGACGTAGCGTTTGCGGCGGTACCGGCCGGCCGCTCGGTGCGGCAAGAGCGTGCCTATAAAAAAGCCGGAGCGGGCCGCTATGTTTTTATATACAACGTTCACAGTTTTTCTGTAGTGTATTTAGTATCAGCATTGCACCCGTGCGAAGCCGGGGCGGGTCGCTAGTTATTATTATATAATTAATGTATGCAAAATTTTGTAAAATATTTTAAAAGAGTAACGGTGGAGTTTCTTGCCCGTTCTTCTCCATACGAAAACTACCTTTTGGAATGGGCGACTAGAATCAATTCTATTTGTTGTAATTTCTGACGTTCAAAAGTGCCTTTAAGGTGCCTATTTGAAATAAATGCTTTGACTTTGACTTTGATTGCAACAATAAATAGGTATACCTATGTGTAAGAATAACATAAATCTTACCGTTTAGTTATGCTTATATCTCGTGCTGTTTTCTTTATTTTTTGTTCCTTTTCCCACAAAACAACAATTTTAGCCTTCAATAAAGTTGTTAATCGAACCATACCATCGATTAATAGAATCAACTGGTCAAAAACTTAATAAATTGGATAATATTACGATGAAGATAATTACACTCAAGCGAATCGGCACGAAAATGAAACCATTTGAAAAGTAAAAATACCCTCAATCACAGTTTAGTAAATAAGGCGAAGAAGTATACTAAATTCAACCTTAACTCGCAGTTCATACAGCAGTTAAGTTTCTGAAGTAAAATTAGGGTAGTGCAACAATCGGAATAAATTTAACACATTCTATTCAACCAAACAAGAAATCTATGCAAATTTCAACTTTATGTTTTAGTTAATTGAGGAGTTGCGTATTGCATTTTGTAAAACAAGACGGTAAGATGCTAGTATTAAATATAACACGGAAGTTGAAATTTAAACCTTAATATCTAGAAGATTAGACCGTTAATAACCCTGTTCGATAAAAGGAGTAATGCTATTACAATTTTCGTTATGGTTGATAACTGAGCCAATAGCCTAGTGGTATAAGGCACGGTCTAGTTGATCGACTGGCGCCTGGTGAAGCAGGTTCGTATCTTAATCGCACGCAGTGTATTTTTGTAAGTTATTCTTGGTATCTATACAGTTCGGCCCGAAGCAAGCCGATAAAATACCATATAAAATTATTAAAAACTTGCAAATATCATTTGAGGCGGATCGGTGGATGCACGCGGGCAGAGATGGGTGCGGCGCGGCGGCGGGGGAGGGAGCTGCTCAAGGCTTACGTGACACGCAGGCCCGAGCGTGCTCGGGCGATTATCTTTAAGTCTTGGTAGGGTACCTTTTCTCTGCAGCTGACTACACGTAACGCGACGCGCGCAAATAATATTGATCGAAGCTGACAAACGACTGATTAGAATTAGATCGGGAAAACCAAACACATAGTTTTTAATGTTCATTTGGAAATAAGGTCTAACAAAAAATAATTGAATCTATTGGTAACGTTGTATCGGTAAGAACAACTAATGTGGCTGATATTGACGACAATCACAAAATTGGTCAGTCTTGAAGTGCGTCGCGACTTCGCGAGTAGGTATGGATTTTGCCGCGCCGGGGCCGGGGCCGCGAGTAATTCCCAAAATGGCCCCTACTCTAATGTATAATTCAATCGATTTCATTAGTTGGAGTTTTTCAGCGTCGCCGGGTCACCATAACAATACATACATATGTATGTATGGGCCGCTCTAATAAATTGGTCGGAGCCGAGTTTTTAGCGTGTCGTCTCGTCCGCGGCGCACCCTCCGCGCGCCGAGTTGCGCCGCACTGCTCGCCGTGTATGATCTCCCGACAATTATCATCGCGGCTGTAATTAATTAGCACACAGTCACTTCTTACACCACACATGCAGCCTATCAGCATGCGCCTCACGCACCAACCGCTCACATTAATTATCGACGCTAAGAACTTTACGAACATAAAAACTTATGATCGGCCTCAGATCATAGAGGTCCTTATTATGGTTGAATATAATTTGCAAATTGTATGCCGAAGCAATAGTAATACGTGGCCAGTTCATTCAGAGTTGCTGATCACACCGCGCACCATCGCCGACGAGCTACTAGTGGAAACCTACGAGTGTACACGAGATGAGGGAATGAAGCAATTGTTTAGCTTTTTCTTCTAGTTTGTACTCATTTCAACGGTTTATGTTATAAGATGCCTGCAGGAATACAACACCCGTCCCCACAAGTTGATATCGTTTTCAAATAGAAACTTACCTACTATTGGGCACTACTTATCTACTAAAAATCTCGTCTATCTAATAATAGTATAATACACACAGAAGCTCCTAATGATAACTTTTCCATAGTTGGGTATTTGTTTCTAGGAGAAAAAAAATCCTAGAAAGTTGGGCCTGGTGTTACAGTAACGATTATTGCATTATTTTATTTATACACTAATACCATTTAAAAGAAACTAAATTATTTACGACTGCTCCATGGGAGAAAGAAAATATAGGATGATATTGGTTTGTTTGAAAACAACCTCTAACCTAAGGTTATATACACTGAGCTCTCACGTAATACTTCAAGAAAATAACTATTTGACTATATTGTTGACTGGTTATGACGACATTCCCATAGCAGTTATTAAAGAAAATTTAGATATATTAGCTCAACCTTTGACTAGTTTTTACAATAAATGCTTTTCGGAAGGCATTTTTCCGGACCAGTTAAAAATAGCGAAAATTATCCCACTCCACAAAAAGGGCTCAAAAACAGACCCAAAAAATTATAGACCTATCTCTTTGCTCCCTATTTTATCCAAAATTTTTGAGAAAATTATTAAGAGTAGGCTTTTAATTCATCTAAATTTAAACAAGGTTTTGCACTTGAGACAATTTGGATACCAAAAAAATGTCGGTACGGGGGACGCTATATATACATTAGTAGGAGATATTATTACAAAATTGAATCGGAAGAAGAGGGTAGCTGGTATTTTCCTTGATTTAAGTTCTGCCTTTGATACAATTGACCACAAATTACTTATTGCAAAATTGGAGCATTATGGTGTGAGAGGCAAAACTTTAGAACTTTTCTCTTCATATTTAAGAAATAGGAAAATGTATGTGGATATAAGTAATATGCAGACTAATGGTAATAGTAATTGCAATAAATCTTGTCTGCAAGATATACTAGGGGGTGTACCCCAAGGATCGATTTTGGGGCCTATTTTGTTTATATTATTTACTAATGATTTAATTAATTACATTACTTCAACATTTTCTGACACACAGCTGACAGTTTTTGCAGATGACACCAATGCAATAGTTGAAGGTAATGTTGAAGGTGCCCAGCCTCTATGTTTTAGTATTGTTGGTGAATTTTAAAAAATATCTTCATAATTACGAAACGGATGAGGAGAGACAGTTGAGGGAAAGTACGCGCAGGAAGGATTTTAAAAATAAAATAAAACCCCAACTTAATATTGTGCACCATAGTCCACAATATCAAGCGGTGGAGATTTTTAATAGGTTGCCATTGGACTTAAAAGGTGAAATTTACAAAAGCTCATTTAAGTCAAGACTCAGAGCATTCCTATTGGACAAATGTTTGTATTCGGTAGATGACATATTCAAATTTTGACTGGTTTTTTTTACATTTTGACTTTTTTTAATTGTTTTGTTTTTTTTTTTTTTAATTTGACATTCTCATTTTAACTTTTTACTTTTGACTTTTTTAATTGTTTTATTTCTGTCGTAGGAGATGACATATTTATATTTTGGTTTTTATTTTTAATTTTATGATTTTTGTAATTCGTAATTGTTGTTGTTATAGAATTTTCGCTTCATTTTTAATAATTTTTTTTATAATAGTATTATTGTCCATAATTAATTAATTGTAGTATTTTTAATGTGCATGTTTTTTATGTTTTTATTTATATATGTATGATTTCAAACACAATTTAAATTGTTAGCTGAATAAAATTGAATTGAATTGAATTGAATTGAAGAGTTAAGCTGAATTTATTGTAGGACACGTTGAAGATTCAGACGCCTTCCAACTAGAAATCCGGTACCTATACGAAGCTGAGGTATGTCGAATAGGCAAGTTATCTGAGTCCGTTGTAAGAAATGCGTGTGTCGTTCGTTAAAGCAATATCCGTCAGAATCCTTTATACGTAGCCGAAGTCGTTAGATCACTGATCGAATAATAATAATTACAACACACGAAAACACAACAGAAAATATCCACTAACGTACCGCCGCAAAGACAACGAACGAAGCCATAGATATGTTGCAGTCAAAACTCTTAACCAGTCAAAAGTACTATTGACTAGCAAAATCAGTCAAAAGTACTTTTGACCGTATGCTTTAGTCAATTCAATAATACTTTTGACTAAAATAACAGTTAAAACTTTTGCCCAATGGAGCTGGTTAAAAGTACTTTTGACTAAGTGATTCCGTCAAAAGTGGTTTTGACTGGTTGTATCAGTCAAAACTCTTAAAAATTTAAGGTGGTCTATAATAATAACGACAAAAGTACATATAAACTTTTATTAGTGGAGAACGTGCTGATATTAGAACAAAAATGAGTGATTACGAAAAGATATGAAAGATAGTCATTTCAATGTGATGACAAATGAAAAATTTGAAAAGTTTGCAATGGATGTGGAAGACGCGAAATTTGATGAAAAGAAAATACCATTACAGTACAGTAGACTAAAATGCTTTAACATCATTGAAGTTTGTGGTATAAAAAATGTTGTTACAAACACAGAACCTGTCAAATATTTTTTGCCGGCTGAGGAAATCTACGACATTATTGATATATCTTTTTTAGATTCACCCTTGTTTGGTATAACAACGTTTTGTCGAAAATCGCTCCGGCTAATTTTAGTTACAATAAAGTAATTTCGTATAATTATTCATTTGACCGAATAATTTATTGGTAGATTTTTATTTAGCATATTTATTTCTTTGAAATAATGTCATTTGACCGAATTTTCAAATGCACTAATTTGCCTGGTTAATATGATATGAGGTACCTAAAGGTATTAGTATTCTCATTCACTCGCTCTTGCATCCAATGTCGACGGAGCCCCGCTTGGCGGGGCTCCTATTTCTGTGAAAAGGGTTTAAAGTAACCTAACAAAACCGAACCTCGGGGTGGGAACATTACATCAAATGAACATTATACCTTTTGATAATCGATATTATAAAAATTTATTATTTTCCTAAACGTTGTTCGAATTAGTAACATTACATCAAAAGTTGTTATACCAAACAAGAGTGAACCTATTTTTTAATCACATCTAACGAGTTAATAGTACTTTTGACTGATGCTTTATTGCAGTTAAAACTACTTTGACGAAGAGCGTCAGTCAAAAGTACTTTTAACCGCAAATTTGCAGTCAAAAGTACTAATAACCAATAATTTTCAGTCAAAACCACTTTTGACCAACCTATTCAGTCAAAAGTACTTTTGACTGATTTTGCTAGTCAATAGTACTTTTGACTGGTTAAGAGTTTTGACTGCAACAGATATATTTATCTCAATGAACGAAGTGAATGATGTGATTGACGTTTGAGTTTTTGACCTCACATTGACATAAGTTTCGCTTTGTTGCCTGTATATTAAAACATTGACAATCGATTGTGAAATCGATATATGAATCAATTCATTTTTACGACCATTATTTAAACCATTATTTTAAAATATATATGTGTTTTATTTAAACTTATGTAATAAAGAATAATTATTAATATTTTAAATAATTAATTAATTATTCATTCTATTTTTGTAACGTCTGTACATCGATTAACTTACCTATATCATATGGCAACATTGTTTTAATACGAAAATAAAGGAAGCCAGTATTAATTTGATTATAGTACATTACGATATTAGTGCGTAAAGATGGTTATAACATGCGAGGCGGAATTTCAGCCCGAGCCGAAGGCGAGGGCGTAATTGAGCCGAGCATGTTATAACCATACGCACGTATATCGTACGACGTTTTTTAACACATTTGCGAGGAAACAGAAAAAAAACATTTTATATTTTGTTCATTTTTAATTATTGAAACAGTTAGTGAAATTACAATTGTTAAAATGATACGTAGTTGTAGTTGGTTTTTTAATTATGTTTTTATTATTATTATTACTATTCATAATGTCATTGTTTTGTGTTAGGGTAAATGTTGGAGACGACGAAACTTCTTGAAAGGCGGCAGAAGAGCATTGTAATTCGTCATTAGTTTGTAAATAAAAAAAGTATCATCAGTAGAAGAGGGGCGCGGCTCAGGGCAAAACTTCTTCGTTTGTGGCTCCAAATTTATTGTCTGAGTTATTTTGGCACTTATATTTGCTTTGTTTTGGATGGAATCTTTAAATTACCGAATAAACTGTTTTTTTAATTTTAAATAAACTCAATCTGTGAATGCACACTGTTGCTTTCCCGCCATTTTAACAGCGCGCTAGCGTTGCCTACTGACTGGCGCCGCGCGCCGATTAGTTCGAAATTTGAATAGCAACAGCGCGCTGCTCACTAGCTGGAGTCGTGCGGCGGCGATCAGTTCCAAATTTGAAATGGCAAATAATGCTGTTATGAAATTTGTATGGACTATAACTTAACTATTTGCTTTGATAACACACGCGTTTTTTATGACCCTCTTTACATATTTAAAACCGGTGGAATTACATCAGCTTTACGAGCAAGGGTGTTAAAAAATAATTAATTTAGTTAGTCATTTAATTTAGTATCTAGTGTAAATAGTTTGTAATAAAATAAGTTAATTGTATATTTTAACAAAATAAAGAACATTTTTATCTAAAAAAATTAATTTCTTATCCCATGATAAAACTGATTAATATTTTATAATTGACCACAAAAAAACTGAAACAAAATATTGATAAATATTTCATTTGTGTAACGTTAGGCCTCGCCCGTCTCTTTACTGCTCGTAACATGCAAATTTTTATTTATTAATTATTACGTGTTTACTATTCTCCTAAATCTTTCGTGAACTAAACAATTATTTAAAAGTTTTTTTACTTATATTTCATGTTTTCCATTGACGTTTTTGGCGTATCAGTATTTGTTTTTATTGTTTTCATAGAGATGTACCTATGGGATTGAACTTGGAGTGCAAAAAAACAATTAAGTAATCGAAAAGGTCAGAAGAAAACATACAATTCATTCTTCTTGTCGATCATTATTCAGTCAACTTTGTGCGACATAAAAATAGCTCCATAAATTGTGATGAAAAAAAACAAACAAAGAGCTTAATACGTGTTCAGAAACTTTTGGCTATTTTTTTGTTTGGTTTTAATCGAATCAAGTGAAATCGAAAAGAATTGACTGTTACTTTTTAATGCCGGGCGTGACAGTACTATTTTCCAATACCGTTCCTTTCCAGATTTTGCCAATCATTTCTAGAAAGGGGCTGTCCATTAATCACGCGAGGCTCGAAAGGGGGGGGGGAGGGGGTCCATAAAAAATCACGAAATATCACAAGGGGGGAGGGGGGGTGTAGTAATATATCACGTGTATTTATTTTTTTAAGACATCCTGCAAACTTTCTAATAAAATTAGATGATTATACCTGTATTTTATAAACATAAAAAAGGTCCGATTCTTTGTAGGTACTAAAGATACACGTGATATGAGGGGGGGGGGGGGGGTAAGTCTTAAACCTATCACCATATATCGCTCGGTCGCTCTACCGATTGAAAAACATTCTCCCATCCCATATAAAGGTAATGTTAGTTCAGTCCCTTATCTTTCCTATTCTTGACTATGGTGATGTGTGTTACTACGACCTGAATGCAGATCTCCTCAATAAACTTGACCGACTTCTAAATAACTGCATTCGATTCGTATTTAATCTCCGTAAGTATGATCATGTGTCCGCGCATCGGTTACGCTTAAAATGGTTACCCATCAGACAGCGCAGAGCGTTAAGAGCTTTGACAACTTTGTTTTCTCTTCTAGACAAACCCACTTCTCCTTCTTATCTTACTTCTCACTTCCAATATTTATGCTCTGTGCACATCAAGAATCTTCGTTCTTCCAATAATCGTCTTCTACGATGTCCTACTCACCGCTCTGGCTTTCTTAAATCTTCTTTTCCTGTCCAGGCGGTTTTCCTTTGGAATGCGCTCCCTCTGGATATCAGGATGGCAACCAGTCGGTTCACATTTAAAATAAAAGCTCGGGAACACATCCATAAGAAGTTGGCAGACTTGTCCCACAATTAATTTGTTGGTTTTCTTCATCTATGTTTTTTTTTTTATCTTTCCTCACTTTGTATAATTTGTTGTATGTACCTATGTATATAAGTATTTATTATTATATTTTATTCTTCAAAATTTTCTGTTCTGTTGCACTTACTGTTTTGTCTCTGCATCACCCTAAGGTAGACTGGTAGAAAATGCCCAAGGCATTAAGTCCGCCTTTGTACATTATGTGCATAAAGTTTTAATAAATAAATATCACCAAGGGGGAGGGGGGGGGGGGTTAAAAATACCAAAAAAAACATCACGTGATTAATGGACGGCCCCAAATCAGATGAAGGCAATCCAAGAACACAACTTTTTAAGAAGTAGGTACTGAGGTACAAAAATAAATAATATAATGAATTAATTCTGTTTATTTCAGCTTACGCAAATATCTTTCAAAGTAATTAAGGTGTACTGTCTGGTATATAAGCACTGACCTCTATTAAACAAGTATGCTGGACTAAACATACTACGTACGAAACGACAGTTGTTTTTTGTGCCGATTCAAAGCGCCCCGCTCGAGGTTCTCAGGAACTAAAATTCAAATTAATAAAGTTGTGAATGTTCCATATCGATAATGTGTCGATAATTTTCTTCAGACAGTGAGTAATTTTAAATGTACGCGTGTATGTATGTTTAAATGTACTTTCAAATAGAAAATTAATGTCGCCAGAAATTTATTTATTTATTTATTTATTTATATCCTCACTTACAACTATTTTTACAGGTAAAACCCAATGCAACAGTGAAGCAAACTTAAAAACTTATTTTCTAAAACTTATTACATATATGGTTGTTTTTGCTAAATTGCAATTTGTTTAGCTAAATCAAATTAGCAAATACTAGTTTCAAATTTCAAAAGATAAATATTATATGTCAGTCGCGTGCGAGCGGTCGTTCAGTTGACACGCTTACGTACAATTATCTAGTTCGCTAGCGATTAACGGGTTTTTCTCTCCACTCGAGGTTCCGACTTCGAGATGGAGGGCAGTAAGAGTGTGGAGGACATGAGTGATTCAGAGTTTTTAGAGAATGTTGAACGTGAGTTAGTCTTATCAGTTGGTGAAAATATAATAACGAGAAGAGACGAAAGTTCGCAAAAAAAAGCGGAAAAAAGAAAAGAAAGAGATGGAAGCAGTGAAGATGGCCTAAAGAGTGATGAAGAAGGTTTTATTACAGTTGTTCGAAGGAAGCCGAAACGGTTGATCAGGAGTGATTCTTTAGATACACAAACAAGAATGAGGGTAGATGAAGAAAAAAAGAACGACGAGATTGAGATTTTCGAGAATCATCAAGTTTGTATCACGGCTTTAGAAAGTCTGCCTAAGCAAATTGCGATGGCTAAGTTGTTAAGATCGCAAAATATTACAGGTATTGACCAAATCAAATATAAAAACATAAACAAAGCAATAATTACTTTTTTCAAGAAACAAGATGCCTTATCGTTGGTGGAATGCAAAAAATTTGAAGAGTTAGGGTTTCGTTGCCAATTTACATATGAATTAAACATGATTCATGGAGTAGTAAGAGGAATTGATCTGGATTTGAGTGAAGAAGAAATATTCAAAATTATCGAGTGTGACGTTAAAATATTGAGTTTGAAGAGAATGAACAAAATATCCACTAACGGTTCATGGACACCAAGCGAAGCTATCAAAATATGTTTTCAAGGAGGCGTTTTGCCAAAATATATTTACGCATATGATTGCCGTTTTAAAGTAGACGCATACCATTTTCCCGTTTCACAGTGCACAGGGTGTTGGCAATTTGGACACGTTAAAAAGTTTTGCTCAATGAAAAAGACATTATGTCCAAAATGCGGTAGCTCAGAACATGATAACTGTGATATCAACATATTCAAATGTTTGAACTGTAAAGGGGACCACTTTGTTTTGGACAAAACTTGCCCATCATTTATTAAAGAAAAAGAAATAAGAGATATTATGAGTAAAGAACAAGTTACTTATAGAAAGGCATTACAGGTATACACAGGAATGAGAGTAAATAGGAAGTCATTAAGTCGAGAAGATATATTGACAGCAGACTCATATAACACTAAGGACATAAGAGGTACCTACAGCAGTGTAGTAAAGAAAAATACATTAAATCAGCCGAGATCTTCAGGAGGGCCTTCGGAGGTTACTATTCAGGAGGAGGAGGGTGAGGATTCCAAGGAAACTTCAGAACAAAACATAGGAAGGTTTAGTAGAAAATCAGGAAAAGTGTCGAAGGGAGTGGAAAACGCAGTCAGTTCAAAAGAAGTAAATATGGAAGTGGAACATCAGAATTTGCATAATTCAGAAGAAAATAGAAAACGAGACGAACACATCAAGGATAGGTTGGAATTCAAGCAAATTTGGATTAAAATGAAACGTATAATTATGTCAGAAGACAGATTGGAGGACAAAGTTTCAGCAATATGTAGAATTATATGGGAAGAACTAAAACAATATGTTGTTAGTAAGTTATTAAGTTTTTCTAACCTTGTTAATGGATAATACTAGTACTACTTATATTAGACTTAACATAGTACAATGGAATGCTCAAAGCCTGCGCCCCAAATTAGTAGCATTTACAGACCTTTTAGCACGTGAAACTGTACACATTGCGATTATCAGTGAAACTTGGATAGACATTGAGTCCGTCATAAATATTAATAATTATAACATATATAGAAAAGATCGAATGGATTCGTACGGCGGTGTCGCCATTATCGTCCACAAGTCGATACAATCCTCCTTAGAGCCATTTGTGGTAAATAATACAGGTATTGAGATAGTTTGTGTAAAGTTAATTAACTGCAAGGACTTGGAATATGTGGCGTCTATATACTGTCCGTCTAGTATACAAACACAAGTTTACGATTGGGATGAGATTTTCTCACACTTTTCAGGAAAAACTTTAATAGCTGGCGATTTTAACGGGCACCACACCAATTGGTCAGTGAAATCAGATGTACGGGGTTCCCAAATCATGGATTCCGCTTTAGATCACGACTTCATATCTATAAATAATGGGGACTTTACGCGGGTTAAGTTGGTTAACGGGCATTTGCAACAAACTTCGCCTAATATTTCGTTTGTTTCTTCTGACATCGCCATTAATTTTTCTTGGAAAGTCTTAAACGAGCATTTAGGGAGTGATCACCTAATAATTAAGCTGAGCATTGATATCGTAGATGATTTCAGACACATAAAAAAACGCAATTATAAACGTGCAAATTGGGAAAACTATACACAAACTGTTTCAGAAAACCCTACCTTTTCTACTTATTATGAAGAAGGTATTCAAGAGAACTATGACAATTTTGTAAGTGTAATTAACAGTGCAGCGGATAAACATATACCTTTAATTAAAATAAATAATAAACCGGATAAAAAATTCAAACCAAAAGATTATTGGAATCCTGATTTGTCTAAAATAGTCGCGCAGAGAAGGTTAGCTTTAGCTGACTTCAGGCGAAACCCGACGCCTGATAATCTTACAAAGTTAGAAAATATAACAAATAAATCTCAGTCGTTAATTAGAAAAGCAAGGTCTGATGCTTGGCATAAGCTTTGCGATTCCTTTGATGAAAAAGTGTCAGCCTCTTATATCTGGCAACGAATGAAGTGGGTCAAAGGTTTCAAGCAGTCAAAGGTATATCCGTCCGTTGAGAAATCGCTCGATTTACTATATTCTCTTACTGCAGATTACGCGTCCAACACAGAACCAGTTTTCACATCGAAAAACGAACTGTTAGAATCTAAGTTTTCCATCCAAGAGTTACGCAGTGTCTTAAAAAAAAAGGATTCATCACCGGGTGAAGATGACATATCATATACGATGCTTTATTATTTACCGGATATTGCTAAAGAATATTTACTTAATTTATATAATAATATTTATCAATATGGTGTTATACCTTCTCAGTGGCGAAACATTCAAATAGTCCCTATTCCCAAAAGCAGTAGCAATAATAGCAGTGAAGTAAAATTAAGATCAATTTCTCTAATTTCATGCATCTGTAAAACTTTTCATTTAATGATTTACAAACGCTTGGAATGGTATACTGAAAAGGAAAAGATATTGTCTCCATTCACAGTAGGTTTTAGAAAATCGAAGTCCTGTTTAGACTGCTTGACTCATATAGTTACTAGTATCCAGATTGGATTCTCCAAGAATTTGCCAACATTAGCTTGCTTCTTGGATATTGAGAACGCCTATAACAATGTCTCAATCGACGCAGCGTCATATGTTCTGGATAGTCTTGGAATCGGTTCCAGGCTTTGTGGGTATCTGTGGAGGTTTCTCAGTGAGCGACATTTGAAGATAAAGTTATGTGACGGAAATATAACTAGTAGATTCACAAATAAAGGTCTAGCACAAGGAGACCCTTTATCTCCGCTGCTTTTTAACTTGATTACTTACAAAATATGTCATAAACTTCGAAATGTCTCAGTTTTGCAATACGCGGATGACTTTGTTATATATGTTACTAATAAGGACATCCAAATTTGTGAACGATATATACAAAATGGTTTAAACTTTGTTGTAGAGATATTAAACGAGCTAGGGTTGGTACTGTCCGCAAATAAAACACAATATTGTCTTTTTAGTAGAGGTCGCAGGAAAAAACTACCTGCACTAAGCTTAGAAAAACCTTTAGCTTATTCGGAAACTATAAAATATTTGGGCGTATGGCTAGATAGGAGCTTAAGATGGGGACGACACATTAATGAAGCGGTCAACAAATGTTCAAAATTCTTAAACATATTAAAGTTACTAGCAGGGAGGTCTTGGGGGGTGCACATGGTACATTTGAGACGATTATACATTTCCTTAGTTAGAAGTCGTATTGATTATGCATCAGTTTTGTATGATAATAGTGCTAAGAGCCATATTTCTAAACTCGATAAAATCCAGAATCAAGCCTTGAGAATAGTAGGAGGATTTATCAAAAGTACCCCAATCCACGTCATGGAGAGCGAGTTACATATTGCTCCTTTATTTATTAGAAGACAATATCTAGCCTATAAGTATTTATTAAAAATCAGTGCTTGGTTGAATAATAGTAATACTTATTTAATTTCAGAAATGAGTGCCCTTACGCAGATTAGTTATTGGGTTAATAAAAAAAAGCCTCTACTCTCACAAACAATTAAGGATGTGAAAAAAACTGAAGGTGTTTCTGTAGATACGCTTAAAATGTTTACTTTCGACATTTGGTTGTCAGCGGTTGATTTTCATAAATATTTAGTTATGAGTTTAGATTGTATATCACTTGCTAAATCAAGGTACGAGCCTAATATTTTACTTAATGAAGTAATAACAGAATTGAATACTAAATATAGTGGGTGGCGGAAACTATATACAGATGGGTCTAAGGGCGCTCATGGATTAGGGGCAGCTTTTTACGATTCATGTTGTAATTATAAAGCAGGTTTTAAATTGATGTCAGATGTATCCATCATGACGTTGGAGCTCATTGCAATTTTACAAGCCTTGTCCTATGTAACACAGGAAAAATTTGATAAGGTTGTTATATTTACGGATAGCAAAAGTGCATTGCACCACGTGGCTCGATGTGCCTCTGGCTTCAGAGGTACATCGATAGCTTACGACATTTTAAAACATATTTTCATGTTTATTGAAAATAGCACACAGTTAAAGTTGCAATGGGTTCCAGCGCATCTTGGTTTGCAGGGTAATGAGGAAGCTGATTGTTCATCTAAATTAGCAGCAAAAGAAGGAGTCGAACTGGACTTTATACCAGATTATGTAGAATATGTGCCAAAGTTTAAAATAAAAAATTTCAGTAATTGGAAACAACATTTTAATAGTAAATCAATAGACAAGGGAATATGGTACAAAACTATTCAAAATGAGCTTCCTCAAGTGGCCTGGTTTGACAGTAGTAGGTTAAGTAGAAATTATGTGAAGTTATCTGTAAGATTACGGTCTGGACACTTTCCATCGGCAAAGTTTGCATTCCTCATGAAGAAAGTAAGTTCTCCCAACTGCGACACATGCAATGTAATTGAGGATGTATATCATTTGCTGATGGAGTGCGTCAAAAATCAAGATAAACGGAGAATTCTAATCAATGAGTTTAATTTAAATATATCACAAGTAGGTTTAATTCAGTCAATTTTATCACAACCGATGTCAGATTTAGCGAAAAGATTTAGTGAGCTGGTGTATTTTGTTAATTAGGATTCTCCTTTTAATATATTTAAGTAAATTTAGATTTAAACCATTGTTATGTAGTAGTAAGTGTACGGCATGATGGGGTTGACGTATCCAATGGGATAAAAACCCCAAATTAATTTAATAAAAGATTAAAAAAAAAAAAAAAAAAAAATATTATATGTAATGATTATATTACTTGTTTACAAAGTAAACACCTAACATCGAAATAAAATTTGCCGTTGGCACTCTACAATGTACTGTATACTTTGTCACATACTGTACATTTTTACTTTAATTAAATACTTAATTTTAGAATTCTCACCAACTCAACTAAGCAGTTATGGCTCAACCATAGTAGTTTTTAGGCTAAATTTTAAGTCTGTCCTCATATTTAAACTACTAACTTTACTAGGACACTATCCACTAGTTCATAGCTTGCGATCTGACCGCACCCTAATGAGTTTTCACTTGCAGATAGTTTGGGGGACTGTCTTTTGTAATCCTGACGTTCGAAAAGTGCTGATTCTCAGCCTAGTTTGAATAAATGACTTTTGATTTTGATAAATCTTTGTTCTCTTGGATTGCTCAAGAGAACAGAGTTTTAACTTTAAACTTTTACTTTTAACTTTTCTCAAATCTTATCTAAGCGTTCTGTGCTCAGTCGTAGCATCGCTACGACTATACTATACTATAATATCATAGCTCGCTTCGCTCGCTGTTGTACATGTTTCGACACATAGTGCAAAATAGAGGGTCGCGGGCATGCACCTGCCGTCACGATGTGACGTCATAGCCACATTGTATCCTGCCTCAAAATTGGTAGGTACAAAATAATATGATGTATCATTTTGAATGCTCAACTATTATTCGAGCATTCAAATTCTCGTAGTTATTAGCGGTTGAAAGGTTTTTGTCGGTCAGAAATATTGAACTTACCACCTGTCCACCGAGCGAAAAGATGTTTTCACGACAAAAAATAACCAAAAATTTATTGGAATTTAACTGGTTGTTTTTATTACGTACCTGCTCTGCTAACTGCTTTATAAATTTATCGGGATTTTGAGTTCTACCTACCTTTTTGATTCTAGGCTTTTCACTCATCAGAGACAATCACATTTTTTTAAAACTTGTACTTTATGCTCAGCACCTGAGAATTCGTATTAGCATCAAATATTGGCGACTTCTAGGTCCTTGTGATGAGTAATAGTCCTTGTGATAAGTAATAGTACAAATCTAACGACTATTGGTACAAATCGCGCCTTATTAACATTTGCTTAAATAGGGATTTGTTATCACCCCAAATTATAGAAATGAATGACTTACTTAGATAGAATAACGGATAATCGTATGCACTTTCATTCTAAATGAAATACTTTTCACACAGCAGTTCTTTAAAGTCAGTGAGTTTCAAAACCCGACGAGTATCGGTGCGTTTTGCTGCACCACCAGACACAAGGTACACAGTAAGTAAGTACACAGGGTGAGTTGTAATTCAACGTATTCCTTTCAGGACATGATAGTGTGACCCCTTTGGAATTAAAGCACGCCTTGTAGTCTAGGTAAAAATCCATGGGATTCTAGAAAATCAAAGATTTGTGTAGGTATTTCTGATAACTTCCCAAAATTTGTCTTAATATAAGTTTCTCTAAACTCTCCAACTGAATACTATTTAATTTTTTATTTATTAAATGCTAGTTAGAAGAACACATGTGGATGCTGTGGTCAATATGTAAATAGTTATTGAATATTTTTTATTGAGTTGATATTTGGGCAGGCTTCGGACCTCAACAAATCATCAAACTTTCAACTATATTCAGCAAACGCGATTCTGGAGCGTTCCCATTTCATTTCATTTTGATAAAAAAGCTTACATAATACAAACATTTAGAGGTCCTCGAACGGAAAACAGCAATCCGAGTCACGCGACCGACGGATGATCCGGCGACTTTTTTATGACAACAAAACATTGCGGAAGTTATGTTTCAAGGGCATTACGCACAGATCATTAAACTCCACTCTCCTCTCCTAAGTGAAAGCGCGACTATATTTATTACTGTACGCTTTGACAACCCTGTCCGGCGACGGCAGCAGTGGAGCGACTCCCCCGAGGATCGCCACGCAAACTAATCGCGGCCACAAGTCACATAGCTTTAAAGTCGCTTCTACGCTGTCGTGATAGTCGGTGTGAGGACACATTCGCGGAGGGTTGTCGGCCGAGAGAATTATCTCGTGAAAAGTTATATTGTCATTATTTTATGACGTCTTCATCGAGGGCCGCATTGGTCACGGCACGCGCGCCATCAGCCCCGAGCTTGTGAATTCATACTAGAGTAGTTTCAAAGAGGGCAGAATGCCGTTACTGTTTGTTCTGTCGTGTACTAATGCTATAAATTAATGCTCACGAGCTAGAGCATTGCAAACTAAGGTCGGGGATAAAGTAAATACGTATAATTGTAGCTAGTAGGTAGGTATACCTGCCTGTAGGTGTCGCGTGTTGAAGCTAGTAGGTATACCTGCCTGTAAGTGTCGCGTATTGTAGCTAGTAGGTATACCTGCCTGTAGGTGCCGCGTATTGTAGTTAGTAGGTATACCCGCCTGTAGGTGTCGCGTATTGTAGCTAGTAGGTATACCTGCCTGTAAGTGTCGCGTATTGTAGCTAGTAGGTATACCTGCCTGTAGGTGTTGCGTATTGTAGCTAGTAGGTATACCCGCCTGTAGGTGTCGCGTATTGTAGCCCGCCTGTAAGTTTCGCGTATTGTAGCTAGTAGGTATACCTGCCCGTAAGTGTCGCGTATTGTAGCTAGTAGGTATACCTGCCTGTAGGTGTCGCGTATTGTAGCTAGTAGGTATACCCGCCTGTAGGTGTCGCGTATTGTAGCTACTAGGTATACCTGCCTGTAGGTGTCGCGTATCGTAGCTAGTAGGTTTACCTGCCTGTAGGTGTAGCCTGTTTGACATTGTTTGTTTTACTGAACATTGGATAAAGAATTACCAAATGCTAATTAATTTTAAGAACTATAGTGTGGGCAGTTGTTTTAACCATAAATCTATGCTGCGTGGAGGTTCTCTAATCTTGATAAAAATTGTTTAAAATCCAAGCAACGAAATGACATAGTGAACATTGCATCAAACTGTCCTACGTTGGGCTAGATAAGCATGTTTTAGTGTACGTTTATAAACCAGTAGTATGCGTTTCTAGAAATACTGTTGGCCGAAGTTAATGAAAGCAGACAATAGTATTCAATATAAAAAAAAAACTCTTGAGGCGATGTCAGACGACATAAGCATCTACGCTGAGAAGTACCAGAAATTGATCGAAGAGAAGGAAAAAACAGACAAAAAGATTAAAGCATTGGAGCATAAGTACGTTAATTTGGAAACCTGTAACAAGGTACTGGAAGAAAGGATAGTTTACTTGGAGATACGTGAGAAGGAAAAAACTGTAGAAATATTTGGATTGGAGGAACAGCAAAACAATATTATATTTGTTAGCGGAAATAGACAACGAATGTATATAAATGAGGAACTCACCAATCATATGCGCAACCTGCTATAGACGGCTAAGAATGAGCTAAAACAAACATTTAAATACATTTGGATACAGAACGGTAAGATGCTTATAAGGAAAAATGATCCAAATGACAACAAAATCAAGTCGATTCGCACACTTAGCGACATTAGTGCGTACGCAGTAAAAATATTACGTTTTTGTACAGTGCTGTCATAAATCGTGAGTATTCCTTATTTCAAAATTCGATAACCATGCTTCACACGCACCTAACATGTTAATTGAATACAATAAATACATATGTACATATGATATCTGGCAGGATGATTTACTACAACGTGATAACAATCTGAATATTATACATTTGAAAATAAGATCACTCAGAAAAAAAAATTGCCAACTACAAGTATTAATAGACAATTGCAGGGAAAAACTGGATATTATTGCATTAACAGAGATTAACATCAGAAAACACGAACTGTGTTTATAAACTTTAGAAGGATATGACACAGACATAAATACAAGGGAAACTAAAAGGGGAGGTGGGATTTTAGTTTATGTAAACAACAAGTAAAATTTTACTACCACCACAATTAAATCTAATTATTATGTGATGACGCACGGGCAGCTTTTCCAAAATGGAAGTGAAATTAATCATATTTTGGCTATATGGCCGCCAAATACAAACAGACATGGTTTTGTTGAAGAAGTGCATAGACTTTAGTCCAAGATTCCTTTAGGCTGTGACGTAATTATGATTGGTGATACAAACATAGATCTGATGTGTCAAACCGGTTTAAGCGGCGTAATCAATAACTACACAAATAATATGAGCGAGTTGGGCTTGGAATGTGCTATTCGTGACGTAACGCGAGAGGAAGTGTACGGCGACATAGTGACGCGGTCGTGCATCGACCATGTGTGGGTTCGAAAACAACGAGCAATATTTGTATGTGTTGACGGTAAAGATATCAGATAATTATGTTGTAGGTGTGCGCTTCGCTAGTAAATTGGTTTTGGAGGATGTTCCTAGTGCATTAAAATCTTATAGGACTATTATTTTTGATAAAAAGGTATTAGAAAAACTTGAAAATGTTTCATGGAATGAGCTGTTAAATTGGGAATGTCCAATGGACCTGTTCTGATGTTTATAATGAAGCTAAAATCCAAATATTGGTGCGCATTAAAAGAAAAAGTAAACCTTGGATCACACAAAAGCTTAAGAAAATGATAGGTATTAGGGATAGGCTGTTTAGAAATTGTAAAAATAAACCAGAGGATATGAATTTGCGTAGACAATATAACAGATTTAGAAATAGATTAAATAAATATATGTATAAATAAAGCGAAAAATAAATACCGCCAAGAAGAAATAAAAAAATGTAAAAAAGATAAGGACTAAAATTAATTCATGGACAGGAAATGAAAAAAGAAGTGTAGATTCTGTTATTTTAAAATACTTGGGAAAATTAGAATATTCGGTTGATAGCATATGTAATAAATTTTCAATAACATTTACCAAAGAAATATTAGATATAAAACATGCCTGTAGTCACAGGTTTTTGGAAAGATCTAGCTATGTTGTTTCCGTAAATGTTTCATTGCGGTTTCAGAAAGCTTATCCAATAGATATAGATGAAATAATTAATTTGCTAGGTTGTGATAAGTCTAAAGGAGTAGATAAAATTAGACTTAAAGAAATTAAATTGTTAAAAGCTAAGTTGAGTAAATGTCGCATATACATATATGTATGCTGATGATATTTGTCTAGTTTATGCAGATAAAGATTTAAATTTAATTGAAAGTAACATTCAGGAGTATTTTACTAATATCATCAAATGGGCTCACGACAATGGCATAATAATCAATATAAAAAAACCAAATGTATGCGTATACGATCTCCTTATCTCAAAAATATTGAACGTCTGCCGCGCATAATGGAGCATAGCTATGAGTGTGCACAGTGGTGGAGTGACGTTGTGTGAGTGCGAATGTGCAAACATTGAGGTGGTGGAGGAATACAGGTACTTGGGTTTAGTCATAAACAACAGCTTCTCAATGAAAACACAAATTACACACCTATGTGACAAACTCAGGTATGTACTTGTAAAATTACACCACCTTAGTTGTGATGGATAGGGCAACATTGTACATGGCCTACTATGCGCTGGTGGACTCGCTGCTTTCTTATGGGCTGGCGTGCTATGGTAACACATTTAAAACTTATTTGGATGAAATAAAAAAAAAAAAACTACAAATCAGATTCATAATGTTGGAAACATTAAATAGTCGATTGCCTTTTAAATAATTCTGTTATCTGTGCCATTCTATTGTATAAGTTTTGTATATTATCTGTGGCCCCTCTCGAATAAACTACGAACCTGAGCACACGCATTTTTATATTTAAAATCCTTAAATTGATCCTACACGAAGAAAACGCCAGAAAACCAAACTAATCCGGCCTTATACATGGACCTTCGAGCCACCCTTCGTGTTTGGGTCAAGGAATTCAACAAAAAAATCGCGTCGATTTTGTGGTCAGGGTTAGTGGTAGCTGGTTGGAATTCCAATCGGGTCGCCATTTTTCGCCGCTTCATCCCGGCTGCGTCGGTACAGCAGTGCTGCGCCGTGCTGCCCTCTATCAACGCAACGTAGCGTCGAGCGACGAGTTGTCATCTGCGCGCCAATAGCCGCACGGATCGCATAAGAAGACGTTACGGTTGCCAACATAACGCGCCAATTTCATTCTTGCATTCGTTCATCTCATCGATTGATTATCTATGCTCACGCGACTCCGCCGCCCGCCGCGTACTTAGTTAGACAAAGAAAATGAAACTGCGTCGCCATTTTTGAACGCCATTTACGAAAAATTTCTTCGTCGTGATATTTTTTGTTAGCAAAACTAAGTGAATATGGCAGAGTCAGAACCAAATGTGAAGAAGTTAATCCAATCCAGAGGGATGTTTAAAGGAACGCTTACCAGAATGCAGAAGCGCATTGATAGCGGGATTTCAGATATGCCTATGCATACAATAACTTTATACGAGGAGAAAATAATAGCTACTTTTGGTGAGTACGAAAAGATCAACAATGAGTTGGGTAGTTTGGATAGTGCAGAAGATCCTACGCAAACAGAAGACTGCTATTATGAAAGCATGTCCAAGTTGCATACACGCAGTGCCGAGTTATCAAAGTGGGCGGAGGCCGAGGGTACAAAGTCCACGCCTTCATCGTCAAAGTTGAAGCTGCCACAAGTATCTATTGCGTAATTTGACGGCAAATATGTAGAATACAAACCATTCATTGAGTTGTTCAATGCTTTTATACACAATGACAAAGGTTTAGATGACATTCAAAAGTTCTTCTATTTGAGGGGCTTCCTCAAAGATGAGGCATATGATTTGGTTAAGAATTTGCCTATTTTAAGGTCTAGTTATAAGGAGGCTTTAAAAATACTGTCAGATCAGTGGCGTAGCGTGGGTGGGGCGGAGGGGGCGGCTCGCCCCGGGCGGCAGCCCGCGTGGGCGGCAAAATGTCGCCGGTGAAACGGGTTGAGATCTATGATTCTTTCTTTTCATGTGTCAGAACGTCTGACAAGTCAAAAAACAACAATGACGTAAAGGAGACGGGCGAATCTGGGCCTAACGTTACACAAATGAAATATTTATCAATATTTTGTTTCAGTTTTTTTGTGGTCAATTATAAAATATTAATCAGTTTTATCATGGGATAAGAAATTAATTATTTAATCAAATTAATACTGACTTCCCTTATTTTCATATTAAAACAATGTTGCCATATCATATAGGTAACTTAATCGATGTACAATCGATTATTATTACAAAAATAGAATGAATAATTAATTAATTATTTAAAAGATTAATAATTATTCTTTATTACATAAGTTTAAATAAAACACATATATTTTTTTTTAAATAATGGTCGTAAAAATGAATTGATTCATTCATTTTTACGACCATTATTTAAAAAAAATTATGTGTTTTATTTAAATCGATTTCACAATCGATTGTCAATGTTTTAATATACAGGCAACAAAGCGGAACTTATGTCAATGTCAGATCAAAAACTCAAACGTCAATCACAGGGGTAAAGGACCACTGGAGCTCCTCCAGTTCATTCAAAAACTGTGAATCTCAGATCTGTGTGTATCTCAGATCTACTATGAGCTCCGCTAGACTATCAATCTTGGCTATACTGTCGATTAAACAAGAATTGGCTGCAAATATTAGTTTTGATAAAGTAATTTCTGACTTCGCTGCTCATAAGGCCCCTAGAATCCGCTTGTAAAACCGCTCATCCTATTTTACCTTCAATAAAAGATACCTCATTGCCTGTGAAATTTAATTTTAAATAAGCTCCTATAGAATGGGGGCGGCAAAATGGGTCTCCCGCCCCGGGCGCCGAGATGGCACGCTACGCCACTGTGTCAGATCGCTATGATAATGAGTTTACTATAATTCAGGATCATTTGAATGCTTTGCTTGACTATCCTGCTATGAGCAAACCTAACATTTCAGCATTGCGTTCTTTAATTTCTCATACAAAACAGTATCTTTCTGCGCTTAACAATCTGGGTGAGTCAATTGAAGCATGGGATAATTTCCTTATTTGCCTGCTTGTGAAGAAGCTGGATCCCCACACAACCAATGCCTTCCATGTCACACACAATCTTAACAATAAATCCTTAAAGCCAACCTATGATATGCTTATACAATTTCTAGAATCACGCGCCTTTATCTAGTTTCAATCAGTGAAAGATTAGACTTTTTTAATAAAAATAAATTATGTAAAACTTGCCTTAACGCTCATCAAAATAAATGTAAATTTCATTTTAAATGTAAAAGTTGTAAACAAAATTATTTTTAAAAAAAAAACAAAAACCGACTTCAAAAACCTAATAAACACTAAAAATTTAAAAATAATATTAAATTGAAACTATAATTAAGAATAATTTAACCTAAATAATCTTACCTAACTTTAATCTACACTATATTTTACAATTTAACAGTTTTTGGAGTCGGTGCCAAGCCAAGTGTATCTATCTAATTGGGCCATAAAATATTCTCCCTTAATTTTTATTACAATAGTTTACGAGAGTAAATTAATATCATATTATTAGGTACTGATATTTTTACAAAGCTGTTAAAAGTTTTAGTTAGCGCTCGATAGATGGCGTTGTACCGTATTCTGAATCGCGACATGATTTCGTTACCGAGAAACCTATGAAGATCAAATTGTATTACTTACGAGTTTCACATTTCGTCCGCAAGAGCGCGCCACTATCCGAACAAAAACAACTCCGTCTTCTGTTGATATTCTGTCTTGTGTTGTAATTTTTTTTTCAGTTTGTTTTGTTGATTGTTAATATTTTTTGCTGATATAGTACCTTTTTTTTGGTTAATATTTTGTGAGTGCGGGCTTGGCACCGACTCCAAAAACTGTTAAATTGTAAAATATAGTGTAGATTAAAGTTAGGTAAGATTATTTAGGTTAAATTATTCTTAATTATAGTTTCAATTTAATATTATTTTTAAATTTTTAGTGTTTATTAGGTTTTTGAAGTCGGTTTTTGTTTTTTTTAAAAAAATAATTTTATTTTCTAGTTTTTAGTTTAAGTTTGTACATAATTCATAGTTTGAATTTTCTTTTTTCAATTTTTAATAGAAAGAAAATTAATTTTGTATAATATGGGTAGGCCTACTAAACGCGCTGCTCAAATGAGACAGCGCCGTTTGGAAGAAAGTAACGACGAAAAGGAATAACGTTTAAAGAAAAGTAGGGAAAGAAATACTAGAAACATTTTAAATGAGAGTGATGAGCAGCGAGCGTATAGACTTTCTCAGAAGAGAGCAAACACGAGATTATCAAGGCTTAATGAGAGTCCAGAAAGTCATGCTCAGCGGCTCAATTTGATTCGTGAACGATTATCAAACGAGACTCAAGAGCAACGTTCTCATCGTCTTGATATCATTCATGAACGTTTGTCTCACGAGACCGAGGAGCAACGTTCTCATCGTCTCGGTTTGATTCAGGAGCGCTTATCAAACGAAACCGAGAATCAAAGTTCCCGTCGTCTACACGTGCAATACGAGCGTCTATCCAATGAATCTGCCGAATCCAGAGCGACTCGATTAGATATTATGCGACAAGCTAGTCGTAATCGCCCTTAAAAGCAAACTGGCGTAATGTTATGTTATGGTATGGCTTAAACTATGCATACACAAACAATCGCAGCAATCGCGAGACATGTGCTGTCGATTTTTAAAGATTTCTATCGTCTATGGTTAGTCCATCACCTCCTGACCTGATGATCACGAGACCAAAATGGCAAACGCCCTTCCAAACATCAAAAAAAAAAATAATTTACTTAATCAGTCGATGCCTACTCCTTACTGTTAAGAAGTCGTACCTTCCATCATCAGCTCAGCTACATGAGATGATGATCACCATACGCAAGTACTTAAATTACTTCATAAGATTTGCGAAAAACTATGTTTGGGCCCATAAAATTTGAGGGTTGCCCTCGATTTCTCCATGATCCAATCATCAGATCCTGACTTGGTGACTATGGGACCACTTCAGAAGTATCTCCTTTCGAACAAAAAAAGAATTTTGAAAATCGGTCCACATTTGGCGGAGTAATCGCGTAACAAACACACAAAAAAAAAACATACCGTCGAATTGAGAACCTCCTCCTTTTTTGAAGTCGGTTAAAAATCACAACACATTGTTGCATTCTATAAATGAACAAGAATCTGCTCAAAGTACAACTGTTTCCAATGTTAGTAACACAAGTACACCTAGCAGCAAAACTGACATTTTGTTACCTACAGCTAAGGTCAAACTTGTTTCAAAGGATGGCCAAGAAATCATAGTCAAGGTATTGTTAGATTCCGCTAGCCAATCTTCATTTATCAATTCAAGTACTGCGAAATTAGTAGGTAAACAGCTTATGCCCAATAATACTAATATAGTAGGTATAGCCAATACAGAAAAGAAGGATAAGGATCAATGTCATGTTTATAAAAACACCTTCGCAAATAATGCATTATTTAGAACAAATTTGATTACCACAAAAAAGGTTATAGTGAGTCAACTTAAAAAGATAGACATACTGTTCCGGACTTTTTTTAGAACTTTTAAAGGGGAACAATTCCGTCATACATGATCTGTTGCGTAACTTAGGTACTTACTTTTTACCTTTACGCAGCGTAGGTACGCAACAAAAGCTCTCAAAGGGAATAATTTTTCCCGTTTTTGCAAAATTTTTCATTGATGCTCCGCTCCTATTGGTCGTAACGTCGTGATGTTGTATAACACTTAAATGAACTATCCAACAAAAAAATAATTTTTCAATTCGAACCAGTAGTTCCTGAGATGAGCGCGTTCAACTAAACAAAAAAATAAACTCTTTAATATTATAGTAAGTATAGATAAATAACAGCTGTAAACTAGCACCTACCTAGTTTATAAACCACGCAACGTCCACATAATTACCCTATAGATCTGCGGCACGGTAATGTTATTTATAATATTACCGTGTCTGCAGTCTTTTGATCATTTAATGTGTAAAAGGTTTTAATTATCTTTACAGCTCACATATTGAAAATCTAATTTTATTCAGAATCACAAACTGGAACGTTTTCTTGAAGTAAAGCAGTAAGCGATATCTCTGCAAAGAAATCAAAGGCCGCAGCAACTTGATTATACACATATTTATGGCAGTCACTTTAATTTTGGGGTCAAAATAGTGAAAACCTAAAACTAGAAAAAGTCTTCAAAAATAACATCAAATATAATAGTTTACGTGCGATACAATTGTCTAATTTTATACCTTTGATTTGGTTATACCTACTGCTACAAGGATCTTTTGGTGCTCGAATGGCGTTGATAGAGGACGTTGTTGGTAAACATTTGTGCAATTGTTTTGTGAAATTTTGAAAAAACAAGATGTCGGCTTTAGTTCTGATTTTAGCGACGCGCCAAAAGAACCTTGTAGCACTAGTAGGTACGGTCAGCATCAAAAGTCGATTAACACTTCAGTTTTTTTAATCTTAGTTGTTGAGCAAAATATTAACACATCAGTTTTTTTTAATCTCAGTTATTGATCAAAATATTTGTTGAAAATTGCATCGTACTTCTGCTGCAATTTTGAATAAATATTTTGCTCAATAACTGAGATTAAAAAAACTGAAGTGTTAATCGACTTTTGATGCTGACCGTACTTACAATAACTATTTTTGACACCGAATACTTACCCTGAAACACCCTTAGGAAGAAATTCGTAGTTGTTGCCATCTATCGGTACAGGCGGGAACTAAGTTCGTAGCCGGAGCCAACACCATGGCGTAGCGCGGGTCGTAGCACTGCTACGTTGTCGTAGCTGCAGCTACAGCGAATGCACAATCGTTCTTACTCGGTAGTATAGGTGGCTCTGCAGTGCTTCTTAATTGCATACAATTTATTGAAGTCCGCACTATTCTAGTCAACATGTTGAAACCAGAATGTACAATCAACGGTCATAAGTGGACTGCCACCAGAATGGTCATTTTAGCCTGCACGCTAGATCTGCGCCTATCTCTGTGTGTGTGCTGTTTTAATGTAGACAGTAACGCGCACACAGTATAACTACGAAAGCCCGATGTTGGTTGGTCAGATGCATGTGTGGTCAACACTATAAAGATACCTACCATACATAATATTATCGACCACAGCGCCTATTTAAAAGTAATGCTAAATTCGAAGTGACAATTATAAGCAGCGATGGCAGGTTTGCACGAGTGGGTGGCTGTTATTGTGTGTGCGTGAAGTGGAGAAGATTCGAACCTCAGTGCGCGCATTCGACTCTTTTTGTTCTTTTAGTTTTTGTGTTATAGTTCAAATTTTTTTATTGAGTTTCGTTCATACAATGACAATAGGGTATAGAGGGTAAAAATAAAGTATAATACTTATATGCAATTTAATGAAAAAAAAACAACACTATTTTTCATGGGAACATTTGTTGATGTTAATAACAACCTTTAAAACATAAACATACTTATTCCGAACATTGAAATACATAAAATACCTAATTTGTTCATAAATAACTTTTGGTTGATACTAAAATGTGATGTTTTTGGTTTATTGAGGTTACAGCTTAATTTATTCATTTTGTCAAGGAAAAGAAGATTTAAACTAAACCTCAATCTTACAATCATTCACTTATTACTATTATAATTATTATGGCCAATGTATCCCCTAAATTCCCCTGATATAACTTTTTTATTAATATTTAGTGTGACCTCCGTTATTATCATTGCAGTCAGTGGCGGCCTACCATCTCTTACACGGCTCTTAAGAACTCCATCTTCCGCAAATCTCCTCACCCAACGTCTCATAGTATCTCTCTAAAAAAAAGAAATCCTTATTACACATTTTGAAGCGTCACTTATTATAACAAATAAAATCAATAACAACAAAATAACTTACACAAAATCAGGTTTCATTGGATATTTCAGGTATATTAAACCCATTGTTATGCAAGGCTACAATGTTCGCCCTAGCTTCAATATTTATATTTGCTTGCATTTTCAATAAAAATCGGTTGTCTGTAAAGTCGGTTTACTGACGATAGTTAAACGTGACAACGTCATAAGAAAATACTGATGGAATAGTTGCATTTTTCAAAAGAAAATTTTAATTTTATTTGTTTGATATATATTGTATGGATATGGAGAAGGAGGTAAATGGAAATCACAATTGAATTGATCAAGTTACATTTATTTGTACGCATAAATACAATTAAGTATGTCATTTTTTTTAACAATGTACATAGTTTTTACCCGACTGCGCCAGAAGGAGGGTTATGTTTTTCGAGAGTAGGTATGTATGTATGTATGTATGTATAATTGTTTGGCACGCTCTGCAGCCTGAACGGCTCGATGGATTTTAGCTTGAGAGGTGTCGTTAGATTTGTATTTACTGTGAGAGTGACACTGGGTATATTAAAATAAAAAAACAAAATGGCGGACTTTTGGCGCCGAATTCAAATGTTTGGCACGCTCTGCGGCCTGAACGGCTCGATGGATTTTAGTTTGCAAGGTGTCGTTAGATTAGTATTTACTGTGAGAGTGACACTGGGTATATCAAAATAAAAAAAACAAAATGGACGACTTTTGGCGCCGAATTCAAATGTTTGGCACGCTCTGCGGCCTGAACGGCTCGATGGATTTTAGTTTGCGAGGTGTCGTTAGATTCGTAATTACTGTAAAATTGATATCGTAATAAAAAAAATGGCGGATTTTTGGCGCCATATTCAAATGTTCGGCACGTTTTGCGGACAGAACGGCTCAGTGAATTTTAGCTTCAAAGGTGTCGTTAGATTCATATCAATAATTGTGAAAGTGACACCGGGTATAAATTTTGAATCATAACACAACATAAGCTGGGAGTACCTCCACGCGATGAAGGCGGTAACACTTTAACTGGCTAAAACTCCCATGATTAAATATCAATACTTTCGGGCTTATGTTGTTGTCATTGTGTACCTTTTGATATCCAGCTCCTATTTGGCACGGTAGCCTACCCGGTAACGCAGGAGAGCAGCCATATAGTATACCTATCTACTTGTATTGACAAATAATTTATAAGTAAGTAGGGTAGCTCACTAGTCGTTGGATACGTGCAGTGGTTGGACACTTAGAATCTTTACGAATTTTATAAGAACTACCTGCAATGTTTGAACGATATAAGTATGCGTTAATAATCTTGTGTGTATCCGAATTTCAATCCAATTGTTTCACACGTGTACAGGCAGATGGCGTGCTAATTATAAAAAAAGAAAAAATCTTTGTGACACGATCTCAAATTTTAACCTAAAATAAATAATTTTATTAAGGACATCGCTGACTAAATCAGTTAAAAAAATAATTGTGAAGAGGTTTCAAGCAACGTGAATGAAATTTTGGTAAGTTATATTATAGTGGAACGATATTTTAGAGATAAACGTGTAGTATTTTTAATTTTAGGTTATGTTAGAACGTGTCCAAGGACTGTAACAAAATTGCGTCCGGTATTTAGTCGTTGGACGGTCGTCCAACGACTCGTATTTTCAAAAATCGGAAATTGCTTGATTTTATTGTTTTTGTCCTTATGTTTAAAGTTCAATATTATCTTGTTTTTTTCTTACGTTTAGTTTTGTTCATTTAATAGTCGTTGGACACCGTCCAAAGACTATCATCTTCGTTTATAATTAGTCGTTGGACACTGTTGTCCAATCACTGTTTAAGCCATGTCCAATGTCTGATTTCAGATTTATTAAAAGATGCCGAAATACAAAAAAATTGCTGTATACGATCCCGATAATCTGCGAAAAGCTCTGGATGAAGTAAGGAAAGGCGGAAAGATAAGAGAAACAGCACGAAAATATGGCGTTCCAAAATCCACCTTGCAGTTCAAAATAAAAAACCCTGATCATAAATCTACTTTCGGCCCATCACCTTACCTTACTAGTCAGGAAGAAACTGATCTCCGAAAATAGATAATCGAATTAGGGAAAAAGGGATTACCTCTGAAAAAAGAGGATCTGCAATCTAGTGTTCAGAAGTTTTTGATAGAGAATCCTAGAAAACACCCTTTTAAAAATAATTATCCTGGTGATGGGTGGGTCAGATGGTTTTTAAAAAGACATCCCGATATTGGCTTAAGGACGAGCGAAGGTGTTACATTCTCAAGTGCTTGTGTTACAATATAAGCATTCGTTTTGTTATGTAGATTTTACCTGATTGTTTTTATTATGAATAGGTGACTTCAAGGAACAAATTAATGTAAAACCAAAGAACACTAGGTAGAAGAAAAGTGCAAAGAATGTGCGATAATTGATTTAATAGTTCCTGATATTAAAAAAATAATACTTACCTAATTTCATTGTTTTATCTTGTGAAGCCTGTTACATCTATAGGTAAACCTTTCAAAATAGAATTATTCAGTCATCTATCCAATGTGTCCAACGACTGTCCAATGCGTGTCCAATAACTAAAATTAATGTCAAACGACTATATATTTTGCTTCTTTTTTTTTGGATCGGATTTTAAAATATTTTTATTTGGATTATCTATTTGTAACAACTTTAATAAGATAGATGTATGTATCGACCACTCCGATCTACTCGCGGATTTTTCTGAACGTTTGAAATATTTCAAGAAAAAAATATATTATAAAAAAAATTGCTTAACTGTCCAACGACTAGTGATCTACCCTATTACACCATCGTACTGAAGACCTACCTCAAGTATTGACCATCTTGCACTTGATCGATAAATAAAATAAAATAAAAAAATGGCTGTATCCTGAAAAACCAAAAATAATTACCCGACTGCGCCAGAAGGAGGGTTATGTTTTTAGAGTGTATGTATGTAGGTATGTATGTATATTTCTTTGGCACGCTCTGTAGCCTAAACACCTTGATCGATTTTAGCTTGAGAGGTGCTGATAGATTCGTCTTAATTGTGAGAGTGACACTGGGTATATCAAAATTGAAAAAAAAAAATGGCTGATTTTTGGCGCCATATTATGTTTTCAAATATTTTTTTCTCAAAACCTATCGATTGGGGTATCAAAAAAAATTTAACACACGCACACACGGGAATTTAACAGCCCTGTGTTGTTGTGTTTCATTGATTACACCAAAGCCTTTGATTGTGTGCAGTGGGATAAGCTCTGGGAAGTTTTAAAAGACATGGGTACGCCTCAACATCTTATTGATTTAGTCCGATGCCTCTACATCAACAACCGCTCTTTCGTCAAAATTGACACGACTGTTCAAATGTGTTCTCCATCAAGAAAGGTGTTAGACAGGGTTGCATCCTGTCACCTCTGCTTTTTAATGTGTGTGGAGAGTATATTATTCGGAAAACTCTCGAGGGCTGGGAAAAGGGATTTGCTGTTGGTGGAAAGCGCGTTTCCAATCTGCGTTACGCTGACGACACTGTTCTCCTTGCTACAACATTTGACGATATGAAGGAGATACTGCATAGACTGGAGGCGGAAAGTAACAAATTAGAGCTTGCTATAAATAGGCAGAAAACCAAGCTTATGGTAATAGATCGTGCGGGAAAGCTATCGGGCGCCTATAACATCCAAGGCATCGATACTGTGGACAGTTTTATTTATCTGGGCTCTAATATCAATAATGAAGGCGGCTGCGTCCCAGAAATAAAACGACGGATAGCCATGGCTAAAGATGTTATGTCACGCCTCCAGAACATCTGGAAAAATCGTTCAATAAGCTTTAAAACTAAAGCCCGTTTGGTCAGAGCATTAGTTTTCCCGATTTTCCTCTATGGAGTTGAGACGTGGACAATCCGAGCAAGAGAAAGACAGAGGATAGATGCATTCGAAATGTGGTGTTGGAGGCGGATGCTCCGCATACCATGGACAGCCAAACGCACAAATGTGTCTATCCTCTCCCAACTCGATGTCAAGACTCGATTGTCTACAATTGCTTACAGCGTATTCTGACCTATTTCAGCCACATAATGCGAAGGGGGGATAGCAGCCTTGAAAAGCTGGTTATTGTTGGCAATACCGAGGGAAAGAGAGCACGAGGCCGGTCGCCAACACGATGGTCCGACCAAGTGAAAGAAGCTATGTCCTCAAGCAATTTTCAGCAGGTGGTGATGGCAACTTTGGACCGGAGTAGATGGAGGCAGATTATCCGCTTAAAAGGGTCCAGTGACCACGATCCTCAGTAATGAGGGACCGATTGAAGAAGAAGATCAAAAAAAAGGGTTTTAAAAAGTGATTACAAGAATATATAAAACTTATATGGTTAAAAGTAATTCGAAGTGACAAATCATAAAAAAACACGTAGGTACTAAGAACTAAATCGTCTGCGATATTACAATATTTATTACAATCACATTATTTTGTAAGCTAAAAAGCTGGAAATAAAAAAAGTTATTTAAAAAATAAAAAATCCGACTGCGTAAAAAACTCAAGTTAATAAAAAAAACAGAAAAGCTAAAAACAAGCCCATTTTAAATTAAATTAAAGTTGGAAGCAGGCGGGACCCATACTATTTTTATTAGGTATATTTTCAAATTCAAATGGGTCCCGCCTGCTTTCAACTTTAATTTAATTTAAAATGGGCTTGTTTTTAGCTTTTCTGTTTTTTACGCAGTCGGGTTTTTTACCAAACCAGCACATGGGCGCCAGACGACCCCGTGTCTGGGCACCCTTGGTCCCCCTGCGACGGGTCAGGTCTTTGGCCCCGCCGCCTGCCAATTTTCTGCTGCAGAGGATAGGGAGAGCGGCCAACGTAATACCAACACTCCTCCTCCCCTGCAGCCCCACCGCGTCCGCCATCATACGGTGGCGACCCCGTCAAGGCCGCGGAAGGTAGGGAGAGCGGCGCACCACAATACCGGCACTCCTCTCCCGCCGCGGCCTCCAACCCTCAGCCGCGATGCCTCCCATACGACATCGCGGCCCGCCTCAGTTGCGATGTCGCCGAAGCGGCACCGCATCCTACTTTTGGCCGCTACGTCGTTGGCTTGTCAGCAAAAGCCCTGACGAGCGGCCCCGCCTCGGGTTCCTCTTCGCTTCACCGTGGGAGTCCAAGCCACGGCTACTGAGCCCCGCCTCGACAATGCGGGAACCCACCGGGGGGGAAAGTAACCTAACCAAACCTAACTTCGGGGTGCCCTTCGCTCGCTCTTGCATCCTTAGTCGCCTATCGTCAGCAGAGTATCTATGAATGGAAAGATGTTGTTTGATTTTAAATATTGATTCTATGTTTGAAATAAAAATTACAGTATTAAACCTGGTTTTAATTGTTCTGCCACATAAGTGACTAGCATTATAAAAAATGCCTGGTCGATTTGATTATTTCAATGGTTGTTATCACATTGCCCTCTCATATTGGAAATTTTTCAAACCGCCCGGGCATTTTTTATAATGTCATAATATATAATCACTTGGTCCATGACATATATATTATACCATTGTATAATGTACCATTTACCGGGTAATGTGTCTTTCATTGACTTGAATGTGCCCTGGCGGCTGATAGCATGTCATACTCACACAAATGTCTCGCTGACGATGGCGTGTGTGTTGGATCATTTAGCTCTAGCTGCTGATCTATGCGTCATGTTCGTGAACGGGCACCGTCAGTTGGGGCTGGTCATCACTTAGCTGCTTCGGCTTATTTTTAATTATTTTAATTTTGAATTGTTGTTTTCTTACTATTTGGTGTACTCTGGACGCTTTTAACGCGTACGTCTTATTTACATCATTCTCACATATAATTATAAATTCACATTAATGATGTAACTAATATTTTTGTAAAAATATAATTTAAAAGAGTGTCCATAGAGTTTCTTGCCCGTTCTTCTCCATAGGTACCTACGCTTTGGAATGGGCAACTAGCTTCATATTTTCTGACTGACCGACTTTTTGACGAATTCAAAAGTGCCTGTAAATGGTTTAAGTGAAATAAATGCTTTGAGTTTGAGTTTGAGTTGCATGTGGTAACACGGTGCTATCGCGTGATCCAAGCAAACTAAACCAACAAAATGAAGGAAAGCTGACGTCCTGATTCAATCGTAAGTACCTACTTAGTGAGTGCATGTTATGCACATGATAGGAGAGAACAATAAATAGCACCGAGGGCTCGAAGCCACTGCGAACACTTGCTGGTACAGTCAGCAACGAAACTGGTACCAGCCACCCAGCTAAATAGTCAGGAAATTAGGTACTCCAAAACTTTTGTACGTTTCAACGTTCTTGTAAGTGTTATCCCTATAGGAACATTTTAAATTAAATCTAATTTTTATAATGATTATTAAATAATAAGCCGTGTGCCCGATGGTATTTCCAATCAGCAAACATGAAGAACTTCCAAGCAAACTTTAGGATTTTCAAAAATTAGTGCTCACTTTCGGTATAAAAGGCAACCGTTCATGTTTCTAGAACCACCAGTTTATGCTGTGCGTTGCCTTTCAGTGCATGAATGATTAAGATTTTTTATAAGTTGAAAATATTTTCCCTTTTAAACAACTTAAACGTGAATCAAGTTTGTCTCTGACCTACATGATGATGACTGAATTGAGTGATAAATATAAAAGGAATATGATATAAATAATATTTATGTAAATTTTCTCGTCTTTCTGTGTAGTTATTTTTTATCTGTCGGATTATTTAGTGATGCTGCTTATTCTGTCACATACTCGTAAATGGAAATAAAATAAAATCAAATCAGTAGACCTTAACAATTACAGTTCCAGCCTAAGTAAAGGTATCTCTTGAGTCTTCGGAACCGTGGCCGACCGGCTTCCCAGCGGGTTAAAAAGATACTATCACTGCTCTTTGCTATTACAATATATGTACAGTAGCGGTCAGAACTCCAATGCCAGCATTACAAAACTATCACATCGTAACATGTCGCACTTGAGACCTTCTTTTATTTAAGCATTTCACACACACATACACACCCGTACCTATATTGCACTATTTCATCACGTATGAAACAGAAAAAGCGCGGTATATGATCATCATCATAGGTCTATCGCGGCACGCAGTCTTTTTCTAATTGTGGTAATGAGAAAAAGATAGCGAATATTTTAAACTTGTCACATAAAAGTTGAGGGTAGATTTGAAACAAAATTAATTTTCTGATTGTAGTTATAATGGTATGATGTTGTTGGTTGGTGAGCTTAGTTACGAGCGTTTGTGTTATTGATATTAGAGGTGTTGAGTTTGAAGATTTTTGACGTGACAACGTCTAATAAATCGATGAAGCTGGCTGCACGCACGAAAAAACATGACTCATGAGGCGTTACCTCGCGGCCTCGCTCTGAGGCGTGGAGGCGTTCCATGGCGGCTTGAAGTGCAAGCGAGAGCGCGGAACGAGCGACAAAGAGGCACAATCGGCCTCCGCGTTCGGCAGCGTTCGACATCTGTCTCTCTCCTACTTGAGTGAGCGATGCGTCCGCGTGGACAGCGGCTATACAATAATACATACATGTTTTCGTCAAGTATGAAGTGCAGTGAAAAGTGAATGTGGTGTCAATTGTTTGTAGCAACGATAATTGCGGCGATAAAGGTAATGATTCTTTCGATATTAAATATATGTTCAGTGATATATTGTCGAATATCACGAATATTCGACAATATACTTTCATCATTAAAATAAATATGTAGCATCGGTCCGCTAGTGCAGCGATTGTAGGTTATGCTATAATTGACAAAACTATAACAATAAGTTAACAGAACTATTTCACGATGAGTAAAAAATCAATTTCTTTACTATTCGATCGAAATAAAACACTCTCTTTCATTTCCTACTTTTCCTATCATCGTCCTAAAAATTTTAAATTAAATTAAAGTTGAAAGCAGGCGGGACCCATTTGAATTTGAAAATATACCTAATAAAAATAGTATGGGTCCCACCTGCTTCCAACTTTAATTTAATTTAAAATGGGCTTGTTTTTAGCTTTTCTGTTTTTTACGCAGTCGGGTTTTTTATTTTTTACAAGTATGAATGTGCTTTGAGCAATTGTTTTACAACTTTTATTTAGTTACAACTTTTAAACATGTGTGATATTTAACTTCTTACAATTTGTGTTATTCTGTTGAGAATAGGACGATGATAGGAAAAGTAGGAAATGAAAGAGAGTGTTTTATTTCGATCGAATAGTAAAGAAATTGATTTTTTACTCATCGTGAAATAGTTCTGTTAACTTATTGTTATAGTTTTGTCAATTATAGCATAACCTACAATCGCTGCACTAGCGGACCGATGCTACATATTTATTTTAATGATGAAAGTATATTGTCGAATATTCGTGATATTCGACAATATATCACTGAACATATATTTAATATCGAAAGAATCATTACCTTTATCGCCGCAATTATCGTTGCTACAAACAATTGACACCACATTCACTTTTCACTGCACTTCATACTTGACGAAAACATGTATGTATTATTGTATAGCCGCTGTCCACGCGGACGCATCGCTCACTCAAGTAGGAGAGAGACAGATGTCGAACGCTGCCGAACGCGGAGGCCGATTGTGCCTCTTTGTCGCTCGTTCCGCGCTCTCGCTTGCACTTCAAGCCGCCATGGAACGCCTCCACGCCTCAGAGCGAGGCCGCGAGGTAACGCCTCATGAGTCATGTTTTTTCGTGCGTGCAGCCAGCTTCATCGATTTATTAGACGTTGTCACGTCAAAAATCTTCAAACTCAACACCTCTAATATCAATAACACAAACGCTCGTAACTAAGCTCACCAACCAACAACATCATACCATTATAACTACAATCAGAAAATTAATTTTGTTTCAAATCTACCCTCAACTTTTATGTGACAAGTTTAAAATATTCGCTATCTTTTTCTCATTACCACAATTAGAAAAAGACTGCGTGCCGCGATAGACCTATGATGATGATCATATACCGCGCTTTTTCTGTTTCATACGTGATGAAATAGTGCAATATAGGTACGGGTGTGTATGTGTGTGTGAAATGCTTAAATAAAAGAAGGTCTCAAGTGCGACATGTTACGATGTGATAGTTTTGTAATGCTGGCATTGGAGTTCTGACCGCTACTGTACATACAGAGTTGATATGACAGAGGGGCATTAAATTACACTACGTATACTATACGTGTATAGTATTAATTCGATACAGTACAAAAATAGAAAGCGCCAAAAATGAGATTTTTTTTTTTTCAAACAAACTAAATAGCTTAAAGTCAGAGTGAAACGCAACCACCCTTTATAAATAAATTTGACTGACCTTAGTTAGATGCCTAGGTAACAAAGTCGCGCAGGAGCGCGTGTGCGTGTGTGTTATCTCTCTTGGCGGGGGCGCGGGGGGCGGGCGGTTTAGACCGCTCGCGCCGTCCGCGCCCGGCTGGTTGTTAAGTACGCGCACACACAAAAACACAAAATTTTTAAATTCTCGATGTGTCCTCGATTCATATTAATGCACAAATTATACCGACGGAGAATATTGTTATTTATTAAATCACTGTCCGTCGCTAAGCACTTTAATTCCCGTAATCTTTGTACTGCCAATTGTATGGTGCCGGCGCGCGGCGTTCCTAGGGCTATTGCGCCGGTCACCATACCTTTCTCGGTATGTTCGCAGAGCTAAATCTGCGTTTCCACGGCATTCACCGTAAATTAAAATCATGTAAGTGTATTCTGACGCCGTGTAAGTTACACGAGGCATTGCTGAACACTTTAATGATTACACACACACACAACCAACGTTTAATTACGTATCCTATCACAATAAAAACAGTCAAACACAAAAAAACACTAACACTAAATAATAATATTCCCAAGTTAAACTTATTTAGTGTCTATCACAATAACAAAACAAAATCACAATTATTGTCAGCGAGTTCGACAAAACATAAAGGCGCGGCGGCGGGGGGCTCCCGTATTACGTAACGTACGTCCCGAGTGGATGACGCTTGCGCACTGTCCACTGAAAGAAAGTTTTTTAGCAAATTCCCAAGGATCTAGAATGCAATAGCAACATACTGACCTATTTCTATTCCTTTTACGCGCGGGAAAAAGGCGCGGGGGTTTTGCTATGATTGTCACTCTCATAGTGAAAGTGCAAGTGTGTGTGTATTTATTGCTTCGTGAAATATTTGGTTGTACTTGTGCGGCAACAATGTATCTTATACTCAGATTATCGTTTTAAGGTGCATGACCTATGCGTATGAGATAATCAGCTGTTAGGAAATATACATCGTGTTCAAACGTAGCAAAAACTTCAAAAATCATTTGTGACTAAACTACTGCTCCTATTTAATTGATTTTTGGTACAGAGCTTGAAAATGGTATCTAGTATAGGCAGTTTAAAGAAAAGCCCCTCTGTCGTATCAACTTTGTATATTGTAATAGCAAAGAGCAGTGATAGTATCTTTTTAACCCGCTGGGAAGCCGGTCGGCCACGGTTCCGAAGACTCAAGAGATACCTTTACTTAGGCTGGAACTGTAATTGTTAAGGTCTACTGATTTGATTTTATTTTATTTCCATTTACGAGTATGTGACAGAATAAGCAGCATCACTAAATAATCCGACAGATAAAAAATAACTACACAGAAAGACGAGAAAAGTTACATAAATATTATTTTTATCACACCTGCTCTGAAAATACATACTAATTATACCAATTAGAGGGAAGAAACGCCTTTATCCCGCCCTTCAAATCCTTTCATCCCAAGGTATGGAAGTTTGTATGAAAATCCTTCCGACCCAAGGATGGGAAATATGTATGAAATTCCATTACATACCCGGTTTTTCTTTTTTTTTTAATTTGTCAGCAATCATACTGCCAAGAGACTTTAACTGTCTACTAATTAAATTTCAAGTAAATTGTTACTGGCCACATACAGTTTTTTTTTTACCAGTTACCAACCTCCTTGGTGCATACAGAAAATTAAAAACGAAATTATTTTTGTATATAAAACGCGCGGAATCACGGAAGAAGTGGCTGCATGACCTTATGATCTTAGCCTACTCCAGAAACGGGCGAATAAAAAATGGAAAAGCCCGCGCATTTTCGCAAAAACACATTTATTTTTGTGTTTTTTGTAAAATATGGATACTTCGAGCGACAGTGATGATGTTATCCCTAACACACCGCCAGAACTATTAGAGACGGCCCAAGAAGTTGTTGATAATCTGTTGCCGTGTCTCAAAATATCAAGATACCCGGACGAAATGTAACATCTTATAATAGCTGCACTTTTAATAATTGTACTTTTAACTAAATATAATGATGTAGATTCTTTAAGGTCGAAATAAAGACGAAATTTGCGTTTCTCTGTAAAAATCAAAGATTTATTTACATCACTTTCAAACATAAACAAATAAATGTAACGTAACACTTAAAAAAATAACCAATAAATATCTCACCTGTAAAAATCAAAGAAACAACATTTAATGCCTCTATTTCCACTAAATAAATTAATATCTAATTTAATAATTATAACTGAGAAAAAATATTCAATATTTGATTGACAATGTCAAGACATCAGAAGTCATAAGTCAAGTTCTAACACTATGGCCATAGTTGCCAGTACTATCTAAAGATTAAAGAGGCGATAACTCTTTACATAAATATAAACATTATGCATTTATGTCCATAATTTTCCTCGTAGGTGTAATAAAAAGCACTATACATCCCTCAGGATAAAGTACAGTTCCATACCTCAAATGGTTTGCGCCCCTCGCAAGCTCGTGGCGCAAATGCCATAATCTCGGTATGGAACTGTCACTTTCTTCCCTCTGAAGTAATGTACTATTATATCATATTCCTTTTATATTTATCACTCAATTCAGTCATCATCATGTAGGTCAGAGACAAACTTGATTCACGTTTAAGTTGTTTAAAAGGGAAAATATTTTCAACTTATAAAAAATCTTAATCATTCATGCACTGAAAGGCAACGCACAGCATAAACTGGTGGTTCTAGAAACATGAACGGTTGCCTTTTATACCGAAAGTGAGCACTAATTTTTGAAAATCCTAAAGTTTGCTTGGAAGTTCTTCATGTTTGCTGATTGGAAATACCATCGGGCACACGGCTTATTATTTAATAATCATTATAAAAATTAGATTTAATTTAAAATGTTCCTATAGGGATAACACTTACAAGAACGTTGAAACGTACAAAAGTTTTGGAGTAATTTCCTGACTATTTAGCTGGGTGGCTGGTACCAGTTTCGTTGCTGACTGTACCAGCAAGTGTTCGCAGTGGCTTCGAGCCCTCGGTGCTATTTATTGTTCTCTCCTATCATGTGCATAACATGCACTCACTAAGTAGGTACTTACGATTGAATCAGGACGTCAGCTTTCCTTCATTTTGTTGGTTTAGTTTGCTTGGATCACGCGATAGCACCGTGTTACCACATGCAACTCAAACTCAAACTCAAAGCATTTATTTCACTTAAACCATTTACAGGCACTTTTGAATTCGTCAAAAAGTCGGTCAGTCAGAAAATATGAAGCTAGTTGCCCATTCCAAAGCGTAGGTACCTATGGAGAAGAACGGGCAAGAAACTCTATGGACACTCTTTTAAATTATATTTTTACAAAAATATTAGTTACATCATTAATAAAAAAAACTGGTGACGCTGCAGATCCCACCAATTACAGACCAATATCCCTTGCTACGATCATAGCTAAGGTGCTGGACAGTCTGCTGGATACATACATGGCCCCTAGGATTAGTCTGCACGATGCGCAATTTGGTTTCAGGCCCGGGCTATCGACAGAAAGTGCCTTTATGTGTCTAAAGCGGACTGTCCGGTACTATACGGATAGGAAAACGCCGGTATATGCGTGCTTCTTAGATTTGTCCAGGGCATTTGATCTTGTGTCTTATGACCTGCTGTGGGATAAGTTAAGAAGTGAGAAGAAGGTAGAAACTGAGGTTACCTCTCTACTAGAGTACTGGTATGAAAACCAGGTAAACAATGTAAGGTGGGCAGGGTGTCTTTCCGATGAATATAGGTTGGAATGTGGGGTGAGGCAGGGAGGAATAACGTCCCCACGCCTTTTCAACCTATATATTAACCAGCTGATTGTTGAGCTCAGCAATACCGGTATCGGCTGTCATGTTGATGGGGTTGCTATGAACAACATTAGCTATGCAGACGATATGGTATTGCTGAGTCCATCAATCAGTGCGTTAAGACGTTTGATTAGGGTCTGCGAGGACTATGCGGTGGCTCAGGGGCTTAGGTATAACGTCGCTAAGAGTGAGTTAGTCGTGTTTAATGTTGGCACCAGTAGAGACTTATATGTGCCGTGTGTCTCTTTAGCAAACATGCCCTTGAAGCGAGTCTCAAAATTTAAATACCTGGGTCACTGGGTCACCGAGAATTTGTGTGATGACTTGGACATAGAGAGGGAGCGTAGGGCGCTGTCTGTTCGAAGCAATATGCTGGCTCGCAGGTTTGCACGGTGTACTTGTGAGGTAAAAATGACGCTTTTTAGAGCTTATTGTCAGACTTTTTACACCTGCAGCCTGTGGGTCAAGTATACGCAGAAGGCATACAGCGCTCTGCGTGTCCAATATAATAATGCCTTCAGAATGCTTGTGGGGCTGCCGCGTTTTTGTAGCGCTTCGGGTATGTTTGCCGATGCGCGGGTAGATGATTTTTATGCCATCATTCGTAAACGATGCGCTTCTCTCCGACGCAGAACAGATGTCAGCTCCCACAGCATGTTGAGGGCATTGAGTGACCGGTGGGACTGCCCGATGCTTGGCAGATGGATGAGGCTGCACACACAGGTCGACTCAAAGTAGCTACTTTGAGTCGACCTGTGTCGTATTTAAGTTATACGTCATTATGTGCTTTTATGTTTTGTTTTCTACATTGTGTTGTATATTATTGTCTGTTGTTATTTGAATTGTACTTGTTGATTGTGTGTGTTACTAATATTAGTTAAGTAAGTCTGTTTCATGTACCTATTACTAACATTATGGACCGAGGTCTGCAATAAAGTTTTTATTATTATTATTCATTTATTTATTTAGTTTTCTTATTTTATTACATTTTTAAATATTTCTTAAAATATAAAAATAAGTTAAAAAAACATTTAAAAATATAAAAAAATAGTTTTATTATTATTATTATTAATGTGAATTTATAATTATATGTGAGAATGATGTAAATAAGACGTACGCGTTAAAAGCGTCCAGAGTACACCAAATAGTAAGAAAACAACAATTCAAAATTAAAATAATTAAAAATAAGCCGAAGCAGCTAAGTGATGACCAGCCCCAACTGACGATGCCCGTTCACGAACATGACGCATAGATCAGCAGCTAGAGCTAAATGATCCAACACACACGCCATCGTCAGCGAGACATTTGTGTGAGTATGACATGCTATCAGCCGCCAGGGCACATTCAAGTCAATGAAAGACACACTACCCGGTAAATGGTACATTATACAATGGTATAATATATATGTCATGGACCAAGTGATTATATATTATGACATTATAAAAAATGCCCGGGCGGTTTGAAAAATTTCCAATATGAGAGGGCAGTGTGATAACAACCATTGAAATAATCAAATCGACCAGGCATTTTTTATAATGCTAGTCACTTATGTGGCAGAACAATTAAAACCAGGTTTAATACTGTAATTTTTATTTCAAACATAGAATCAATATTTAAAATCAAACAACATCTTTCCATTCATAGATACTCTGCTGACGATAGGCGACTAAGGATGCAAGAGCGAGCGAAGGGCACCCCGAAGTTAGGTTTGGTTAGGTTACTTTCCCCCCCGGTGGGTTCCCGCATTGTCGAGGCGGGGCTCAGTAGCCGTGGCTTGGACTCCCACGGTGAAGCGAAGAGGAACCCGAGGCGGGGCCGCTCGTCAGGGCTTTTGCTGACAAGCCAACGACGTAGCGGCCAAAAGTAGGATGCGGTGCCGCTTCGGCGACATCGCAACTGAGGCGGGCCGCGATGTCGTATGGGAGGCATCGCGGCTGAGGGTTGGAGGCCGCGGCGGGAGAGGAGTGCCGGTATTGTGGTGCGCCGCTCTCCCTACCTTCCGCGGCCTTGACGGGGTCGCCACCGTATGATGGCGGACGCGGTGGGGCTGCAGGGGAGGAGGAGTGTTGGTATTACGTTGGCCGCTCTCCCTATCCTCTGCAGCAGAAAATTGGCAGGCGGCGGGGCCAAAGACCTGACCCGTCGCAGGGGGACCAAAGGTGCCCAGACACGGGGTCGTCTGGCGCCCATGTGCTGGTTTGGTCCCTGGGGTGGTCACGGCGTGCTATGTGTTCTGGTGCGCCGGTGATGGGGAGTACTCCCCAGAGGAGGGTCCGGTAAACGCGTGCCCGTGTTCCCGCCGTAAGCGGCAGAGGAGGACAGGACACCGTGGAGTTTTAGTGGGTTTAGAGTCTCACATAACTGCATGCAGTTATGTGGGACTCTAACCCACACCCGAACGGGCTGGGCTGCGGGAGAACGAACTGCGGGGGGACGAACGAAACAAATCATTGTTGTAATTGTCAGCCGAGCGGAGGTTATTTTTAAATAAGTGTCTCGGTAGTTTTTTACCGAGTAAATTACTCGATTAGATTTAAATTACACTAGCCGATTGCTATTAAATAAGGTCGTTAGGAACAATATGTAAAATAAGTTACTTGCATAGAATTATAACGCCTAGAAACCGAGTACGCGCGATTTCAGTGAGGCACTTTCAAGTGAGCCGGAACGGCTCACTACGTTGCGAACGTCCGCCAGTTACTAGTACCCTATTGTTCAACGAAAAATAAATACACACCCGTATTTTTTTTTTTACAATGAACCCGAGATTTTTACACAACTGCCCAAAATTTTTTTTGAGAAAAATCAATATGGCGGCTTTGTAGCGCCATTTTGAGATTTGAAAAGAAACTATTTATTTTAAATTATTACAACATGGGTATCAAAATTAAGGTCTTGGTGAGCTCAATTCAAATATAAATAAATAATATACGGATATTTTATATAGATAAGTAGAGTGTACATGCAAAAAAAATCATCTTTATCAGCTGCAAACAATTTTTAGTTAGACTTTAGCGAAAAAAACTTGCTATTCTTTAGACCAGTAAAAATATAGAAATCGTGCCCTTCTAGTGTAAAGAAACTTTTTCCTTAAAATGATTAAAACCATTAATGCTGCTCATTCATGTACCTATTGAATGTTAACTTATAATAAATATAGATTTTAATTACAAATATTCGTTTTAATGTAAATTAACATGTTATTTTTATAACAAGCTTTAAATAGAACTAGTACGTTACCAAGTACAAGATAAATAATCCGATTTTACGTAAGTATAAAATTTCCCCACTTTCGGGGAAACTACTACTGTACTGTACACACTCCACAACATCAGAGTTTTGTTTGTGTGCGTGTCGGCGATCGTAAATACGCAATGCTTTTTTTTTTTTTTTTTCAGGATGGGAAATCATCAAATGACTCCTCCCGCTCTGGGTGGAGCGGGAAACACGCATACATCAATAGATTGATGTGTGCGTTTTTGCCTCACTTGAGACGAAGCGCTTGTATGAAGACTATCGATCTAGGCGTTATTAATCTAAGGTTACTTGACTGAAATTAAATAAGTTCATCTCATGTAATGATAAATCAGATGGTTCTAAAATACAACCGATTAATTATTCGATTAAAATCAGTAAACACTCATATTTAGAACCAAATGAGTTCAACTCATCTATTTTTAAATAAGAATGTTAGTAAAAATCAACCGATTGAAATAATTGTTTAAAAACAACAGCATGCTTATTAAGTGTTGACTAAATCACTTAGTAGTTTTGGATCAAGTTCGAAAGTGTTTGAATTTACAAATGAAGTTATTTGAAAATGATTAATGTTTTATTTGTTATTACCCGAGCATATTTGACAAAGTACACATGTCTACTCTATGCCAAGTTCACTTAGAGATTTTTAGTTAAGTCCTAGTTAAAAATTTCCGATATGATTGTAACCGAGCCAAAAAGGTAGGTACTTTGTTAAAATAATATTTTTTCAGTGCACTATCTCCCCGTGGTAGTGCAGTATGCATGAGCATTTCTCCACGATAAAAAAAAATGGTTAGGTTACTTTAAACCCTTTACACAGAAATAGGATGCAAGAGCGAGCGAATGAGAATACAAATACCTTTAGTTACGATTACATGCAATGTACCTGCGTATTATCTGATTGCCCAAAGACCACACGGCAATATTTATAATGTCGAGGCAATGTGATAAATAAGAAAGCTCAAATTATAATTATTTATTTCGCCTTAAGTAGCTTGTCATTATTCATAATGCGCGGGCATTCTGAAAAATGCCCGTATTTATTACTTGGTCCATAACATATACATAGAACTCACAACTGTGCTGCAATTATACAATACAAAGGAAATTAATTTTATACAATGCGCAAAGATAGTCTTTACAATCTTCAGCAGCTCCAACAGAATTTTCAAGTGTTAATCAATTAGTTGTGGTTGTGGAGCAGGACCAGCATTGAGCCAGACATTTTTATCAGCGATGTAATCCCCTAACTTATACTGCCTGACTGCATAGTGTGCGTTTTATACAAGACTTGAATTTTGTCTCATTCGGTTGAAGAATGTGGGGAGGTATTTTATTATTACATTTTAAACAGTACCCCATAAAAGATGAGTCTACTTTAGCCAGTCTGAAACCTGGTTAAACTAATAGGTCTCTATTTCTAGTACTATAATTAATGTCTTTCACCTCTCTTACTAAAAATATGTAAGTTTTTTCTGATGTTTTCCTAGATATATTGACAAGGCACCATCATGATGTCAATTTCCTTAAACAGTTCCCTAGAGAATCGCGCCTGCGGAGAATATAAATGACTCTGATGGCTCTTTTCTGCAGAATAAAATAGAATCGATGTCTGCAGCTCGTCCCCAAAGTAAAATACCGTAGGACATGATACTATGAAAGTAACTAAAATAGACTAGTCTCGCGGTATCTACATCAGTAAATTGACGGATTTTTCTGACAGCATAAGCTGCTGAACTTAGCCGTCCTGCAAGAGATGTTAAATGAGGACCCCATTGTAGCCTTGAGTCGAGCGTGATCCCTAGGAAAACAGTTTCATCGACGAATTCTAGTTTCTCTTGATTCAATCACAATCACTACTCTTGACATTTGGTAAAGAAAATCATATGCACTTAGTTTTTTTTCCATTTAATACTAAATTATTAGCAGTGAACCAATTTTGACGACGTAAATAACGATTTACGTCGTCAAAATTTGTAGCACGTCTATTTACCTTAAAAATTAAGGAAGTGCCATCAGCAAATAACACTATTTGTGGTTGATTTTTTAATAAATGGAGTAGATCATTAACATACACTAAAAAGAGGAAAGGACCCAATATCGAGCCTTGTGACACACCCATTTTTACTGTTAAACCATGTGAATTGACACCATTTATTTGGACTTGCTGTTGTCTATCATTTAAATAAGAACTAACTAAACTGAGCGCAAGTTTTCCAAGTCCGTAATGCTCAACCAAGCAACTACTAACGAAAAGTGATTTTTTGTTAACATTGCCTGTCGAAAGGAGGTTAATGAGCCTGGATCTAAAAAGTGCTCTGTGGTCCATCCCCGATGTTTTTATGATCTGTCAAGTTCAGTTTCCATGGCAACGGAGGAACAGGACAACGACTTGTCAACGCGTATGACCGGAAACGTATGTTTAGGCGTCGCCATGGCAACCACTACTTGTTATAATAGCTTTGGAGTAAAAATAAAAACAGTTGCGATGGAACAAGACAGATGCCTCGTTCGGCGCGCCGCGCTCGTGCTGTGACCTGCGTCGAGTGTCACGGTAGCCGTCGTGTCACAGCAGCGCGTGGTGCGGGTGTGTGGACACAGAGACAGTGTGACGTGCGACAGTTCTATATTCAAATGCGTGCTTGTCGCGGCGGCTAAGTGCGCAGGCGGGCCGTATGTGTTGCATGCTGCTGGCGGCCTGCGAGGAGCTGTACTTCCTGCTGCTGACTGTGCTGGCCCGCTGCGCCCCGCGCCATGAGCGTTTCGCTGCGCTCGGTGTTGGTGGAAGGCCCGCAGGTGGCAAAAAGCAAGGGCCCATTTACATATGCTAACACACCTAAAGCTCTCTACAACAATACCAAACTCAAGACAAACCCTTCCTGGTACGTGTACTTCCATTATTGTACTAAAACATTCAATTATTCAGTTTAATATAATTATTTCTTTGTTGACGTTTCCATACAATGACATTTGCATAGGTTATGTAATAACGGTCTTGACTACTTTAACACCCTAAACAAAGAATGTGGTGAAATTTTCCTAAATAACTAGCTTCTCTCCAATTCAGTAGTTGTGAGACAAGAGTCGGTAGTTAAGTGCTTACCTATCTATTTTTATAATATCTACATACCAAACTCAAGACAAACTTATCATCACTTACTCATCTTTACTGATTGGTGAAATATTTAACTTTATTCTGAACTAGCGACCCGTCCATGCTTCTCACGGGAGCAATCTTCTGATGTGGCGACATGTAAAAACATCAAAGTTTCTGTACTCGTAAGTTAAATATGAATATACAGCTAAGTCTTCGACTAATAGAGAAGTATGGAAGAAAGGGACATGTTGCGCCGACTCCAAAGACTAATAGAGAAGTATGGAAGACAGGGACATGTTGCGCCGACTCCAAAGACTAATAGAGAAGTATGGAAGAAAGGGACATGTTGCGCCGACTCCAAATACATTGGGATGAGGGCAGGAGAATGATGATGGTGATCTGTCCATAATTTTATTTATTTATTTATCTACTTACATAAACCATTACAGGATATAACCCAATGCGGTAAATGCGCTTATCCTAACTTATACATACTAAAATCTATAACTTATTATAAATAATGCATTCCTTGTGAATTATCATTAAGGGGATTTTTTTTTTCAGGATGAGAAATCATCAAATGACCCCTCCCGCTCTGGGTGGAGCGGAAGGGAGTGTCAGACTCTTATTGACTAAAACCCACCCGTGTTCCTTCCTTAGCCCTTTATGTTCCGGGCCAGCGGTAACCCTTTCGGACAATCCCGTTGACCCGGCAGGCTTCGGCCCTGGCGGCCCCCTTCATTTGATGCTGACATCTCATTGAGGCGCGCGTGGAACGTACGCGCCGTCCGGCACGGGCCTGGTCCTGATCGGAAGGTGAGCTACCCATTACTCTCCGCCCGCAGGCCCGCGCCTACGGTGGCCGGGAGTCGTCGCGCGGCTCCCGACGCCCGGAGCCTCTCCCGCGGCGGCTGGGACGGGAGGCTCTCTCCCTCAGCCGTCCCGCCGCCTCCTTCGCTAGCATGACTGTTTCGCAGAAGGAGGCGACTGCCCCCCACTCCCTCTCGCCCCGGACCCTGGCTTGAACCAGGCCCGGACGCGAGAGGTCGCCGCCGCTGCCGATCGCCTCTACGAGGACACGGCGGTGCTCCGCCCAAGTGGGGCAGACCTCCACCGTATGCTCCACCGGGATCATTAAGGGGCTTACAGGACCTAGACACAAAAACGCAAGTTTTAGAAACAAAAGTATATGATCGAACTACAGTAAACAAAATCAGAAAAATATACGATATGATTCAGGATATATGCTATGTAGGTAGTGTATTGAAAACGTAATACAACTAATTTGATACGTTTAAAAAAATCATGAAGATACCTCTCAAAACTTTCTTTTTACATAAAAACCATACTAATACACATATACAATCATTCTGATTTTTTGTCAGATTATTCTACAAGCAACATACTGTTACGAGCTTGGGGTTCGTGACAATAAAAACTGCCGATTTAATAACCAAAAAAAATGACACTTTACTCACCAACACTAATTACAAGTCAAACACACTAATTAGGAAACACAATTGCACTTACTGATCACTCTTAAGTCGCACTCGAATGTCGCTTTGATGTACTCGCTCCTATTGCTTAATCGAAACTATGTGTCTCGTTGAGATCGCGAGATCGCGACGCCCCCGTAAGGGGGCGTGGCGAGCGGTACCGGGGCTTGGCCCCCGGCCGCGAAATGCCATACGGTGGCCCGTAACCACGGGCCCCTCATCGGTGTCTCGCGACTCGCACCCGCCTTATATAGTGCCACAGAGCTACTCTATAAACATATAGTACGTTCGAGTACATAGCGGTCCCGACAGACTCGACGTCGACAGTTCTCGGAATTACTAGTACTTAGGAAAAGGTCAAGTAGGGTCAAGGTCCTAGTACCGAGGTACTAGTTCCGCTACCCGATACTAGATGGCGCTAGTGGTAACTAATGTCGCCATGTATCAAGCATTATTTGTGACGCGCAACACTGCCCCCTCCTAAGACATGCTCGTCCCGAACATTATCGGCCCCATAATAACGCGCCGGTCGATCCACATGGACGATCTTAGGAGTACCTCTTGCACCTTTCTGTATCCGATAGGTTACGTCATTGATCTTCGTCACAATCCGGTACGGTCCGTCCCATTTAGCTTGAAGCTTAGGAGACTTCCCTTTGCTGCGGACTGGATTGTGCAACCACACGAGTGAACCTTCGTCGAACTCTTTATTGTTCATTTTGAGATCATAACGGGTTTTCATCTTTTCAGACATTTGCTGGCCCGATTGTCTGACGTGCTCATAAATGCCATTCATCTTGCTCCGCAAGTCAATCGCATAATCGGTTACACTTCGTGGGGCATCAGGTGGTATTCCGGTGATCAGGTCAGCAGGCAGCCGTAAGTCTCTTCCAAAGTTCGCGAGAGCTGGTGTCACCGATGTACTTTCGTGAACAGCGCTTCGATATGACAACAAAACGGTTGTATGTGCTTGTCCCAATCTCGTTGCCGATTTTCTACAACTTTGGCTAGGTACCTCTCCAGTGTCTGATTAAATCGTTCCACCATTCCGTCCGATTGTGGGTGGTAAGAAGTCGTTCTTGTTTTATGAGTACCCAACACTCGACAAGTTTCCTGGAATATTTGGGACTCTAAATTCCTTCCTTGATCACTGTGAATCTCCAAAGGTACTCCAAAACGACAGAAGACTTCATGAACTAATCTATCTGCAATTGTCGAAGCTTCTTGATTTGGAATGGCGAAGACTTCCGGCCACTTAGTGAAGTAATCCATCACAACCATGAAATACTTTTTACCACTTTCACTTTCCGGAAACGGCCCCGCAACGTCAAGGGCTATCCTCTCCCATGGTGCACAAACATTATACAATTTTAATGCTCCTCTACTTCGAGTCTGAGGTCCCTTTACAGCTGCACAACTTGTACATTTGCAACACCAACACTCGACATCGTCCCGACAGTGGACCCAGTAAAACCGTTCTCGTATCTTCAGTAGAGTCCGTTTTACTCCCAGATGACCTCCTGAACAACCATTATGGTACAGCTGTAGAACATCCGGTACTTGAGCTTTAGGGACAACCATTTGCAAATGACAGCTGTCTCCCCGAGCATTTTCCCATTTACGGCACAGGACTCCATCCTGAACCACCAAGCTGTCCCATTGGGCCCAATAGCTTTTTGTGACCGAACTCATCGCTGAGACGTCACTCCACCAGGGCTTAGGAGCTCTGGCCTTCATCCAGTCCAGAATCGGCTTGATGTCTGAATCATCCTGCTGTGCACGTTGTAGGCTTTCCTTCAACTCGTTGTTGAGATCTGTTTTAAGCATCCTCACAGGTACCACTTCCTTACTCTCCTGCCTAGTACAGTGCTTGCAGTCTTCAGGACAAGGTCTTGTTGACAATGCATCTGCGTTGCCATGAGATTTTCCGCTGCGATGTTCGACCACGAAGTCGTATTCCTGCAGTAGTTCAATCCATCTCGCAACTTGTCCTTCTGGATTTTTGAACTGCAATAGCCATTTCAGTGCAGCATGGTCCGTTCGTAAGTGGAATTTCCGTCCTAGAAGATATTTTCTAAAATACTGCAATGACTTTTACCATAGCAAGCAGTTCCCTTCTCGTAACACAATAGTTCCTTTCCGGCTTTGACAACGACTTGCTGAAGTACGCTATCACAACCTCTTGTTCACCATTCCGTTGGGACAACACACCGCCAAGTCCTATATCACTTGCGTCTGTGTCAACTATAAATTCCTTGTTCGCATCAGGGTACCCCAAAATAGGTGTTTTGCACAGACGGTCCTTTAGCTCCTGGAATGCGATGTCGCAACTATTATCCCAGCAGAAATGTCGCTTCTCCTCGGTTAGCTTATGCAGGGGTTTGGCTATGTCTGCAAAGTTCTTAACAAATCGCCGATAATAGGAGCACAAACCCAGAAACGCTCTGATCTGCGTCTTGTCCTTTGGAACTGGCCAGTCCTTGACAGCGGCGATTTTCTCTGGGTCCGTGCGGATACCTTCTTCAGACACTACATATCCCAAAAAGCTAACTTGTCGTTTGAATAGTGTACACTTTTTGAAGTTATCTTGAGGTTGGCACTCTGGATCTTCATGAGCACGCGTTCCAGGTTTTGAAGATGTTCTTCAAACGTGCGGCCTACGATGATGATGTCATCCAAGTAGACCAGACAGGCCTCGCCAATTAGCCCAGTAAGTACAAGTTCCATCAACCTTTCAAACGTTACCGGAGCATTGCACAATCCAAACGGCATAACTTTAAATTGCCACAGACCCTTTCCTGTCGAGAATGCAGTTTTTTCCTTGTCCTTGGGATCAATTTCAACTTGCCAGTAGCCATTTTTCAGGTCCAGCGTGCTAAACCACTTTACACCAGTAAGCATGTCCAGCATGTCATCGATTCTCGGCAAAGGATAGCTGTCCTTCTTCGTAACGTCGTTCAGACGACAATAGTCAACACAAAACCGCATGCTGCCGTCCTTCTTCCTTACCAGCACTACAGGTGAACACCATGGACTAGATGAAGGTTCAATAACACCATCCTTCACCATTCCCTCAATCATGGTTTCCACTTCCTTTTCACGTACTACCGGCAATCTCCTTGGCCGTTGACGGATAGGCAATTCTTCTCCTGTGTTTATTTTGTGTTGAACTAAGCCAGTCCTTTCGATGTCAGCATCGTTTGCCGAGAAAACATTGGCATACCTGAGTAACATCTTCTTCGCTTTGACCATTTCATTTTGGGACAGAGCGCTTCGGCAGTCTTCTAAAAGGGTGGTTACTCTCGTTTGTGCATCCTTGCTGAGGGTCCCAGTCAATAGATATTGGCATCGACGCAACCAATCCACTTCCTCGCAAGTACCAAGTAGTGTGCCTTTTTCTATAATCTGTTCCTGATCACAAAGGTTCAGCACACGTACCCCTGAAATGTCGGTGGTTCTGACCAAAGTTCGTGCCACTTTCCATGGAAGGTCATTGTCTACCCTTTCCACGAGTACACAACGAGGAGTTCGCCCAGGATTCCGAGGAAGACTAACCGGCACAATCGTTTCCGATCTCGGCGGAAGAACAATCTTCTTAGGGCTGCACACATTTCCTGGCAACCTCAATCTCGCAACAATTCTTCCTCATAAAGACAAGGCCCAGGATGCAATCGTCCATTATATCAGCCACGATGACATTATGCAGGTAGATTCTGTTGCCTAGTTTCAACTCCATCTTCTTCTCTCCATGGACGGGTATGCGTTGACCGGTAGCTGTTACCAGATTAATGTGTTCTCGGTTGTGTGCGGAGTCCCCAAGGAACCGATTTATAAGTTGGGAACTGACGACCGTGCGAGAGGCTCCTGTACCTATGGTCAGCTTACAAGGTGTTCCGTTGACTTCGCCCTTGATGATTAGGCTGTTCCCGTCATGGGTTTGTATTGCATTTATGCGTGTTTGAGTGTCTATGCCTACGGGAGCTTATTGCTAGTGGGCGAACGAATCTCTGAGATTGCCCTGAGATTTATGTGTGTGTGATTTGGTTGTGTGCGAAATATTTGTAAACATAGTATTGCGTATGTGTAGAAATTAAAATAGTGGGAGTCAAGCGGCGACACTGGTCCTAGTACAAAATTGCAGCGAGGGCCTTTCCAACCTTATTATCTGTTCCGTGGAATTACTAGTACTTAGAAAAAGGTCAAGTAGGGTCAAGGTCCTAGTACCAAGGTACTAGTTCCGCTACCCGATACTAGATGGCGCTAGTGGTAACTAATGTCACCATGTATCAAGCATTATTTGTGGCGCGCGACAATACTAAAGCACTAGTGTTTTAATTTTTAGTCCTAACAATAGATTTTTGTAAATACATAGATAATTGCTTCATATTTTGCAATAAATTACCAGCGTTAATGCGTCATCGCGCTTCTTTTTCTTTTCTATGCAGTCCGACAAAGACCGTGCTTTAGGTCATGTAGTCGCCTTAAGGTGAATGCGCGGTGGTAGACCGCGAAATTCAAATTTTCTTACGTTTTTTGCAGTTTGCAGGTCAGTGTCAGGTTGTATCTTGATCAAAATATGATTCGCGACTATGATAGATATGTATTTACAGAATTATAGTCATTAGAATCATTAATATGTCTCTCTAAGTTACATTTGTTCCATAAGCACTTTTCCATATGAGATTTGTTCCTTAAGATACAGAAATTACTTAGAAAGATGTATTAATGATTCTAGTGATTATAATTCTGTAAATACGTACCTGTTATAATCGCGGAGTGTCCGGTTGAATTTTGAGCAAGATACAACCTGACCTGTAAATTGCAAAAACGTAAGAAAATTTGAATTTCACGGGCTACAACTGCGCTTCACCTTAACTGTGTCTCGCAGCTCATCAGTGCGGTTAGCACTTGACGCAGCTCGTCACACATTTCATTGACTTCTACGACCTAAGTCAGGTCGTCTTCTCCTTGGCATTGTAAATACACTAAGCTATTTAAATAATACACTAAACTACAAAAAAATGGCAGTACTTTCACAAAGTCGCAAAGGTTATAGAATAGAATAGAATATTTATTTGCGTAAAACATGGTATACAAGATTATTAAATACAAATTGAGGCACAAGCATGTTTAGTAGCATAAAACATAGCATGCAAAATTTTAAAGACAAGCAACAATAATCGTTTTTTTTTTTTTAAAAACATCAACATTTTTTATCCATAAATTCTTTTAAGCTATAAAAACTACACTCGAGTAACCACTTATGAAATTTTATTTTAAATAATTTTGTATTTAAAGCTTTGAAATGCCTTGGTATTTTATTATAAATGCGCACACACATTGCCAAGCAGTTACTATTGTACTTAGACACAGGCCCGCCCGCGCCGCGCCGCTAGCTGTTTAGTAGCCCGCGTGCAATACCGATTATGCCGCCCTACGACTACTTTCGCTGAGTTTTGTCAAAAAAAGGCTATTTAATGTTTTCTTATTATGGTGGAAAAAAGAAAAGAATCATAACAAAGATAAAACATTTATTTTGATTGGGTATATATAGTTATTTTCGTATCTACAAAAATTCAATCTCTTGCAAAATCTTGAATCAACTTTCTTGTATCCAAGCTGTCTAAGATTTCATGTTCAATTGAAACTATAGCTAAATAACTTAGTCTTTGCTGGAGCATTGTTGATCTCAAATAGTTTTAATAATTTTCAATTTTGAAAAGGACCTTTCACCAGATGCAACTAAAACCGGCAGTGTAAGTAATATTCTTAGCGCTACTGCTGTGTTCGGAAATGTTGAAATTAAGTCATTAGTAAAAAGTTATTGTAATAAGGTTTGTGGATCATTAGACTGGTTTTCTGCAAAATGCAACTTTAATGCAATGATTTCATTAAACAAATCAATACCGTCAATATCTGATTCACTACTTGAATCATCTTTAAGCTTGAGATGTAAATTTTTACAATGTTTAATTAACTCATCATTGGAATAATTAAATAGGTAATTTATTGCTAAAAAAGCCAAATACATCGGTAAATGTTTTTAACTTCTCGAATCTATCCTTTAAAGATGTTATTGTCTGATCTAGGACTCTAAAATAAAACTCCACTCTATATTTGATTTTGGGGTGTACTAAAACTTCATCACTGTGTTCATATTGAAATGAGGGTTTTCGTGAAAATTTACGACACCAGTTGGCACCACTGTGACAAGAGGTCTTCCAATATAAAATATATGATGACGTTCATCATTCGATTCATTCATTCGTTCATCATTCAGTCATGACTAAAGAAAATAAAGGCTCTTTAACAGATGCCTGGACCTGACGTGTCAGTGCTGCCACCTGGCGAACGTCATTTCAGAAAACCCTCATTGTGTTGGTTTTCTTTTTGGACGAATTGAATTTATTGATGGGAAATCTGTTTCTACATTGAGCTCGTGAGCCACTTTGGAAGCTTCTGCTAACACCATTTCAGTGTTCATCCGTGCGATATTCTGTGAACTTATCAATCAACTTATTTAACAAATTTATGCAGATTTGATTATTCATTGTCTGCATCATTTTGCTCGGTCCCATTCCAACTTATTTCCAACAAATTTGGTAAATGTTTGCAAATTATCGACCATATTTTTGTAGATGATGAAAAGAAAACGTAAATATCTTGAATTATATTAAAGAAATTCACAGTTTCGTGCGTAATATTTGCTGCATCATTCACTACTAAATTAAGACTATAAGCCGAGCATGGGACGTAAAATACGCGGTTATTGATTTCCAATTTTTTTTTTTGTAGTCCTTTGTGTTTTCCACGCATATTTTGCAAATATTTACCAACTTTAAGCGCCAGGCGATGGTCTAGCAGAATTGATGCAGTTAAACCATTACGGTATCACCTCGAAAAAATATTTGATGCTTTGCTGGAAATCTGGTGATTCGTTGGAATGGGATTGTACTACATCTCACAAAGCTCATTCACTTGCTCTGAACATTATAGATTCATTTGCTCGGTAATAATTTGGTTCGATATTTTAAACGAAATTAATGCTCTGAGCAAAATGATGCAGAACCCCACAATGAATAATCAAATCTGCATAAATTTGTTAAAACAGGCGTAGATAAGTACTTACCATAATTACGATTCCTTTACACTTCTATTTTGCACTGATAGATGATGCATTGAATTAGGTATAATTAAACTAAGTTCAAATATCAATAATTATTCCTAGACCCACCTCTGAAGAGCTATTAATAAAATAATTGTAATTTAATGTGCGATCTTTACTGTTCATCCACCTGTTTCACCATACTGTTCGGATGCGAACAAGTACCTAGAGTAGGGAATCCCCTAACTTCGCCAGTGCTGCCTTTCATAGAGTACGATACTTGTATCAAATTTGGGGCGCCACCAAGCGGGGGCGGGCGGCCAACCTGCCGATAGACGACGTTTGGCATTCATTATTACATCTTAGTTTTAACGGATAATAATAGATGGCGGTGTTAACGCTAAGATTGCGTGCCGCCAGTAAGGTTTTTTTTGGACGTGCCGCCCGCGTGCGGTGCACGTCTTGCACGCCCACTTACGGCGGGCCTGCTTAGACAGTCTAGGCAAATCATTTAACACTATTCATGGATCTCCTCGGTTCCGAGGATTGACATCATTTGCAGTCTTAAATAGTTGCTTATTTTTCATAACAAACACACATATTTCGTAAATGTAGAGCGATGGTAACGGTAACAAACCAAGTTTTTTAAATATTGGTCGACATGAGTCGTCGGGCTTAAGTCCACAAATTGCTCTCAGAAATGTTAGGTTAGAAATTATATATTTTGTTTGTTGGCCAATATTTATAGTGCGTTCAGAAATGTATTTTCTGACTAAACTTAGATAGCAAATAAATATATTCTGTTCTATTTAAATATACATCAAGCTAGGTACATAAAATAATGTCTGTCTTGATAATAAACTAAATCCATACTAATATTAGGTATAAATTCAAAAGTAACTCTGTCTGTCTGTCTGTTTCTACCTATGTTACCTTTTCACGCCTAAACCACTGAACGGATTTCGATAAAAATTGGCAGAGAGATGGATTGCATCCCAAGGAAGGATATAGGATAGTTTTTATCGACATACCTCGCGAAGCTAGTTAGAAATAAAATAAAAGAATAAAGGACAAACCAAACAATTGAATAAATCAAACTATACAATCTTATTACCTCCGTATTATTTAATTTCTGAACACACCCTGTTTGACAGGTACGAACAGTTTGTATGGAATAATAAAATTGTTGCTTTTACTATTTTCTTTACAACTTGTTCATATTTTTTCACCTTCTAAACCTTCCATGGACTTCTACAAATATTTCAAAACCAAAATTAGCCAAATCGATCCATCAGTTCTCGTTTTAGTGATACTAACAAACGTCATTTCATTTTTAGGGTTCCGTAGTCAACTAGGAACCCTTATAGTTTCGCCATGTCTGTCTGTCCGTCTGTCCATCCTAGCTTAATCTCTGTGACCGTTAGCACTAGAAAGCTGAAATTTGATACCAATATGTATATCAATCACGCCGACAAAATGGTAAAATAAAAATTGGAAAAAAAATGTTTTATTAGGGTAGCCCCCATGTAAAGTCGGAAGTGATTTTTTTTTAATTTCAACCCTAACGTGTGATATATTGTTGGAAAAGTATTTAAAAATGAATAGGGGTTTACTAAAATCATTTTTTGATAATGTCAATAATTTCGGAAATAATCGCTCCAAAAGTAAAAAACAATGTGTCCCCCCCTCTAACTTTTGAACCATAAGTTTAGAAAATATGAAAAAAATCTGAAAAGTAGAACTTTATAAGGAATTAAGGACTTTCTAGGAAAATCATTTTGAACTTGATGGAAACAACAGTTTTTGTACAAAAAAGACAAAAATTTGTACAAAATAATTTCTGGACTAAATTTGTAGTATACCTAATCGTATATGCAAGCATATTTTTAACTTCGTTTACATATTTTATTATCCTGAACGTATCTTTTTTCAAACAAAAACAAAAAAATAATTATTAAAATCGGTTCTCGTTTAAGTTGGATTACCACTATGTTCGCGCTCCAGCAGCGCTCCGCGCTCCTGCAACTGCTCCAATGGATACGTCGCGCGAACTTCTACATGCGCTCCCCTTTGACATACTGCGCTCCCCTTTGTGTTCGCGCTAAAAACCGTCACGAGTCGGAGCGCCTGCCGTGGAGCGTGCAATGTTGCACGCTCCGTGTTCGCGCACGTACCCACTACCGGGAGCAGTTGCAGGAGCGCTGAGCGCTGCTGGAGCGCGAACATAATGGATACCCACTTTTAAACTCATAAGTGGGAACACTTATTGTGACGGACGGGAAACTACGGAACCCTACACTGAGCGTGGCCCGACACGCTCTTGGCCGGTTTTTATTATATCTAAGAAGATAACAGTGCGGTTGATTTTTCGTCATCATTAACGATTTATTAATTAAATAAACTAAATTAAGCAATAGATAATTCTTATTGACTAGCCCATTAACGGCTTATAAAAAGTAAGCGCATGTGACTCCGGCAATCACTAGCTGAGCGGCTGAATAATGTTGAAACACGTACGAGTAAGTTACCTCACATATTACCTGCAACTTAAAACATAACCTGATACCACAATATTGATATATTTTATATTAAGATTTAAAAATCTAGTGTAGTTTTTCTCATAATGTTATGTGCATTCGTTTAAAACTTATACTAATTCGGTTTTGTTCAAGTGCCTCGTGGCCTGTAACATCTCGGGTTTCTGTTGCTACTCGAGCAGAGCATGTTATAGTAACGAGTGGTTGTTTGCAGACAGGGTTGCTACTGCTGCTGGTGGTCGGCGCGCTGTGGAGCGCACAAGGCAAGCCCTACCTCGGGATGGGCTTGGGATTCGGCCTCGACGGCCGCTACGGGGGCCTCGGCGGCCGCTATGGGGGCTTCGGCGGCTACGGCGGCTACGGCGGCTACGGCGACTACGGCGGCTATGGCGGTTTCGGGAATGGGGGCTACGAAGGCTACGGCTACTACCCATCGATATACTACTAACATTATCACTAACAGCCGCTTGATCTTATGTCTATGACCTCGTCTGTTACCGACTGGAATAATACCGAACAGATTTAAAGTGAGTGTTTGTATTCAATGCACCTGAAAAGAACAGTTGTATGTATATTATGGGGCGAGTTATCAGATCGAGACTGGTCAACGTTATGTTGTGTGATAAGCATCGCCGAGTGCAGCGGCACTGCGCGGCGCTGACGTGACGCGTCCCGCACCCCCTCGACAAGCGTTATGGTAGCACTTTGTGGATGATTCAATCGCAGTAAATCCCACGCTATAACATGATTTCAGTAAATAATGATGAAACTATTTTTGCTAATCTCTTTTAAAGCGTGCGTAATCTAGCAGAGGGCTGACGGCCACTCGATAGGTCGGCGACGACCTAATGTACTGTAATCGACGACCACTAAATATTGTTGAACCCGTGCTGACACGCCGCGACCTCCACGCTATTAATAGGTACTCAACACAACCATCAGGTTCACATGAGCTCTTACTATTTAATAACACACATAACATAACATCGAAGGTAAGATAGAGAAGGTATCCATAGTAGGTAGAGCAGATATGCCGACATTTAGACAGTTATTACCTAGGTAGGTTGACTGGCAATATTTTTTAATGGAACAGTGCACTAATTATATCTATACAAATAAATAAAATTAGAGTTTCTCTTTGTAATATTTGTAGGATTTCCGAGCCGACGACAACGAAAAATCAAGACAAAGAGGTATGTGAAATGGTCATTGTTCATATTTTTTTAAATGTTGTAATTGAAAAACCATTTCGAGAAATAGCGTTACTGATCATTACGGACTAATTAATTTTGAATAATATTCATATGTTATTGATATTTTTGATAAAATACGATTGACCTTCTTTGCCCTTCAAATTACGTCGGCTTTGGCCGTACAGTTTTGTATCGTTACCTCAGAAAAAAAAAAGTAAGATTGTCTACAATCTGTCAAATGTCAAACTATTATAAATATGTCAAAAATATAAACATTCTTGTTTATATTACTTTACATACTTACATTATTTCAACACTCGACAATATTTAATATACTGCCGGTCGATTCTGTAAAAATCTCACCGTGAAAATTTAGGTGAAGTGAGTTTGTTTTTGCTAGGAATTGACACTATTGACAGCTCACTGCAGGCTCACTTCACCTAAGTTTTCACGGTGAGATGGTTACAGAATCGCACTGCTGGAAGAGTTATGGAATACAGGAAGTGCTTTGTTCCAACTTGCAGCAATAATAGTAATAATGTCGCCGCGTGCGTTATTATTCTATTTCTAAGTCACCGCGTCGATTGTTCTAGTGACGATAGAGAGTAGTATATTCCTTGGAGAACACTTACACATAAAAAAAACCATTTGTAAATAAATATGCTAAGATAGGATTCGATTATTTAAGACGTCTATTCGGCCTATTGACACTTTGACAGATGTGACAATACTCTTTGGATTGATGACGTTGTGTTGACAGATTAAAATTTTTAATTATGTACTAGTCAGGCAACGGCACTTAATCTTTATGCCACTGATGACGTCACCTACCTTAAAAACTTAAAATAATTCAATATTTTTTTTTTAATAACTTTTGAGCCAGTCATCAAAATATTCAAATTAGTTTCTCAAAATACTCTAAATTTTCAAAAAATTAAATAAAATCTAATGGTTAGAAATTTTGGACAATCCCCATTTTCCATTTGAATTCAAAAGATTGCAATTCCCTATCAATGTCAGTTTTGCTATGAAAATCAACAAGTCACAAGGGCAAACGTTAAGCAAAGCTGGCATAGATTTAACTAAGGGTTGCTTTACCCATGGGCAACTATAGTGGCATGTTCACGTGCGAGGAATGCCAGGGGGCTAAAAAGGCCACTTTGGCAGCATCATAAAAGGATAACATTGTGAATCATAATGGACAGTTAACTGTTAAGTTAATCGTATCAAATCCCGTTAGTGAAGGATTATCAGTTATTTTTTTTGTCTGTGCTATAATACCAATCAATCCAATCCAAATGCAGTCCCAATCTCTTTGATTATAGGTACCTACGTAGTGCAGCGAAAAAAAAAAACAAACACGGACTGTCTTCATCATATTATGATTCATAATTTTATCCTTTTATGATTCTGCCAAAGTGGCCTTTTTAGCCCCCCAGTAGTGTTGTTGTTTTAGCCCAAGAAAATCGTACACCAAATATTGTAAAGCTAATACGAAAAACTAAAAATAAATAATAAAGAAACTAAAAATGCAAAAACGAAAAAAAAAAGAACTAAATGGAGATTTGCGACAAAATATTGCGTAAAATACATGCCTTAAAATAATTTTGGATATTTGCTAATAATATCTTAATATGTTATAAACAGTCTCATTCATCAAATAACTAAACTAGAAGCTTAATTTCTTCAAAATAAAATATATTACCAAGCTCGGTGTCTTTTTACGCTACGAAAATACGCATGTCCTTGCTTGACTATCTAAGAATATTTTGCCGCTGTTTTTTTTTAACGTAAGCTAGCATTTAAAGTTTAATATTATTAAAGCCTTATAAAGACCAGTAATCGTTTTTATGAATAATACCACAATAATCATTGTAGTTTTAATTTTTACAAGTAATTTTACATACATCCCAAAATTGTTTCCGTTGTAATACTCCTGTTGTGCGACACCATAATTTCGAAACCAATAAACGTGGAAGTTTCTTGATTATTTAGTACGGCAACATTGGCTTCAAGCTGGCAACAAAATTTCGGATACAAACCGCCATGTTTTTTTTACTGTTATTTGAGATTGTGTTTGTGTCGTCAGCACGTGTCGATAAGATTTCCTTACTTTAGGTGAGTAGAATTGTAATATTTTATACGATTTTCTAGAAATTGATATTTATTTATAAATCCCCTTTAACTTTATTGTTAAAAGGGAAGCAGAAGTGTTCGATTATTGGTTAAATTTGTGAATTGTTGCAACTTTAAGGTTAGGTCGTGAATAATTTTCATTCCGTTGTGCGATTTGTGACACGAAATTGTGCGACGTGTCGCAAGGGAAATTTATAAAGCTGTGTTTACAATCATTCTAATCTCATTAGCTACCTATGTATTATATGATTTTTAATTATTTATTGTTTAAATGTTTATAAAATAGTTTTTACTTTTTACGCCAAAGCCTAAGAGGGTAATGTTTTAGTAGGTTTGTTTTGTATGCCTGTCTCTATATTACCTGCTTTTTTCCATGGAAAAATGCTCATGCATACTGCACCACCACGAGGAGATAGTGCAGATATGTGGGACTCCAACCCATTAAAACGCTGTTTTTTTTTTGTTGTTGAATTTTTAAAAGTCAAAGAATAAAAGATGTTGCTTAAATGATGTTAGTAAGTAATACAGGTGTGACTGACACTGACTTGGCCACCATCAGGGATTTTAATTTTGATAACACAAAAAATTTGTCGCTACTTAGTCGTTTGTCGCCAAATATCAGAATTTGTCGGTCACTGGTTCAAAAGTTATAAGGGTTTATAGATGGCCGATCTGGAGAGACTCTCCCCAGCTTGGCCACGTTTATACCTCAAAAACTAGAGCACCTAGCGCAGATCTGTTTTCTCCCATATTTAGTCGTCAATTAGTCGCAATTTGTCGCCAAATTTCGACTAAATAGCGACTAATTTTTTTGTTATAAAAATTAATATCCCTGATGGTGGCCAGGCCAGTGTCAGTCACACGCAATACAGGCCTGAAAGGTTGTTAGTGTTTTACCAAACTGTTTTGGATTCTATTTGAAAGTTTTGGTTTTATAATTTAATTTATTTGGATTGTACTACTTAATAAATATTTCTCGAAATATAATGTTTTGTTTATTTATTCCACTTATCTACCTACAATCTTACGTCTATTTACACACACCCTAATAATTCTATTGTGCAACATTTATTTTCCAGCGTGACACATTCCGTTGTGATTTCCGTTGTGCGATTACGTCAAAAATTTGTTCCTGACCCTTATATGTACAAAAACAAAATATCGAATCATAAAATAGAAGAATTTCATTAAAATTAGCATAGGTAATTCTTTACGCGGAATACAGAATTAATAAATTATCGTAAACTCTGCGAACTGAACAATAACTTTTTGTTAAATTCCACGCGGATGAAGTCGCGGGTAACAGCTAGTTCAATGTATAAGCAGGTGCAGGTGCTCGTAGACGCGCCGCACCCGACTGTCGCGGCAGCCATCCCCGTGCGCGAATGTCAGAGATGTAGTCAGCTGATACATGTTATATGTACCTATGTAGCTGTCCAACTCAACGGAACATAAAACAGTGGATTAGGTTAGAACAGCAAAGCTTGTGCAGTGCATCTCATACTTGTAAGGGGTATTGTCACAGGGCAGGGCTGTTCTATAAGAAGAGTTAAGAGTACCAACAGCGAGGGGGTGCTACCCATTGGCCACCCTAGCCACCCTAGCCACTCTTTGGACGAACGGCGTTGCGCTCACCCTGGGGCAACGAACTTAACCTTGAGCGAGCGCCGCACTACCACCAGCCGGCGCGCGGCGCGCTGGCGAGCTCCGTTGATGCGCACAAGTAGCACTCCACACAAGACGCGGACTGATACATATACGATCCAAATTTTGTTCAAGGTGACATCATTTTCGTGGTTAAGTCCGTCGAGCCCAGATTGAGTTCACTCGGCGCTATAGTGAACTGTACGGTGTACGATGTTGTTATTATTAGTGCAGCTAAAGGGCAGCTATTGCAACGTTATGTTGCACTAATAATTAGTGCAACATAACGTTGCAATAGCTGCCCTTTCCCTGATTCTGTATGTAGGAATCCAAACGATTCTAACGATGTACTTACTATAGAGTCAATAAATAAATGTAGGACGATCCACTGAATGACCACCTTATCAGGCTCAAATAGAGTAGCGTGGACCTTCTGTACTTCTGTGCATACTAGCCGCTCGGCGCCGCGCGCGGTCGCCTGCTCGCCTGCCCGCCCCGCCCGCGCCGCCCGCCGCCGTTGCCCGGCAACCGACGCCTCAACTTCCGTACCTCACTAACAATACCGTAGGTACCAACGAACAATCCCATTTTTTTATTACCTTTGATATAATAATATGTACACCATTTAAGACCACGTAATTTAGCCGCACTTTTCGTAATACAAGGGTGTTGATTGTATTAAGGTTCACTATTGTTTGTTCGGGGTTCGGATAAATTAAATACGTGTTGTTTGAATGCAAGTATATTGGCGACTGATCAAAACTATAACATTAAATGCCTTTAAAGATGACATGAGATATACATATAGCTAGGTATGTGGACATTTATGTGACTTGCGAAGCTACGGAGACAATTCTAAATCTAACATACCGCCCGCCACAGGACTTTTAAGTTCTTTTATAATTACAATTAAGCTCTAACAAATTATCTTCTAAAAAATCAAGTATCTAACTCCAAATTATTCGTCTAGAGTGCCAAATATTACAACTGTAAATTAATCATTAATGAAACCTAACTAACTATACCTATTAAAATTATTCACAATTATCTCAATAATTCAAGAGAAGCTAAGTACATATAATCAACTGGCAATGCACATAACTTAGAAATAGTTCTCTTAGTTATAGAACCTCCACATCTCTATTGCGCAAAATTGCATTTAATGGCATACGAGTATTGGAATCAGGGTGGCAAATCAAACAAAATGTTATGCAAGTCGATAGTTGCTTATATTTCTAGCACACTGGATACACTTTTTCAGTTACGTCTGTCCGATTCAACGGTCTACCCCCGAATGCCCCCCTCTGTCAACTTGTTCTTATTTATACAATCCGTTATCAGTACCTCTTAATCATAAACAAGATAAATAAATAAAAAAATATTATCCAAATATGATTCTTACAATTTTAGACTATTCCTCCATTTTTTTAAACATATTTTTACTTCGCTTTTGATTGTAGTCAAATTACATACTTTCAATGTATTCGAATAAACGTTTCTAAATTAGACATAAATAAATTAATAGGCCTAAGTGAATATAGTTCCGAATAGCAATGGTGTACAAATATATGATTACCTTTAATTCTAACATTCGGCCTTTCCTGACAATAAGTTTGTCCTCAAACTTAATAACAGATAAATATATAACCCTACTTATATCTACTTTATTTCATAATATCTTAAAATCAATAAAATATCAAAAACACCCATGGATCTGTCAACATGGTCTCAAGTGTTTTTGCTACCTCTCTACATATTTCCGGTTGAAAATACCCATGGATCTGTCAACATGGTAACTCAATATTTTCAACCTTGGCCATCAAAATGCTGATTGATCTATCAAAATCAAACATTTCAACAGCACCCTCGTAACTTTTCATGCTTATGTGTCCATGAAGAGATTAAAAATACCCATGGATCTGTCAACATGGCAACCAATATTTTTAATCTCCAATTATTGGCCAGAAAAATGTCGATTGATCCGTCAAAATCAAACATTTTAAATGCCACCATATTCACTTCTACAATATCACACATTAAGCCCACGTACCTGACTTTCTTTTGAATTTTCTCAAAGACAGAACACCCATGGATCTATCAACACGGTAATCAATATTCTGTCTTTCAGTTAATAGAACCCAATTATTAATAAAAATTCTTAGTATAAAGAAACCAATTCTGCTATAATTGAATCAGATTTTATTACATAAGTATTTAGCAATACATTTAGCTCTAAATCTCATTGTAAGACGCATAGACAAATTCCATGTCCATTACATATTGCAATAAATTATATTCAGTATCACGTATCTATAATTCCTCAACAATTAATTAACATAACCAATTATTACATTAACACTATTTCAATAAACTAGTCTCGATTGTTTCAATAACAATATCATTACAATAGTAGTCCCTATTGGACATACATAATCTTATTACCTATGTACAAAATGCATGCGGTAGATATTATTATGAACACATTACATATAATCATAAACTAAGTTAGTTATAACTACTTGATGATTCCTACATTTACGATTGTCACCTACTTTTATTATATCATTGTACAACCTACTGAATTACTGTGATTCAGATTCGCTAGTACCACTAGTATCATCTTTATCATTCAGTTCGTCATTACAGATGGATATCCAAGGTTTGATGCGGTCAGCCGCCCAAACATTACAATAGCTCTTTTGCGTTATTTTCGTACCGGGTATGCTCGACACTTCGTACCTATCGTTTTCGAGGATTTTCGTAATTCGAAAGGGTCCCGTGAACTTTGGTAGTAATTTTTTACTATTGCCGTCGTTATGAGGGGTTGGTTTTAATATCTTTACTAAATCACCTAGTTTGTACTGTTTAGCTTTAATTTTTGTCTTATCGTATCTACTTTTCTGAGCCTCTTGGTTTTTAATTATATGCTCGCTTATCTGTCCCCTTATTTCTTCCACGTTACCTAGATGCCGCGTCTCATTTAGAATAGAGTTAAATATGTTATCACCTCTGCTTACCATAGTGATAGCAAAGAGTGCCTCAGCCGGTGTTTTTCCTATCCCTTTGTTGTTTGTGTTATTTAAGCCCCATTGTAATTTACCTATCGACCGGTCCCAATATTTTTCGCCCAGTTTGTTAGTATAAGCTGTAAGTGCATCTAACACAGTCCTGTTGTACCTCTCCACCTGCCCATTGGCACGGGGAGAGGCTACCGCATTGAGAATATGGTTAATCTTAGCGTCCTTACAATAATTCTTGAACTCACGTGAGGTAAAAGACGAGCCCTGATCCGATATTAATCTATTAGGGTAACCAAATAGGCAGAAAGTGTTGTCCAAAGCACGGATAGTAGGTGCGGACTTTAGATTTTTCAGTGGTGTCAATATGCAAAATTTGGTGAAGCCGTCAACTAAGACAAGGAGATAAGAATTACCGTTAGCACTTTTGACGAAAGGCCCCAAATGATCTATATGAACCGTGTCAAAGGGCTTGTCAACCTTATGGATCGGATGCAGGAGGCCTTCCTTCGGTCCAGCTGGTTCTTTACTGTATGCACATTCCAGACAAGAACGTACATATTTACTTATAAAACGTTTCATCTTTGGGAACCAAAAGTCCTTACAAATCTTGTCAATAGTTTTGTCAACGCTAAAGTGACCAATCTCATCATGGTTGAGTTTACATAAGTGGAATCGAGCCATTTTGGGTACAACCCATTTGAGATCATCTCCAACTTTCCGAAATAGTTTATTGTTTTTAAGAACATAGTTTTTCTTAATATCGGTATACTCATTATCTTCTAAAACCTTTCTAATTCGTAGCAACTCTGTATCTTGTATTTGTAACGTCAATAGCCAGTCTTCTGGAGTTATTCTAAATACACCTAACATCGCTTCGTGTCCCGCATCCGGTTTGCAAGGCAATGAATTTCTGCTTAAGGCATCGACATGTGACATCGTATGCCCTGGTTTGTATTGTATGTCGAAGTCAAATTCCTGTACAGCTATCCACCAACGTGCTATTCGTGGTATAAGGTCACGCTTACTGAACGTGGCTCTCAACGCGGAGCAGTCAGTTACCAAAGTAAACCTAATACCTATCAAATAAACTCGAAATCGTTGGAGAGAGGCTACAAAGGCTAATGTTTCGAGTTCATAGGCGTGATAATTTTGTTCATCTATTGAAGTTTTCCTACTGAAATAGGCAATTGGTTTCATTTCTGCGTCATTAATTTTCTGTAATAGAATTCCACCTAAACCGTATTTACTAGCATCTGTGTGCAAGAAGGTTTCATTTTTAGGATCATATATACCTAACACTGGTCTTTGTATCAATGCTTCTTTTAGTTTTGTGAACGAATTCTGCTGTTCGAGACCCCAACACCACGACGCACCCTTTCTGGTCAAGTCAGTCAGTGGTCTAGCGATACTCGCAAAATTTTGTATGAATTTTCTAAAATAGCTAGCTAGCCCAATGAACTGCCTCACCTCATGTACATTACATGGAGCCGGGAATCGTTCAACTGCGCCAACTTTCTCTTTTCCAGGTCTAATTCCGTGTTTGCCTATCTCGTAACCAAGATATTCTAGCTCTTCTTGAAAAAAATTACATTTTTGTATGTTCAAAGTTAATTTCGCTTTTTGTAATAGTTTGAAGGTATTTTCTAATCTGACAAATTCCTCGTCAAAATCTTTCCCGGGTATAAGAATGTCATCCATATAAGCCAGAGCGGAATTAAACCTGGAATTACCTAGCACTTGGTTAATTGTCCTCTGAAATACCGCTGGAGAATTGACTAAGCCAAAGGGCATTTTCTTAAACTGATAAAGTCCATCCGGTGTTATGAAAGCCGTGAGGTGCCTACATTCATCGCTTAACCGAATCTGATAGTAGCCACTAGCTAAGTCAAGGGAAGAAAAGTACTTGTTACCATTAAGCATATCTAACTGATCGTCTATTCTCGGCATTGGAAAATGATCTTTCTTAGTTTTCCGATTTAACGCTCTGAAATCGACACATAGACGGTACCCTCCTGTCTTCTTTTTGACAAGTATAATTGGACTTGAGTAAGGAGAATTTGACTCTTCTACGATATCATTATCAATAAGGTCTTGTACCATTTCACGCACTTTTTCTCGCTCAGAGTAACTTAGGCGGTACGGTCTATAAACGACAGGAGAAGTATCGTCTAGTTCAATATTCATTTCGGTTACATCGGTGCATCCTAACTCGGACAAGGTTTGTGCAAAACACTCTCTATATGCATTAATTAGGTTTAAGACACTCTGTTTCTGCTGTGGTGTTAAATTAGGATTAATTCTCGTTTCTTCCATAGTAAATGGTGTCAGAAGGTGACTGTTAATCTGACGACAGGTCAGATTTACACCATTAGTGGCGGGATTGGATGTAAGTATCGGTTCCCCTCGCGATAACACAGAATTATTACGGAAAAAAATAGGTTCTTTTGTCAATTTACAGAGTACAACTTGACACTCTCCCTCATTAACCTTGTAAACACCTCCCATAATGCAATAGTTTGCATTGTCTACCATTCTGACACTATTTTCTACATAAACATCACAACTAGATCTGTTATTATCCACGCATTTGATATAGTCGATTTGGTCCACGACAACAGTGTCAGTTTGTATTCTTAAAACGATTTTATGATCACTATGATCGTCTAAGTTTATATTTGATAATTCGTTTGAGAACGATATTTTCAGAATATCTAGCCTATCGTGCGTTTTTAGAACCATCACATCTGCGCGTTCAGTAAAATCCTGGCCTACTAACAATGGTTCACTAAGCAATGAAGAGTCAATAACGTACGCCTCAATATCTGCTAAAACTTCACCGATATGCAAGTTTATCTTCGTTTTACCCAGCGGAATGGTTGTCCCGTTGCCGAATCCACGAATACGTGGAACATCATTTTGTTCCACAGGTAACGAGTATTTATTAAGAGGGTTGATCCGTTAGAGCCACGCTGGAGTCAAAATTGATGATTTCCGACGGACAATAAAACCATAATCTGTTTAATTTATAGATAAGATATTGACGTCATATTAATGGGAATTTCATAATCTAGTGCATGGCTGAAAAACATTTTCATTTATTCGTACAGTTTTCTCATTAGAACAGTTTTTATGCAAGCCTTTTTTTAAACTAGCGATCGACGGTCTACGCAAATGCAAGGTATTAGTAAAACCATATACGACAAACTTATAACAACGTTGCTTTATAAATAATAATAGCATTTATTAGTGCATGGCTGAAAAAAAAAAACGATTACTGTAAGTTTTCATTCAAGAAAAGTATATTCAAAAGTGTCAATTTTAGCCACTTTTCGATATTTTAAACGCGTTAGTTTAGGATGAAATCTGAAATATTTATATGTTATTTTAGGCCTAGTAAACGAAGACATTTACCTTCTAAAACATGGTACAAATATTTTTTTAATAACTTATTTTTTTATTTTACTATGAATTATTTAGTGCTGCTATATAATCGGCGCGGAATCACGCCAGCGCTCAGTGCCGGCTGAGGCCTTTCAGAGGTAGGACGTGTGTCGCTCCCGTAGCCGCGAGTCGCGTAAAATATTATCGTACTTTCGCGAGTTTTTAGCGCGTCTAGGACATGTTGATACTTTTTATTATAATATATTTTTATTATATTACAAAACTGGTGAGTACATATTTTAATGTAATGGTGTTCTATTAACTTAAGAAAAATTAAATTAGACTTCTTTATGTATGTTTTCATTTTACTTTTTTTTTCAGATATGGCTAACAAAAGGCGCTATATGGGAACAAAAAAAAACGAAAATTTGGCCAAGGCTAATGAAGCTAAAAGGTATGTTACCGAGGTTCTCTACTTATAAAAAATATATTTTTATTAGGTGTAATAAGAAACAATATACTTACTACTTTTTGAAGTAATTTTTTTTTTATTACTTTTTGTTTGGATATTTTTATGAAACACAGTAGTAATAAGATAAAGTTAATATCCAATTCGTTGTTATAAGCAGAAAAGAGAAGTTCAAATACTTCAAAACCAGGACTTAAATAAAAATTCTGTTGTAAGTTTTATTTTTTTACTTTATATTTTACTAGCTGCGGCAGACACGTGTTTCCTTGGTTTTGATTGAGCAGTTGTTAAACCAAAACTAAATAAGACCTTTCTTCATTATTTATTTATCTCAAGCCGACAATCGATCGCCTGTCATGGTGCTTACTTTTTGTGTCACTATATTATACCCTACATATTATTTTCAGAATCAAGAAAATGAAAAAGACAGTGAAAAAACACTGGAAATTCTGGAAAACTTGCAGGCATTAGAAACGGCTCCAATTCAAGATCCTGACGCAGGGAATCTTGTAAGAATTACTTGGTCATTTGTATACATATTTTAGCACAAAAAAAACATTGTTAGTTATGTGCTATCTTAAGCCGACAATCGATCGCCTGTCATGGTGCATACGGTTTGTGTCACTATATTATACTCTACATATTATTTTCAGACTCAAGAAAATGAAAAAGACAGTGATAAAACACTGGAAATTCAAGAAAACTTGCAGGCATTAGAAACGGCTTCAATTCAAGATCCTGACGCAGGGAATCTTGTAAGAATGACTTGGTCTTTATAAACATATTTTAGGACAAATAAAACAAGAACCTTCAAGAACAAGTGCGTATTTACAGTATACTTTCATAAGTTCAAATACATGTTGTACATTGTTTCTGATAATATTAGACTTAAAAATATATTTCCAAATTTTATGTTATAGGTAAATAATAGACAAGAAGTTGAAAGGGATACTGTATTCAGGCAGAGAGTGCACTTTGGCTAGAGCTACGACGTTGTTTATTGACAGCCTCTTCATTCTGTAAAGTGTGCAAACGGCGATCGACTATTAGCCCAGCCCCTTTGGTTAAACAATTTCTTTACTCATATTCCTTGGACCATATCCCTAGTATTCAACATGGGAAAGTAAACGAAAAAGTGGCCATAGAACAGTTGCAGGTACAAGTTTAGATTTTTCTAACAAACAATTTATTTTTGTATTCTTAAATTCTATTAAAAAGAAGTAATTAGAGTATTGAGTTTCAAATTATTATGATTACAGGTGCTTCGCTGGATGGACTAATCGACGATGATGGCATCACCGAAATTAAATGTCCTAGTTCGGCATTTGGATTAGAGGCAGATTTTGCTATTAGCCAAAAAAAAAATTAAATTCTGGAAAATAGATGGATCTGTGAATCGACGCCATGACTGGTTTTATCAGATACAGGGGCAGCTGCATATAACTAACAGAAATTACTGTCTGTTTGCTGTGTGGACAGGCAAAGATTTTAAATTGAAGACTGAAAACATAATCAGGGACGATAAATTTTGGAGCGAAAATATGGAACATCGGCTAGTCAGCTTTTACAATAAATGCCTGTTACCCGAAATTGTTGATCCCCGAAAAGCTAGGTCCATGAAACTTAGAGACAACAAATATTAAGATTTTATTTTACACGAAATTGTTTTTATTTACTTTAACCTAACTAATAATAATTTATTGCTCATTTATTACAATAAACAAAAAACTGAATCCCGCTTACGGAAAACGAAAACATTCCCTACTAACTAAAAACTGGCTAAGTATCAAGATGATTCTAAGCGGTGTATGATACGCGCTCCAACACAGACGGCTGTGTGTGCGTTTAACTGTATAGCTGTGTGAGTAAATTTACCTAAACGCGAGGTGCGCCGCTCTGGAGTAACGCTCTTAACAATATCCTGACGAATCAGAGTGCAATCGCTGCCAAAGTCTAGATAACATTTTAAACTAATATTACTATTTATGCGTGCAGTTTTGTAATATTTAGAGTCTGAACCAAATTTTTGTGTAAATAGGGTTTTCTTATCCGATTTGGAGCCGTTATTTAATTGTTTGTTATTGTCTTTAGACTTATAACAATCGTTTGTATTATGCCCGACCCGTTGACAATTATCACACCGAATTATTGGTTTTGGACATTTATTAATCGTGTGGCCAGGTTCTTTGCAATTATAACAGATTACTTCATTTGTACCTTTACTGCGACATTGAATTGCTCGATGACCGGTTTTTTGGCATTTAAAACATTTGATATCGTTTGATGTAGAATTAGAAGCAGATCTTTTGGTGAAGCGAGAGAAATTAGATTCCCTACATAAATCTTTAAGAAATTTTAGTAAATCCTCTGGATCTTGGCATCTGATCGACGACGCACTAGCCCTAATAGTTCTATCCTCTATCCCATGTACGAGACAGTCGACGGCCCGTTTTTCTGTTATTCCACACGCGTTTAGCAATAGCATTTTATCGTAATAATATTCATCTATTGATTCGCCAAATTTCATTCGCCTGTCTAACATTTCAGTTAATAAAGCTGCGTAATTACTTTCAGAAGGGAATGCTTTCATCAACCTATCCTGCCATTCAGTCCATGTCAAAAGTATGGATTGTAGTCCTTCATACCACTTTTTAGCGTGACCGTCTAACTTAGGCAAAGCGTAATGAGCGGTCTGTTCGTCAGTCCATTTGTATATCTTTGAGCATTCGTTAACCTTGGCTATCCATCCCTCAATGCGTTGATTCTTTTGCGATGGGTCAAATGTAGGTATAATATTTTTATCGTATGTAATCTTAGTTTTATGAGTAACGCTTTCAATAAGTTGTGATATATCACTAATACTTAATAATAAACCAGATTTACTTGTTGTGGAGTCCAACTGCATCCCCGCTGGTGGCTGCCCGAGCACATCAGCACTGTCAGGTCCTTGCTGCACAGGTGGAGTCATCAACTGTCCAGTCCGTGATTGCGTGATCTCCTGTAATGTTTTATCGGTGCGATACATATGCGTGAAATAATACAATATTCAAAGGAATGTAAAGGGGCTACAATTAACAATAACTAGCAGTTTAAAATAAACAATACCTAACGAGATATTGAGATTACTATTTTTAAACTAATTCTGTACTCATAAGATTCTTTCGCCAAACGTTATTTTGGTAGCATTCAAATAATTATTAGTACATATTTATGATACCCAAACATACATAACAAACCATGAACTTCTTTAATGTACCTATAACTTTATATTATACTAAGTAAACGAACTTATTTTTACTTCCGAGTTAACCGCAACAATGCATGAATACACGTGTAGTTAAGATTATATCATAGAGGTTACATCGGCAGTACCTAAACTTGGATTGATAAATTCAAGCGAAATATTTGCACGCAGAACATATTGTAACGGAAGAGGAAAAAAAAGAAAGAAAAAAAAATATGTCGGTAGTTCTACTTGCCTGTGATAATTGTTTTTCCTTAGAGTTAAAACGTTCACTGTCGCGCTCCAGGGATTGCTTATCGCCAGACTTAGAAACACCGCTCCGTGCCCTTGAACTGCGTCGATGGTGCCGTCCATGGCGACGTTTCCTCTTCGCATGGTTGGTCCTCTGACGACTACGATCGTGTTCTGACCGTGACGTTGATGTTGCACTTTCTGGAGTGGTACTGCGCCGACGGCGACGCTTATAACGGTGAGAGCGTCTTGCAACGTTTCGTGAGCGTCGATCGTAATGCTCGCTGTCGTCGCTACCCATTTTGGTTAATATTCCACTTCTGATATTGGAATCAGGGTGGCAAATCAAACAAAATGTTATGCAAGTCGATAGTTGCTTATATTTCTAGCACACTGGATACACTTTTTCAGTTACGTCTGTCCGATTCAACGGTCTACCCCCGAATGCCCCCCTCTGTCAACTTGTTCTTATTTATACAATCCGTTATCAGTACCTCTTAATCATAAACAAGATAAATAAATAAAAAAATATTATCCAAATATGATTCTTACAATTTTAGACTATTCCTCCATTTTTTTAAACATATTTTTACTTCGCTTTTGATTGTAGTCAAATTACATACTTTCAATGTATTCGAATAAACGTTTCTAAATTAGACATAAATAAATTAATAGGCCTAAGTGAATATAGTTCCGAATAGCAATGGTGTACAAATATATGATTACCTTTAATTCTAACACGAGGGAACCTGTTGAGGTGGTTTTCGTCGTGTTTCCAATAGGACGCAGCGCGTTGTGATTAATGGTTATCAATAATTTTCTATACCAGTGACATCAGGTGTTCCACAAGGATCGATTTTAGGACCACTTCTATTTATTTTTTTCATTAACGACATAGGCAAATGTTTCCAAAATTCTAAATTTCTTTTATATGCAGATGACTTAAAAATATTTAGGCCTATTAAAAACACTAGCGATTGTCTTGCTTTGCAAAGTGACTTAAATAGTGGTTCGTATAGTTCGACGTTCGATTTTTGAGATTCGAAATTACTGGTCAAAAACTATACGTTGCGGTAGCCTCAAAATGGAGGGGCGCTGATTCGAAATATATTCTAGAAATTGCAACAGCCTGACGGTGAACAGTTTGAAAACCTATAGGCACTCAGGAAGGCTTACCTTGCTGTCCACGTATGCGATCAGCTCCAGAGGGACTGCTTCAACTGCATTCAAAGTTCACTTCACACACCGAAATTCATAGTTCAAAATGTTAGTCCAATGCGATGGGCCTATGGACCCGCGGGTTTTATTTATGGCGAAAATATGGACAATCTCAGCACTAACTTAGCTGGAAATGCGATGACGCGGCACACAGATCAAAGATAGATCTTTTCCGAAGAATTGTCAACGGATCGCACGCTAGGCGAATATTCACTCAGTCGCCATCTTGGTCTTATTTTTCTCCCTCCTTTTTCATCACATGAACATAGTCACGAGACGCGCAGCGACCAGTGGAACTTCATACTGGTTGAGTGTCCTTAGCCGCGGCAGGAGCAAGTCCAAGAAGCGATTGCTGGACATTTTCAACACGGCAAAGCCAACCTGGCGTACCTAGTCAGTTCAAATGTCCAATGTCAAGCATTATATTTATTTATTACACGCAAACACCGTGTTGGCGTAACCATCTTCCCCGGTTTGAAAGATCCTACTTTCGAAACACACAAGAAAGCGTTATTATAGTAATAATTGCATATCGTCGCGAAAACTCTACCTCTAGGGAGGAAACCTAACAAAAAATTAAATTGGATTACAAAAAGGAAAAAAAATAGTTATATTATTAAATTGACCTAACCCTAACCTAAAATACGATAAGCTAATTAATGCTTACTGAGTAGGGAGAGGGCACAACTTAACAATCGGCCTGCTCTGAAGCATTCCACCTTGTACCTTCACTGATGCGACTCTGCAGATCCCTTTTTTGTCCGGAAAGATTTCAGTAATTAAACCTAACGGCCAGTGCAAGGGCATGACATTATCTTGCATTGAAACAACGACCATACCAACCCGGACGGGGTTAGAGGGAGTGTTCCATTTTTGCCTTGTTTGGAGGGTGCAGTGGCGGTACCTTCATAGAAGCCGAAAAGCCCGGCTTGCCCCAATAAAATCATAATTCACAACAACAAACGTACTTAAACCTATCAATAAAAAATATATTTTAAAAAATACCAGTCAAACATTCGCAACACACACGTACACAATAATAAAATCAGCCAATCCCTCAGTTGGCCGTTTTTTTATACGTTGAAAATCTGTGGGCTTTCCCTAATTTTGACTCCTAGGCACGCCACTGGGAGGGTGTGCAGATATTCATTGCGCTACCGCTTCCAAAAAGATTGAACGAGTTGATCAGTTAACTCGTATCGTGAAATAAGGTGTAAACGCGTTTCAGTAACTTCGCGAGCGGGTAAAAACACAAGCGGTTTCGTATTAAGGAAATGTGCAGGTGTTAGAGCTGTAGGTTCTGACGGATCTGAGCTATGTGCATAGAGTGGTCGAGAGTTTAACAAAGCTTCGACTTGAGCTAACATAGTGTTAAGCTCATCAAAAGTGAGTATTTGTTGACCGACGAATTTCAGAAGATGCGTTTTGACACTCTACCTCGCTTTCCCAGCATCCACCAAAATGTGGAGCTCTACATGGGATGGTTTTAAGAGTAATTATTTTATGCTCTGCCAGTTCCAATTCCCAATAGGGGCGATATTCCTGCGACAAGAATTGGTAGAGATCGCGAAGATAAGAACGGGCACCAATGAAATTGGTGCCGTTATCTGTATACAGACACTCGATGGGACCACGGCGAGAAATAAAACGTTTTAGTGCTGACAAGAAGCTCGCGGTGCTGAGATCTGAGGCAAATTCTAGATGCAAAGCACGCGTTGTCAAGCACGTAAAAAGACATATGTAAGCCTTACGACTCTTTTGGCCTCTGCCGCGCACAGATGTTATCATGAGCGGACCAGCATAATCACACCCAGTGTGTGAAAATGCTTTAGGAGCGATTTCAACACGTGACTGCGGCAGGTCAGCCATGATCGGAAAAACCGGTCGTGGCTTAGCGCGAAAGCAAATATTGCAGTTAAAAGTTATATGACGAACAATACGTCGTGCAGACAGAATCCAATACCTCTGTCTCAAAAGAGACAGAAGCAAGTTCGGACCTGTATGAAAGTTCTTGACATGATAGTAGGAAACTAAAAGTTCCACTACGTGGTCCTGTCGAGGAAGTAAAATTTGGTGACGCGAATCAAAGTCTAACTCAGAGTTGGCTAAGCGTCCACCAACGCGAATAAGTCCATTATGCAGAAACGGACTAAGTTTGTGTAATGGCTTTGAACATAATTGTTTGCGGTTTATGCGATCGAGATCTGATTCGAAATGGATCCGCTGAACAGAGCGCCACACTACTAATTCAGCGAACTCCAAGTCCGATGCGGTGACGGGTCCCTTCGGGAGACGTTTGAGAAATTTATAGACAAAACAAATGGTTTTTAGATATTTCATCCAAGAGGAAAACCTACTAGAACGATGGTACAGAATGTCTTCTGTTAGAGAATCTGTATCAGAAGAGTCTGCTTTCGTAACTGAGGGTAGAGCCACAGGCTTCATCTCTGGCAGCTCTTGCACCTCACCGGATACAAATGGCTTCACGGGCCATTCGTGTCGGGGTGTTTTAAGCCATGGCGGTCCACTCATCCACAGTGGATGATGAACTAGCTGGGCCGGTGTTAAGCCACGAGAAAGACAGTCACTTGGGTTCTCAGATCCCTTGACATGGAAGAAGTGCTCCGACGATAAGTTTTCTTGGATTTTAGCGATGCGATTGGCCACATAAGTGTGCCAGCGATGTGGAGAAGAATGAATCCAACTCAAAGTTACAGTTGAATCAGAGAACGCCACGACAGCCTCAATGGCGTATCGGGCGGAGTAAAGAACGAAAACTCGTTTGATCAGAATTGATAAAAGGAGTGCGGCGCATTGCTCCAAACGAGCTAGCGAAATAACCTTAAGAGGTGCGACTTTGGACTTTGCACATACCAGTGAGACGACGATGTCACCGTCTGGCTTGACTACGTGGGCATAGACAGCACCACCGTAGGCCTTCTCACTGGCATCCGCAAAGCCAACTATGGAAACCTTACAATTTTCAATAACGCCAATATGACGTGCGAATTTAAGCTGAGAAACTTCAGGTAACTCAGCTTGAAATTGTTCCCAAAGGCGAACAATGCGATTCAGTGGGACCTCATCCCATCCTATTTTGACAAGCCACAAATCCTTGATCAGTAACTTAGCGTACAAAATCATGGGCGCGACTAATCCCAATACATCAAAGAGACGAGCGATAGACGACAAGATATTCCTTTTTGTACAAGGACGAACATCAGGGTTGACCTGGAATGCGAAATAGTCATGGTCGGGAAACCAGCGTAGCCCAAGAATTTTCTGGGTCGGATCCTTACTTAGATCGACACTGTGCGAGAGTCGCAATGACTCGGGAATAGCCTGAAGGACTTCAGCGCTATTACTTGACCATTTGGTCAACTCAAAATCACCAAGTGAAAATATTTTAATCAATTGGTGAGATGACTCTATTGCTTGCTCTACATTAAAGGTAGAGCTTGCTATATCATCCATATAAATGTCTCGGCTCAGTACCTCACTGGCCAGAGGAAATTGGTGCCCTTTGTCCTTACACAACTGTTGAATGGTGCGAATCACGATAAAAGGAGAACAGTTCAGGCCGAAAGGTAGAACTGAAAACTGAAAGATTTTTAAATTTTCATCTTCGTGAAAGCGATACGAGTATTCGCTGAAGCGGACGATCTTCAGGACGAATCCCTATTTTAAGATACATAGCTTTAACGTCAGAAGTTATTGCTACCGCGAAGAGTCTCAGGTTCAATAAGATATTTAGCAGGTCCGTTTGAAGAACGGGACCAGCGTAAAGGATGTCATTTAACGAGGTACCATTGTCTGACTTCGCGCTTGCGTCAAGAACCACGCGTAACTTAGTGGTTGTCTTGTCCTCGCGAATGACAGCATGGTGTGGGATATAGAACGAGACTTCACCTGGCAAAACTCCTTCCACTAAAGAAATATAGTTATTTTTTAGATAATCTTTAATGACGTCATCATATAGAAATTTGATGTTAGGATGTGATTTAAAGGACATTGTTCAAAACCAGTCTAGGAAAGTTGCACGTATGAAAACCAAATTAATATACAAATTATTTGCTTATTTTTTACAAGCTTTTCACTTCAGGAATTTTGTTTTCGTATCCGGAATTATGATTTTAAGATAAACAGTAAATTAACGTTTGCTAGGTACATTTCCGTATAGTGATGATGGACGTTTCGTTCTCTTCATTTGTACGAGTTACGTAAGTAGGTATGAACCTTTACATAAAAACATCACAAAAATTATATTAAACTCATAAATAGCTAAATAGTTAGTAATATCATTATTATAACGTAGGTACTGTATATGTATTTCATAGTTCCGTTGTGAAAATATTTATTTTTGTGTTTCGTCTCACGCAGATGCAACTGTCAAGGCAGATGACAGACGTACCGGTAGGGATGACGATTATTCCTAAACAAGATCGATTTTTAAATCTATTCGAATCGCAGGAAAGAATCGATTCAGCAATAAATTGAGTTCTGATAGATCTGTTCCCGCTATTATTCTACATCGACAGCTTTACCAGCATAATTAGTCAAATGTAATGAATAATCGAATACAAAATAAATTAAATAATATTATTGGTTACAAAAAACAGAACAAATAAACTGCGTATCAAAACTTAAAAGTTGCAATCCGCAGGAAAAACATTGGAACTCGTTTTCAAGTTTCTAAAATCGATTAAAAAATCGATCGCCATCCCTAAGCGCCGCCGGCGCCTGCGGAAGCCGCCATTACTGTTTATTATTGTTTATGTATGTGTCGATTGAGAATATTCACCGCGATTAATCTCTCCACTTAAATAGCAATACTTACGGAAATTCGTTGGTGTGTTTGTTTTAAACAACTTAGCGTGTTTCATGTAACTAACGATAGGACGTTTTCATATTTAATTGTGTTTTATTACGCCAGGACGTTTTTAGGTTATCTCCGAATTTGTTTAATTACTTTAAAATTCGGATACTTCGCTCCCCCCACCGAATAATATGGTAATCGATAAATCAAAATTTTACAGGAAAAATAAAAAACTGTTTTATGCGTATATCTCGGCACGGGTAGATCGTAAGGGAGACATTTAAACGTCAAAACAAAGCTAATTTTTTTACAATCTAATTTATATTATGATTTTTTTGTAATACTTTAATAAAATTAAGTTATTCACAAAAATAATGTTACTGAAATGAAATGGCAAAAGTATAGTATGCAACGCATCATTACCATATTATTCGCGTGTAAACGCAACAATATCGTAGTCAATATTAATGCATTATAGTATTATTCGTTGTAATACAGTGTCAAAAAACCTAACGGCAATATGATATTACGATGTTATTCGTGTGAAATCCAAGCGATAGTGTATAATGTAATATTACATTACAGTAATATTCGTCGATGTGTGGTGTCAAAAGATTAACAGTAATATAATGTTGCAAATACATGTTTTATTAAATAATCCAGTACTTATTATTTGATTTGGCAGAAAAATAACAATAATAGAGGAATTTGATATTAATACTGGATAATTTATAATAGCGTTTTATTAAAATTTATGAAATAAAACAAAGGTTTTATTATTTATCATAATCAGTCCTTTTATTTATTAATTAGCTGTGCCCGCGACTTCGTCAGCGTGGAATAGTGACTTTTCGGGCAGCATATTTTGAATTACATATACCGTCGTTTGGGTAGCTAAAAATTTACTTTACAGTAATGCTTCTCTGTATACGATATTTGACGTATGGCCATCGGGGATGAAAGCATACAGGCTCCTAGGATTGCTAACCCGTGACAGAGCCACATACAACTGAGCGTGCGAGAAACAGCTGATACTTAGATCTACACCTACAACTTTCAGCGTCTGACCTTGGGCTTTATTAATTGTCATCGCAAAACATAGGCTGACTGGAAACTGGACTCGTTTAAAACTAAATGGAAAATTGTTTGGAATGAGAGGAGTCCGAGGAATGAAAACACTTTTACCTTTTCCACACCTTGTTAAAATCTCTGCTTCTATCAGATTTCTTTGTAAATTGGTCACTTTTAACCTGGTGCCATTGCTAAGTTTTGGGGGGCTTAAATTTCTAAGAAGCATTATCGGTACGCCTACTTTTAATTTTATTTTATGTGCTGGTAGTCCAGGAGCATTGAGGGATTCTAAAAATGCTACTGGGTAGCTTGTAGATTTTCCTTCTTCCATGACTCTGTTAATGGAGATATACTCAACATAATCCCCCGGAACATAGCTCAAAATTTCAGCGTTTATTGTTGCTGCTTGGTCGTTTCGTGGCGTCAAAATAGCTCTTTCGCAAAGCCAGAAATTTTCGCAAGTTGGTATTTGCGTTGCGTTTCCATACACAGATGATATGAGGTCTCGCATTGATGAAACTATGTTGCATAGGTTTTCATTAAGAACAACTTTTCCTTGTTCCTGCGGTAACACACCGTTACCAATCTCAACTAGCAAATCTGAAAATTCTTGAGCATTTTCGTTGCCTCTAATTTGCGCACGCATATTTAATGTCAAATGCAAAGGTATAATGTAATGCCACAGTAGAGAACTCTTTAGGCAGGCTCTAACTTCAACAGCCCTTGTTCCACGTGGTATTACAGGGAGAGTGACGAAAATCGCCACAATAAAACATAGTAATGCCATCCATGGGTTGATCATTTTGCTTGACATCACGCAACGTTCTGTCTACTGCTTCTACTGCTTTTCGATTGGTCATTGTGGACTCATCCCATATAATAAGGCTACTATCACGAAGAACCTTAGCTTTATCGCTGTTTCTTAAAATATCACAAACAGGGCTTTCTGTGCGGTCTAAATTGATCGGAATTTTGAACATTGTATGAGCAGTTTTCCCACCTGGCAACAATGTGGCTGCTATGCCTGATGAAGCGACAGCAAGCGCGATTTTACCTTGGCTTCGTACCTTCGCCAAAATAACTTTCGTAAGAAATGTTTTACCCGTTCCACCGGGTGCATCTACAAATAGCATTTCTTCCAAAGTACTATCAACGCTCACCAGATCAAATATCAAACGCTGTTCATCAGTTAGTCTCGAGAGTGCGCGTCCATGTACGTACTCTGATAGTATACCTTAAAAATGTCCGCCGTGATTCTTTAAATTGACATAACTTTATTATTTATGAACCGATTGACATGAAATAAACACTAAATGTTAAGTGAAGCTTACTACAATATATTAGCGAAAACCGCATCTAAATCGAATAAGCCGTTTCTATTATATTGAAAACAAAAATAATACACAAACATAATTGTTTTATACTTTACGTGGAAAAAGGCATGCATTTCTTACGCGAATATAATGGTAATCGTCGCTTACCGAAAAAGTTAACGATTACATGATCTGTAATAACATGTTATGGTATTATTCGTGCAAAAAGTGTGTTTAGATTTTAAGGGAATAATGTTGTTATGTTCATTACGGTACCATTGAAATTATTGTACTTTTATAAATATACATAGAAAAAATACAAAAAAAATTACAAGATGATAATTAATGCTTTAGACACCGAATATGCAATAAAACGAAAACTGTCGTAGTACCACATTACCATGTTATTCGGTGGGGGGAGCGACTTGTGTGAAAATAAACACTTTTATTTAATAGTATATAAACCGTAGTCTATAATAAATAAAGATTTATTGTGTTTCAACTTAAGACGGATTTCCATACATCAACGGTCATGATCCTTTACGTTCGAGGCTAAGAAACCTACGACGAGCGATTTCGAAAGAATTTCCCAGCGCAGAAACGTCCGTCTTTAATGGCAAAGCAGCGACATACTTGCCAGATGGGGTGCGAGTAGTGGTAGAACAATAAAACTGCTCGCAGTGTTTATCGTCCACACTTGTGATTGAAGAAGCTTGAACTTCCTCGATCTCCCAGAATCTACGCAAGTCGCAGTTTTCCAAAGGAGACGTCGCGCAAAACGACATCGTAGCGGTAGGAGAGGCTAGAATAGGCGCAACTCCCATAAAGATATATCCTAACACAGTCTCTAATGCATCTGGATATCCAGCTGTCGAAGTAACTTTACTTGGTTGCAATAACTTAGCAAACAACTTTACTCCAAGTAGAATGTCAATATTCCCCGGCGTTCCCCAAGTATCATCAGCGAATAGATGCGAATCGATATGATTGAGATCAGCGACATCTATCGGACACAATGGAAGCTGTCCTGTTATCTCGTCGAGAACCAGTGCCTCGATCGAGTACTTGGGTTGAGCGCGAAGGCGCGAGCTAAATGTGAAGTCGACTGAACCGCGGACCGATTGAGACGTACCACCGATACCTTTAACCGTGACTATAGAATCGTCCCGTATGGGTAGTCCAAGCATACGACAACATCGGGTGGTAATATAGTTCTTCTGAGAACCCGGGTCCAATAGACAGCGAACAACAAAATCCTTCCCTTTTCTACCTACCACTAACACTTTCGCAGTAGCTAAAACCTCCGTAGTGCGAGTACTATTATGAGCCGAAGCCGAATGAGTACACAAAGAAACGCGATCCTGATCCGGGGTCTGGACTACGGCGCTGGCAGACGGCGCAGCGCCGACTGCTGGCGCGGGTGTCGGTTGTGGAGGCGGCGATTGATCAAAATGTAACAGGGAATGATGTTTACCGTTGCATTTCTTGCACGAGAGTGCTGTACGGTGTGTTGACTACTAAGGCAATTACCGCAAAAGCGATTATCCTTTATATATTTAAATTTGTCATTCGCATTTAATTTTAAAAAGGCACTACACTTATATAAGTTTGTGTGCACCGACTGACAAAGCGAACATTTAGGTGACGTAGCTACATACACCTGCGATACCTTACTAGAGGGTGCGGGGGGGGATCTACCGCTGGCGCCAGCAGTTGGACGCTCAGGCTTCTGGGGCGCGGTGCGATAAAGAATTTTTACCTGTTCTCGTACGAACTTCACGAAATAATTGTAGTCCACGCTATGAGGATCCTTTAACGTGCGAAGCGACATTTCATAATGTTTTGCGATGTCGGAGTCTACTAACTTAAGACCCACGTACATAAAAATAAAATCAGACATGTTGTCGATTTTTAATTGATTGAGTCCAGCCACAATAGCGGTGTACCTATCAAAAACCTTTTCTACATTAGCGGGCGACGAACCAGCTGCCTTTAAAGAAAACAGCAGATTTAAATAATTAACGGCTAATGCGCGCTTGTCCTGATATTTAGCGATAAGCGCGTCCCAGATAACACGATAATTTTCTGCAGCAGGAACAATACCGGCGGCCACGCCTCTTTGGCTTTGCCTTTGAGATGACCCAACAAATAATGAATGCGATTAGAATCCGAGAGATCGGGGTTTGTATGAATCACCCGTTTAAATGTCTCATAGAAGAACGGAAAGTTCTGAATGTCACCATCAAAGTTAGGTAGTTCGATTCGAGGTATTTTGATATGCGAAGATCCTGCCTCATTCGAGTTATGAGACTCTTTTGTGGTGGTTAGGGAACTCAAAACATTTTTGATTTCGCACGCCAGATCGTCAAATGAAGACTGTGCTATAATTAACCTCATAAGTTGGATTAAGTTTCAATGAAATAATGTTTATATTATCAATAACAGTTATAATTTCAGTACGAATTAGATCAATTGATTTAGCTTGCGCAATAAAAGTGTCCCGCGATTTTTCGGTCCTAAGGTCTAGTATAGAATCAAATAACCTTTGTGCACGAGCAAAGTATGCGGCGCGTTTGCCCTCATACATTTTTAATTTATTTTGTAAATCTTCCATTTTAACTTACAATGGAATAGAACTCAATAAAAATTTACACAATAATATCAATTCGGAACCCACTTAACTCTCAAAACACGGAAACCTAACAAGTTAGTACAAAAACTATGAATCAAACAAAGAAACAAATGCTTGATCAGGTAAAAACAATGAAATAGGTACCTCTTTTCCTGACCTGCGGAACCCTAGTACTAAAAATAGCAACAAGGTGCGGTAAAAAACTGAATTTAAAAATAATAAATCAGCTATTTAAATAATTGTGTACGGAACCAACTTTCGCCTTAGCACGCGGAACCCTAATGGTATGCGTAAGCAAAAGTCCAACAAATAACACAATTAAACAAATAGGTACGGAATCACTACTCCGACCGTGCGAATGACCTATCACAATAACTTAGTGAGGGCTACAATAACAACCTTTTACAAATACTATACCTAATCCTTTTCGGTAAGTAGGTAGATATTAAGTATAATATGTCCCGTACGAAACCTTCCGACAGGCAACCACTTACAACAAAAGTTCAAGTATAAGGTAAACAGAAAATAAATGCGATGCGAGAAATATAGGTATCTCGATAAATATTTATCTAATCTACCTATGTAACTCAAAACGGAATGAACACAAGAGTATGTACCAAAACCGTCTGAACCTAAATAACATATAGGTGCGATGGGAATTAACAAACCGAAGTTCAAAAAACAACTTTAGTTTTAGTAGGTATGGAAATAATATCCAACCATGCGAAAACTTACTTTACGTACCTACGTGTAATACAGAAATAACTTATCCGTGATCTCACAACTGTAACGTTAAATAAGTGCGGTGTAGATAAACAGTAAAATTGTTGTAATCTAAAAATAAATTTAAATAAATTTATTGAGAATAATGTGACTAAATTGCAATAATTTAATCAAATGCGGAGTGGACTGTATTGCGATTAAACACTCGTACAATACGAGGCGATTTAATAGGATAACATATACTATATAAAGCTCGTATACTATATAAAGCTCGATTACCACTCACTGACTGACTGACATAATTGTTCTCCCAGATGGTGAAGGGGGAGGTGGGTATATTTTTACAGATTCGTATACAAGTAACTCTCGCGAGTATGGGAAAAATCCCAAACCTCCCCTTTTCCACCCCACTCTCCCCCCTCCCTATCGTATCTCGGAAACTAAGAGTCCCGTGTTTTGTTGTTTTACGGATTCGTATAGAGGAGGCTCGGAAAAGTAAAATCCATTTTTCAAAGTTGCCCCCTTGCCCCCCTTCTCCCCCCCCCTCTAGGTAGATCTCGGAAGTTAAGAGACTTGGAACATTTTTTTTTTCAGATTCATATCAAGGGGCCCAGAGTTGGTCAAAATCATTTTTCAAAACTCCCCCCTCTCCCCCCCTTCACCCCTCCCCCCATCGTATCTCGGAAATTAAGAAACCTGCGTTTTGTTTTTTTACGGATTCGTATAGAGGAGGCTCGGAAAAGTAAAAACCATTTTTCAAAATTCCCCCCATTCTCTCCCCCTTCTCCCCCCTTTAGGCGGATCTCGGAAGTTAAGACTTGGAACATTATCTTATTATTATACTATATAAAGCTCGATTATACTATATAAAGCTCGATTACCACTCACTGACTCACTGACATAATTGTTCTCCCAGATGGTGAAGGGGGAGGTGGGTATATTTTTACAGATTCGTATAGAAGTAACTCTCACGAGTATGGGAAAAATCCCAAACCTCCCCTTTTCCACCCCACTCTCGCCCCTCCCTATCGTATCTCGGAAACTAAGAGTCCCGTGTTTTGTTGTTTTACGGATTCGTATAGAGGAGGCTCGGAAAAATAAAATCCATTTTCCAAAGTTGCCCCCTTGCCCCCCTTCTCCCCCCCCCTCTAGGTAGATCTCGGAAGTTAAGAGACTTGGAACATTTTTTTTTCAGATTCATATTAAGGGGCCCAGAGTTGGTCAAAATCATTTTTCAAAACTCCCCCCTCTCCCCCCCTTCACCCCTCGCCCCCATCGTATCTCGGAAATTAAGAAACCTGGGTTTTGTTTTTTTACGGATTCGTATAGAGGAGGCTCGGAAAAGTAAAATCCATTTTTCAAAGTTGCCCCCCTTGCCCCCCTTCTCCCCCCCCCCTCTAGGTAGATCTCGGAAGTTAAGAGACTTGGAACATTTTTTTTTTCAGATTCATATCAAGGGGCCCAGAGTTGGTCAAAATCATTTTTCAAAACTCCCCCTCTCCCCCCCTTCACCCCTCCCCCCATCGTATCTCGGAAATTAAGAAACCTGGGTTTTGTTTTTTTACGGATTCGTATAGAGGAGGCTCGGAAAAGTAAAAACCATTTTTCAAAATTCCCCCCATTCTCTCCCCCTTCTCCCCCCTTTAGGCGGATCTCGGAAGTTAAGACTTGGAACATTTTCTTTTTCAGATTCATGTCCGTGGGCCCAGAGTAGGTCAAAATTAGTTTTTTCAAAACTCCCCTCTCTCCCCCCTTTCACCCCTCCCCCATCGTATCTCGGAAACTAGGTAGCGGTAAAGCGAAGCGTAGCGTAGCGTAGCGTAGGGATAAGGTCACGATAGCTTTCCGGTGGTAGGTAGGTCCTGAGTGGAGCGAACCTGCGAGACCGAGTGGAGCAAAGGGGGGAAGAATACAACATGGCGGACAGCGTTTTTGTATTGACTGCCTAAGGGCCGAGTTCACGGACTGTCATTTGACCAATGATTGAGTAATCGGCCGATGAATTCCTAAACATCGTTTATGCAGCCGGTTAAGTATTCACTGCTCACCACGAATATTTTAACCGTGATTATTAAATAGGGCAATCAGCATTCGCTCAAAGTGAATGAACGAATGCTATAAGTGTACTCATTTGCGAAGTCACGTCGTTAGATTTAGTCAACACGAGTTTTGGTGACATCTATATTTAGTAGCATAAAATAAAACGCTTTCAACTTGAGAAGTTCGAAAACGCATTGGGATCATTATGCTAGCCTGTAGTATCTAATTTGGATGGGTAATAACTTCACAGCGCTGTCACTGTCAATGTAATAGACATAAGATTTAACGTGGGAGCAAATGAGACAGAAAGCATTATACAGTGTTTTTGTGTTTTTGAGTGTTATTGAGTGTTGTTGAGTGTTGTTGAGTGTTGTTGAGGGTTGTTGAGTGTTGTTGAGTGTTGTTGAGTGTTGTTGAGGGTTGTTGAGTGTTGTTGAGTGTTGTTGAGTGTTGTTGAGTGTTTTGAGTGTGGTTGAGTGTTGTTGAGTGTTGTTAAGTGTTGTTGAGGGTTGTTGAGTGTTGTTGAGTGTTGTTGAGTGTTGTTGTTGAGTGTTGTTGAGGGATGTTGAGTGTTGTTGAGTGTTGTTGAGTGTTTTGAGTGTGGTTGAATGTTGTTGAGTGTTGTGGAGTGTTGTTGAGTGTTGCCGAGTGTTGTCAAGTGTTGTTGAGTGTTGTTGAATCTTGTTGAATCTTGTTAAGTGTTGTTGAGTGTTGTTGAGTGTTGTTGAATATTGTTGAGTGTTGTTGAGTGTTGTTGAGTGTTGTTGAGTGTTGTTGAGTGTGGTTGAGGGTTGTTGAGTGTTTTTGCGTGTTGTTGAGTGTTGTTGAGTGATGTTGAGTGTGGTTGAGTGTTGTTGAGTGTTGTTGAGTGTTGTTGAGTGTGGTTGAGTGTTGTTGAGTGTTGTTGTTGAGTGTTGTTGAGGGATGTTGAGTGTTGTTGAGTGTTGTTGAGTGTTATTGAGTGTTGTTGAGTGTTGTTGAGTGTTGTCGAGTGTTGTTGAGTGTTGTTGAGTGTTGCCGAGTGTTGTCAAGTGTTGTTGAGTGTTGTTGAATCTTGTTGAATCTTGTTGAGTGTTGTTGAGTGTTGTTGAGTGTTGTTGAGTGTTGTTGAGTGTTTTGAGTGTTTTGGGTGTTTTTGAGTGTTGTTGAGTGTTGATGAGTGTTGTTGAGTGTTGTTGAGTGTTGTTGAGTGTTGTTGAGTAGTGTGGTTGAGTGTTGTTGAGTGTTGTTGAGGGTTGTTGAGTGTTGTTGAGTGTTGTTGAGTGTGGTTGAGTGTTTTGGGTGTTGTTGAGTGTTGTTGAGTATTGTTGAGTGTTGATGAGTGTTGTTGAATGTTTTGAGTGTTGTTGAGTGTGTTGAGTGTTGTTGAGTGTTGATGAGTGTTGTTGAGTGATGTTGAGTGTTGTTGAGTGTTGTTGAGTGTTGTTGAGTGTTGTTGAGGGTTGATGAGTGTTGTTGAGTGATGTTGAGTGTTGTTGAGTGTTGTTGAGTGTTTTGAGTGTTTTGGGTGTTTTTGAGTGTTGTTGAGTGTTGATGAGTGATGTTGAGTGCTGTTGAGTGTTGTTGAGTGTTTTGAGTGTTTTGGGTGTTTTTGAGTGTTGTTGAGTTTTGATGAGTGTTGTTGAGTGTTGTTGAGTGTTGTTGAGTGTTGTTGAGTGTTGTTGAGTGTTGTTGAGTGTTGTTGAGGGTTGTTGAGTGTTGTTGAGTGTTGTTGAGTGTTTTGAGTGTTTTGGGTGTTTTTAAGTGTTTTCGAGTGTTGATGAGTGTTGTTGAGTGTTGTTGAGTGATGAGGAGTGTTTTTGAGTGTTGTTGAGTGTTGTTGAGTGTTATTGAGTGTTGTTGAGTGTTGTTGAGTGTTGATGAGTGTTGTTGAGTGTTGTTGAGTGTTGTTGAGTGATGTTGAGTGTTGTTGAGTGTTGTTAAGTGTTGTTGAGTGTTGTTGAGGATTGTTGAGTGTTGTTGAGTGTTGTTGAGGGTTGTTGAGTGTTGTTGAGTGTTGTTGAGTGTTGTTGAGTGTTGTTGAGTGATGTTGAGTGTGGTTGAGTGTTGTTGAGTGTTGTTGAGTGTTTTTGAGTGTTGTTGAGTGTTGATGAGTGTTGTTGAGTGTTGTGGAGTGTTGTTGAGTGTTATTGAGTGTTATTGAGTGTTATTGAGTGTTGTTGAGTGTTGTTGAGTGTTGTTGAGTGTTGTTGAGTGTTGTTTTGGGTTGTTGAGTGTTGTTGAGTGTTGTTGTGTTGTTGAGTGTTGTTGAGTGTTGTTGAGTGTTGTTGAGTGTTGTTGAGTGTTGCCGAGTGTTGCTGAGTGTTATCGAGTGTTGTTGAGTGTTGTTGAGTGTTGTTGAATCTTGTCGAGTGTTGTTGAGTGTTGTTGAATGTTGTTGAGTGTTGTTGAGTGTTGTCGAGTGTTGTCGAGTGTTGTCGAGTGTTGTCGAGTGTTGTCGAGTGTTGTCGAGTGTTGTTGAGTGTTGTTGAGTGTTGTTGAGTGTTGTTGAATGTTGTTGAGTGTTATTGAGTGTTGTCGAGTGTTGTCGAGTGTTGTTGAGTGTTGTTGAGTGTTGTTGAGTGTTGTTGAATGTTGTTGAGTGTTTTGGGTGTGGTTGAGTATTGTTGAGTGTTGTTGATCACAACAAATCACAAAAGACGTTAAGCCGCGTCCCCACTAGAGCCATGCGGCTTAACGTCTTTTGACGCGAAAACTGACGCGCTAAAATAAGAAAAAAAAAGACTTATTTTGTTGGCTGACGTATTTTGTAGAAACAATTTTCTTGGTAAAGTTTAAAGTTTGGCGGTGTAAATCACAAGTTAAAATAAGTGATTCCAGTGACAATTATAGCAATTTATTAACAACAACTCCACAAGTGTAGTATAAAGCAGTATATATCACTCGAGGGTAAGTACAGATTACTCCCCTTGGTGAATAAATAGCTATTATTACAAAATCCTATAAGTGCTAAGGATTACTGTCCAATTCTCAAAATTTTACAAGGGTAAGAAATACTCCTCAAAAACACGACCCCGCGAGCTGCTTGCAGCTCGCGCAACGCCCAAAATCTAGTTTACCTATAAGACTTCAGTTAAATAAAACTAAATCAATCATAACTAAAGTACAATGACCGTTCAATCATGATTGCGGTTCCCGGACTCAAGGTCAATCTTGGTACGAATCTACCCGCTATTATACCAAATGTTGGCTTGTAACGCGCAGTTCTCGGAAAATACCCTATTTCACGACACAAATCACTGTAATAGTTATGGAATTTAAGACTTGATATGACTTAGTAATGTCACAGTATAAATAAAGACATACAGTACGTCGTCTTCATACAAACGGACGAAACGCGAGCTATACCTACGCGCCTCGACCACGGTATGCGCTCAGCATGCAGACAGTCGCGACTGTGCTGCAGTGACGAACGGACGGTGTGTTGTTTTTTTTTAACAATAGCCGCGCGATTTTTTCACAAAAAATAAGTTCAAGTACATATTTAATATGACGAGTAGGCTATATTGTGCTGTTTTTGGTTGCATGAATTCGTCAATAACGCATCCAGAGATAACTTTTTTTAGATTACCTGGAAACTCTGAAAGGTAAGACTATAAAATAATTTTACTTACTTGTAGGTAGGTACATAATGTGTGTATTTTTAATGGATAAGTATTTCATTTTATCTCCCGAAAAAAAGATGTCTGGATTAATAAATGAAGTGAATAGAGTAAAGGAAAGTGATAAACACGAGTGAGGTAGGTAGTTATAGGCTGTTCATGAATCATTAAACGGTAGGTACGCTTGTGTTAAAACCTCGGGGCATGTGTGTTTTGTTAGTTTGTATAATTCAAAGTAAAGACGTGGTTTTTATTATTAATAATAGTTGTTTATTGTACTGTGTGTATGAATAATACTAGAAAAAAATTGGTTGTCTGTAAAGTCGATTTACGGACGATAGTTTAACGTGACAACATCATAACAAAACATTAATGAAATGATTGCATACTTTTATGAATAAAATTAATTATTTTTATTAATTTATTAATATTTTGTATGAATACAAAGAAGGAGTGAAATGAAATCTACAATTTAATTGAGTAATTTACTTTTATTTGCACTCATTAATTTAAATATGTTTATTACTTCAATGAACAGATTATTTAAACTATAACTTTTATACATGTTTGTTATTTAACTTCTTCCAATCTGTGTTATTCTGTTAAGGATAAGACGATGATAGGAAAGATTAAAAAAACATTAATATACAATTTTGAATTTTATTTGTGGTTCTTGAACGTTTGGTTTAACTATAATAATAATAATAATTTAACATAATTTGTTTAAAAATACACATGAACAAGTTTTCATAGAAATAAACTGTAATCAGATTAATGTTAAATAAATGGTTAATTGGACGAATTATTTTATTATTTATGTACACACAGTAAAATACAATAACAAAACTAAATGGAAACACAAAGTAGGCAAATGTAATTAAAATGCTGGAGGCGGGCAGCCCTATCGCATGTTTACGTACCGCGCGGCTGTAGGCATTTAATTCAAGGTTACGGCCCAGATACAATACTGTATGTCTTTATACTGTGGTAATATTAATGTGTAAGTACCTACACCACTAAAAATATGCAATGTAGCGGAACTTCGATAAAGAATGCGGATGATATTAGACCTTACGTATAATGCAATAAGGACGAGTTTCCTAAACGATATGCAATTTTACGTAAATAATTTCTAGATTTTTCTAGCTTATAGGACAAATCTATCCGGCTGAAGGACCAAATGGTTCGTATAGTTCGACGTTCGATTTTTGAGATTCGAAATTACTGGTCAAAAACTATACGTTGCGGTAGCCTCAAAATGGAGGGGCGCTGATTCGAAATATATTCTAGAAATTGCAACAGCCTGACGGTGAACAGTTTGAAAACCTATAGGCACTCAGGAAGGCTTACCTTGCTGTCCACGTATGCGATCAGCTCCAGAGGGACTGCTTCAACTGCATTCAAAGTTCACTTCACACACCGAAATTCATAGTTCAAAATGTTAGTCCAATGCGATGGGCCTATGGACCCGCGGGTTTTATTTATGGCAAAAATATGGACAATCTCAGCACTAACTTAGCTGGAAATGCGATGACGCGGCACACAGATCAAAGATAGATCTTTTCCGAAGAATTGTCAACGGATCGCACGCTAGGCGAATATTCACTCAGTCGCCATCTTGGTCTTATTTTTCTCCCTCCTTTTTCATCACATGAACATAGTTACGAGACGCGCAGCGACCAGTGGAACTTCATACTGGTTGAGTGTCCTTAGCCGCGGCAGGAGCAAGTCCAAGAAGCGATTGCTGGACATTTTCAACACGGCAAAGCCAACCTGGCGTACCTAGTCAGTTCAAATGTCCAATGTCAAGCATTATATTTATTTACTAGATTTTGGGCGTTGCGCGAGCTGCAAGCAGCTCGCGGGGTCGTGTTTTTGAGGAGTATTTCTTACCCTTGTAAAATTTTGAGAATTGGACAGTAATCCTTAGCACTTATAGGATTTTGTAATAATAGCTATTTATTCACCAAGGGGAGTAATCTGTACTTACCCTCGAGTGATATATACTGCTTTATACTACACTTGTGGAGTTGTTGTTAATAAATTGCTATAATTGTCACTGGAATCACTTATTTTAACTTGTGATTTACACCGCCAAACTTTAAACTTTACCAAGAAAATTGTTTCTACAAAATACGTCAACCAACAAAATAAGTCTTTTTTTTTTCTTATTTTAGCGCGTCAAACAGTTTTCGCGCCAAAAGACGTTAAGCCGCATGGCTCTAGTGGGGACGCGGCTTAACGTCTTTTTTGATTTGTTGTGATCAACAACACTCAACAACACCCAAAACACTCAACAACATTCAACAACACTCAACAACACTCAACAACACTCGACAACACTCGACAACACTCAATAACACTCAACAACACTCAACAACACTCAACAACACTCAACATCACTCAACAACACTCAACAACACTCATCAACACTCAACAACACCCAAAACACTCAAAACACTCAACAACACTCAACAACACTCATCAACACTCAACAACACCCAAAACACTCAAAACACTCAACAACCCTCAACAACACTCAACAACACTCAACATCACTCAACAACACTCAACAACACTCATCAACACTCAACAACACCCAAAACACTCAAAACACTCAACAACCCTCAACAACACTCAACAACACTCAACAACACTCAACAACACTCAACAACACTCAACATCACTCAACAACACTCAACAACACTCATCAACACTCAACAACACCCAAAACACTCAAAACACTCAACAACACTCAACAACACTCATCAACACTCAACAACACTCAACAACACTCAACAACACTCAACAACACTCAACAACCCTCAACAACACTCAACAACACTCAACAACACTCATCAACACTCAACAACACAACAACACCCAAAACACTCAAAACACTCAATAACACTCAACAAAACTAAACCACACTCAAAACACTCAACAACACTCAACAACACCCAAAACACTCAAAACACTCAACAACACTCATCAACACTCAACAACACTCAATAAGACTCAACAACACTCAACAACACTCAACCACACTCAACAACACTCAACAACACTCAACATCACTCAACAACACTCAACAACACTGAACAACACTCAACAACCCTCAACAACACTCAACAACACCCAACAACACTCAACAACACTCAACAACACTCAACAACATTCAACAACACTCATCAACACTCAACAACACTCAACAACCCTCAACAACACTCAACAACACCCAAAACACTCAAAACACTCAACAACACTCCACAACACTCAACACTCCACAACACTCAACAACACTCAACCACACTCAAAACACTCAACAACACTCAACAACACTCAATAACACTCAACAACACTCCACAACACTCAACCACACTCAACAACACTCAACAACACTCAACAACACTGAACAACACTTAACCACACTCAACATCACTCAACAACCCTCAACAACACTCAACAACACTCAACAACACTCAACAACATTCATCAACACTCAACAACACAACACCCAAAACACTCAAAACACTCAACAACACTCAACAACACTCAATAACACTCAATAACACTCAACAACACTCAACCACACTCAACAACACTCAACAACACTCAACAACACTCAACCACACTCAAAACACTCAACAACACTCAACAACACTCAACAACCCTCAACAACACTCAACAACACTCATCAACACTCAACAACACTCAACAACCCTCAACAACACTCAACAACACTCAACAACACTCAACAACACCCAAAACACTCAAAACACTCAACAACACGCATCAACACTCAACAACACTCAATAAGACTCAACAACACTCAACAACACTCAACAACCCTCAACAACACTCAACAACCCTCAACAACACTCAACAACACTCAATAACACTCAAAAACACAAAACCACTGTATAATGCTTTCTGTCTCATTTGCTCCCACGTTAAATCTTATGTCTATTACATTGACAGTGACAGCGCTGTGAAGTTATTACCCATCCAAATTAGACACTACAGGCTAACATAATGATCCCAATGCGTTTTCGAACTTCTCAAGTTGAAAGCGTTTTATTTTATGCTACTAAATATAGATGTCACCAAAACTCGTGTTGACTAAATCTAACGACGTGACTTCGCAAATGAGTACACTTATAGCATTCGTTCATTATAGTCTCTGAGCGAATGCTGATTGCCCGATAATAATATAATAACTCGGTCTCGCAGGTTCGCTCCACTCAGGACCTACCTACCACCGGAAAGCTATCGTGACCTTATCCCTACGCTACGCTACGCTTCGCTTTACCGCTACCTAGTTTCCGAGATACGATGGGGGGAGGGGTGAAGGGGGGGAGAGGGGGGAGTTTTGAAAAATGATTTTGACCAACTCGGGGCGCCTTGATATGAATCTGAAAAAAAAAATGTTCCAAGTCTCTTAACTTCCGAGATCTACCTCTAGAGGGGGGGAGAAGGGGGGCAAGGGGGGCAACTTTGAAAAATGGTCTTTACTTTTCCGAGCCTCCTCTACACGGATCCGTAAAAAAACAAAACCCAGGTTTCTTAATTTCCGAGATACGATGGGGGGAGGGGTGAAGGGGGGGAGAGGGGGGAGTTTTGAAAAATGATTTTGACCAACTCTGGGCCCCTTGATATGAATCTGAAAAAAAAATGTTCCAAGTCTCTTAACTTCCGAGATCTACCTCTAGAGGGGGGGAGAAGGGGGCAAGGGGGGCAACTTTGAAAAATGTATTTTACTTTTCCGAGCCTCCTCTATACGAATCCGTAGAACAACAAAACACGGGACTCTTAGTTTCCGAGATACGATAGGGATGGGGGAGAGTGGGGTGGAATGGAAAAGGGGAGGTTTGAATTTTGAAAAATGGTTTTTACTTTTCCGAGCCTCCTCTATACGAATCCGTAAAGAAACAAAACCGAGGTTTCTTAATTTCCGAGATACGATGGGGGGAGGGGTGAAGGGGGGGAGAGGGGGGAGTTTTGAAAAATGATTTTGACCAACTCTGGGCCCCTTGATATGAATCTGAAAAAAAAAATGTTCCAAGTCTCTCAACTTCCGAGATCTACCTAGAGGGGGGGGAGAAGGGGGGCAAGGGGGGCAACTTTGAAAAATGGATTTTACTTTTCCGAGCCTCCTCTATACGAATCCGTAAAACAACAAAACACGGGACTCTTAGTTTCCGAGATACAATAGGGAGGGGGGAGAGTGGGGTGGAAAAGGGGAGGTTTGGGATTTTTCCCATACTCGTGAGAGTTACTTTTATACGAATCTGTAAAAATATATCCACCTCCCCCTTCACCATCTGGGAGAACAATTATGTCAGTCAGTGAGTGAGTGAGTGGTAATCGAGCTTTATATAGTATAATAATAATAATAATATAATTATAATAATGTTCCAATTCTTAACTTCCGAGATCTACCTAGAGGGGGGGGGAGAAGGGGGGCAAGGGGGGCAACTTTGAAAAATGGATTTTACTTTTCCGAGCCTCCTCTATACGAATCCGTAAAACAACAAAACACGGGACTCTTAGTTTCCGAGATACGATAGGGAGGGGGGAGAGTGGGGTGGAAAAGGGGAGGTTTGAGATTTTTCCCATACTCGTGAGAGTTACTTTTATACGAATCTGTAAAAATATACCCACCTCCCCCTTCACCATCTGGGAGAACAATTATGTCAGTCAGTGAGTGAGTGAGTGGTAATCGAGCTTTATATAGTATATAATAATAATAATAATATAATTATAATAATGTTCCAAGTCTTAACTTCCGAGATCCGCCTAAAGAGGGGAGAAGGGGGAGAGAATTGGGGGAATTTTGAAAAATGGTTTTTACTTTTCCGAGCCGCCTCTATACGAATCCGTAAAAAAACAAAACCCAGGTTTCTTAATTTCCGTGATACGATGGGGGGAGGGGCGAAGGGGGGGAGAGGGGGGAGTTTTGAAAAATGATTTTGACCAACTCTGGGCCCCTTGATATGAATCTGAAAAAAACAATGATCCAAGTCTCTTAACTTCAGAGATCTACCTAGAGGGGGGGAGAGAAGGGGGGCAAAGGGGCAACTTTGAAAAATGGATTTTACTTTTCCGAGTCTCCTCTATACGAATCCGTAAAACAACAAAACACGGGACTCTTAGTTTCCGAGATACGATAGGGATGGGGGAGAGTGGGGTGGAATGGAAAAGGGGAGGTTTGAATTTTGAAAAATGGTTTTTACTTTTCCGAGCCTCCTCTATACGAATCCGTAAAACAACAAAACACGGGACTCTTAGTTTCCGAGATACGATAGGGATGGGGGAGAGTGGGGTGGAATGGAAAAGGGGAGGTTTGAATTTTGAAAAGTGGTTTTTACTTTTCCGAGCCTCCTCTATACGAATCCGTAAAAAATCAAAACCCAGGTTTCTTAATTTCCGAGATACGATGGGGGGAGGGGTGAAGGGGGGGAGAGGGGGAGTTTTGAAAAATGATTTTGACCAACTCTGGGCCCCTTGATATGAATCTGAAAAAAAAAATGTTCCAAGTCTCTTAACTTCCGAGATCTACCTCTAGAGGGGGGGAGAAGGGGGGCAAGGGGGCCAACTTTGAAAAATGGTTTTTACTTTTCCGAGCCTCCTCTATACGAATCCGTAAAAAAACAAAACCCAGATTCCTTAATTTCCGAGATACGATGGGGGGAGGGGTGAAGGGGGGGAGAGGGGGGAGTTTTGAAAAATGATTTTGACCAACTCTGGGCCTCTTGATATGAATCTGAAAAATAAAATGTTCCAAGTCTCTTAACTTTCGAGATCTACCCAGAGGGGGGGGGGGAGAAGGGGGGCAAGGGGGCAACTTTGAAAAATGGATTTTACTTTTCCGAGCCTCCTCTATACGAATCCGTAAAACAACAAAACTCGGGACTCTTAGTTTCCGAGATACGATAGGGATTGGGGAGAGTGGGGTGGAATGGAAAAAGGGAGGTTTGAATTTTGAAAAATGTTTTTTATTTTTCCGAGCCTCCTCTATACGAATCCGTAAAAAAACATAACCCAGGTTTCTTAATTTCCGAAATACGATGGGAGGAGGGGTGAAGGGGGGAGAGGGGGGAGTTTTTAAAAATGATTTTGACCAACTCTGGGCCCCTTGATATGAATCTGAAAAAAAAAATGTTCCTAGTCTCTTTAACTTCCGAGATCTACCTCTAGAGGGGGGGAGAAGGGGGGCAAGGGGGGCAACTTTGAAAAATGGATTTTACTTTTCCGAGCCTCCTCTATACGAATCCGTAAAACAACAAAACACGGGACTCTTAGTTTCCGAGATACGATAGGGATGGGGGAGAGTGGGGTGGAATGGAAAAGGGGAGGTTTGAATTTTGAAAAATGGTTTTTACTTTTCCGAGCCTCCTCTATACGAATCCGTAAAAAATCAAAACTCGGGACTCTTAGTTTCCGAGATACGATAGGGATTGGGGAGAGTGGGGTGGAATGGAAAAAGGGAGGTTTGAATTTTGAAAAATGTTTTTTATTTTTCCGAGCCTCCTCTATACGAATCCGTAAAAAAACATAACCCAGGTTTCTTAATTTCCGAAATACGATGGGAGGAGGGGTGAAGGGGGGGAGAGGGGGAGTTTTGAAAAATGATTTTGACCAACTCTGGGCCCCTTGATATGAATCTGAAAAAAAAAATGTTCCAAGTCTCTTAACTTCCGAGATCTACCTAGAGGGGGGGGAGAAGGGGGGCAAGGGAGGCAACTTTGAAAAATGGATTTTACTTTTCCGAGCCTCCTCTATACGAATCCGTAAAACAACAAAACACGGGATTCTTAGTTTCCCAGATACGATAGGGAGGGGGGAGAGTGGGGTAGAAAAGGGGAGGTTTGGGATTTTTCCCATACTCGTGAGAGTTACTTCTATACGAATCTGTAAAAATATACCCACCTCCCCCTTCACCATCTGGGAGAACAATTATGTCAGTGAGTCAGTGAGTCAGTCAGTGAGTGGTAATCGAGCTTTATATAGTATAACGAGCTTTATATAGTATAATAATAATATAATTATAATAATGTTCCAATTCTTAACTTCCGAGATCCGCCTAAAGAGGGGAGAAGGGGGAGAGAATTGGGGGAATTTTGAAAAATGGTTTTTACTTTTCCGAGCCGCCTCTATACGAATCCGTAAAAAAACAAAACCCAGGTTTCTTAATTTCCGAGATACGATGGGGGGAGGGGCGAAGGGGGGGAGAGGGGGGAGTTTTGAAAAATGATTTTGACCAACTCTGGGCCCCTTGATATGAATCTGAAAAAAACAATGATCCAAGTCTCTTAACTTCAGAGATCTACCTAGAGGGGGGGAGAGAAGGGGGGCAAAGGGGCAACTTTGAAAAATGGATTTTACTTTTCCGAGCCTCCTCTATACGAATCCGTAAAACAACAAAACACGGGACTCTTAGTTTCCGAGATACGATAGGGATGGGGGAGAGTGGGGTGGAATGGAAAAGGGGAGGTTTGAATTTTGAAAAATGGTTTTTACTTTTCCGAGCCTCCTCTATACGAATCCGTAAAAAAACAAAACCCAGGTTTCTTAATTTCCGAGATACGATGGGGGAGGGGTGAAGGGGGGGAGAAGGGGGGCAAGAGGGGCTACTTTAAAAAATGGTTTTTACTTTTCCGAGCCTCGTCTATACGAATCCGTAAAAAAACAAAACCCAGGTTTCTTAATTTCCGAGATACAATGGGGGGAGGGGTGAAGGGGGGGAGAGGGGGGAGTTTTGAAAAATGATTTTGACCAACTCTGGGCCCTTTGATATGAATCTGAAAAAAAAAATGTTCCAAGTCTCTCAACTTCCGAGATCTACCTAGAGGGGGGGGGAGAAGGGGGGCAAGGGGGGCAACTTTGAAAAATGGATTTTACTTTTCCGAGCCTCCTCTATACGAATCCGTAAAACAACAAAACACGGGACTCTTAGTTTCCGAGATACGATAGGGAGGGGGGAGAGTGGGGTGGAAAAGGGGAGGTTTGGGATTTTTCCCATACTCGTGAGAGTTACTTTTATACGAATCTGTAAAAATATATCCACCTCCCCCTTCACCATCTGGGAGAACAATTATGTCAGTCAGTGAGTGAGTGAGTGGTAATCGAGCTTTATATAGTATAATTACACGCAAACACCGTGTTGGCGTAACCAAATAGACTGTCTGAATACTGTACGTGCAATAAATAAAACTTAGCGTGCCTAAATGTTGTTACTTGAGCATCACCAAAAACAAAAACATCTACAGATACCAGTACTCTATAAATGATGTCGCTTTAAATAGAGTTACCATGGTTCGCGATCTGGGTGTCATTTTTGATGACAAGCTTCATCTTAATGTACACATTAATACAATTGTTAACAAGGCCTGGCGCATGTACGGATTTGTTATGCGGTCATCCACCGCCCCTCGCGCCCTCAGACGTACCTTTATCTATACAAAACCTTAATTAGATCTCAAATAGAGTATGCAGTTGCGGTGTGGAATCCCCTATACGTTAAATATTCTAACTGCCTAGAAATGGTACAAAAGGAATTTTTTAAGAACTATGACTTCCAGGTGCTTTCACTCTTCTGCGTCTTATGTCGATTTACTGGGAAAATATAATCTTCTAAGCCTTACTGGCCGGCGGTTGTTTCTGGAGACTGTGCTCCTGTACGACCTCTGCAGAAACACGTACAACTGTTCTGATATTTGCAACAGAATTTGTTACCTAGTTCCCAGAAGAATACATTTGCGTGCAGTGCGTAAGCAACCGTTGTTTGCAGTGAGAGCGTGTCGAACAAATGCTGGTGTTCGAGCTCCGTTGCGACGTCTTGTTGACAATTATAATAAACACTTTCTTGACATCGATTTATTCTGTGCAACACGTGTAAAATTCCGAAACTTGACTCACGAGACAATCAAACAATTAGACATCTTGTACTTTAATTCTTAGATTATTGTAGGTAAATATGTGTCATAATCAGTGCACTTACTTTTAATTATTCAAAAGTTTATAATAACTGTTTTATTTTCATTTATATGTTTGGTACCTTTAACTTCTCTTTGAAGCGTGTTATTAATATTTTACTTGTATTCTGTGAATAACGCTGCTGATTACATAATTGTTAATTTTAAGTTTTATGTCTCTATATTTTATTATGTAATTGTTTGTTGTTCCAAATAAAATAAAATAAAATAAAAAATAAAATAAAAAAATCTCACAATATACACTCTCGTGTTACCATCCATGCCTGGATGTTTATCTGTAATTCGTCCTAAGGACCACTTACTGGGAGGTTGATTTTCAGTCTTGATCAACACAATATCCCCTATTGCAAATTCCTTCGCTTTCTTCATCCATTTAGGACGCTGCTGAAGCCTGGTCAAATATTCCTCTTGCCAGCGTCGCCAAAAGTCATGAAGAACCTTTTGTGTGTGTTGCCGGGCTGTGAACCTTCACAGCTTGCAGATCAGGTGAGGGTACCACAATCGGTGGTTCTCCAATAAAAAAATGGCCAGGAGTTAATGGATCTAATAATTTTCTGGGTCGGTGTTATCTATTGAGCACAACGGGCGTGAATTCAGACAGGCTTCTATCTGGCATAATATTGTATTAATTTCCTCGAACGTCAGGTGAGTTGTAATAACACGTTTCAAGTGTTACTTAATTGACTTCACGGCTGCTTCCCATAATCCTCCAAAGTTTGGACTATAAACTGACATGAAGTGAAACTATGCTAACTATGCCATCTGTCGCTAGCGTGGATGTAACTTCTCCTGTCATCTGTGCTTCAATCAATCCACATGTCATGAAGTTCTCTGTTTGCACCCACGAAGTTTTTTCCATTATCACACCACAGGTGGCCACATTTACCTCTTCTGGCAACAAAACGTCTAAAGGATGCTATAAATGCCTCTGAAGTGAGGTCTCCAACAAGTTCTATGTGGATTGCTTTAGCGGACAGGCATATGAAAATTGCCACATGTCTTTTTAGTTTCGTTGCCTCTTCCTTTAGATATCAGTGTTTGAATCGGTCCTGCGAAATCTACGCCGCTTTGCAGAAACGGTCTCGTCGGTGTAACTCTTTCCACTGGTAAGTCTCTCTTGTTTGTCCCTTTACTGTGGCATTCATTCGAGCACATTTCATGCATTTGTGAATATGTTTCTTCACCAGTGATTTAGCTCTTATAACCCAGTATTTAAAACGTAAGTGACATAACATCAACTGTAATCCTCCATGAAGTGTTTTGTCATGTGCATCAGCAATGATCGATTGTATCATTTGGTTTCTATTTGCCAGGAGCACGGGATTCTTCTTATCATCAGGTAAGTTGACATGTCTTAAGCGACTGCCCACCCTGAGTACATTTTTTTTGTCTAGGTATGGATTCAGACAGCGTAGCTGACTATTTTTCTTAACTTGCTTTCCTATTTTTATTTATTTTATTTATTTGAATAACATGGGAGACTTACAGCTAAAGCAAACAGATCAAGGACAGTACATTAGTCTGAAAGCCAATTACAGGTCTCCACTTATAAAATACAGAGAAGAAATCTAATCTATCTAACTCTTCTTTAAATTCTTCCTCTTGAGCTTTTTTAATACAGATCTGTAGAGTATCTTCTAATTCTTGCGTTGTTAAATTCTGGTTTTCACTGTTTATATTCTTCTTATAGTTCAAAGATCTTCTACGGTCAGTAATCACTTTTAGTAAATCTGTTAATGTTTCAAAATTATCTAATTGTGATATTAAAGTTGTTTCAGATTCTTCAATTCGTTCTGCATTCAGGTAAGTATTGACTTTAGTTTTCTTCATTTCCAAATCTGTTTCTGTTATTTCATTTTTAATATTTATTTTTGTTTCAGATAGCCAGCCCGGTCCATGCCACCATAAGTTACATTGCTTCAGGTTGGATAACAACATTCCTCTGGTTGCCAAATCAGCGGGATTTTCGTGTGACTGAACATGGAACCAGTGCTTGTTATTAATGTTTTCAACAATTTCGACTGCGCGGTTTGCGACGAAGGGTTTCCATCTGTTAGGTTCACCACTAAGCCATGCGATCACAATTGAAGAGTCAGTCCATGCGTACATTCTTGTTGTCGGTATCCTCATTGATTGTCCAACTTGCTTCATTAATTTTGAAAGAAGTAGATCACAACAAAGTTCTAGACGAGGTGACGAAATGGTCTTCAATGGTGCTACTCTGGTTCTGGCAGCTATCAGTTTTATTTCAATCTTGCTTGTCTGGAGTTTCAATTCATATAGAGACTGTCGCTGCATATGCACGCATTGAAGCATCGCTGAAACCGTGAATCTGTATTTTGTCTTTGCTAACGACATCGTACCAAGCCATTTCTCCATTTTTATTTCAGTTATGTTAGCGATGTCTGATCTTATTTCTTTCTGTTCTTGTTCTAATGTGTTACTAACTTGATCATCCCAGTTAAGGCTTTCAAGCCAAAGCTTTTGTATCAATATTTTAGACATAACAGTACTCGGTGCTATCCAACCTATGGGATCAAACACTCTTTGTATATCAGATAATATGTTTCGCTTTGTTATGGTCTTGGATATGGTTGTAAATCTAAAATTGTATTGAAACTGAAACTGGTCTGTTTTTATATTACGTTCAATTCCTAACGCTTTGAGAGTTCCATCGATGTTTAAATCAATATGTGCCTTTGCAGATCTTTTATCCTCATCTATATATGTACTTCATTAAATCGATACTGTTGGATACCCATATCGTAAGTTGAAAACCGCCTCTTTTTAGTGTGTTTGATAATTCTTTAGAAAGTATTATAGCTTCAGATACTGAGTCTGTGCCAAATAAAAGATCGTCCATGTAAAATCCTCATTTATAGTTTGTGCAACAAGAGTATTATTCTTTGCTTCGTCTTTGGCTACCTGTTGCAGCATTTTAACGGCCAAATATGGTGCAGACGCAGTACCTAAGGTGACTCTAAGCAATCGATATTCCCCCAGAGTATCTGATTCCTGTTGCCTCCACAAGTTTCGCTGAAATTCTACGTCCTCCTGGGTCACTAATACTTGGAGGAACATCTGTTTTATATCTGCCATAAAACAGACTTGTTTCATGCGCCATCTCATCAAAATGTTTCTCAAGTCTTCTTGCAGCTGAGGACCTACTAGTAATTCATCGTTCAACGAAACGTTGTTTGATCCTCTATACAACGCATCAAATAAAATGCGTGTTCGCGTGGACTCTTTGTCAGCTCGGATAACAGCGTGGTGTGGCAAGTAGACAGCTCTTTTATCCCTTTCCTTACCAGATATCTTCTCGATGTGTCCTTGTTCTATATAGTCATTTATAACTTTACTATATTATTTTTGCAGGTCTGGTGATTTCCTGAACTTCTTTTCTAATAGTGTAAATCTGTGTTACTATAGATTTTGTATTACCATCTGGTGATTGTGGACTGTATGTATTAAATGGTAACTTAACAATGTACCTTCCTTCTTGATTTCTAGCCGTTCGTTGTCTATTCGTATATTTCTTCACACAATTGTTCTTCCTATTTTAAGTGTCTTTTAGTGTCTACGTCCATTTTCCATATTGATTTCAACATGTCTTCTACGGCAACTGAATGATGCATAATAACATACTGGTTTTGTGGTGATGTATTAACTTCTCCAAAACGAATCCACCCTAGGCTGGTTTCCTGTGCGCTTGGTGTGCCTGGTGGACCTTTGATTAGGTTGTTTTGGAGAATTTCCGCATATTCTTTCATACCCAAGAGCAGATCTATAGACCCTGGCTTAAAGTAAGTTGGATCAGCCAGGTTGAGGTCTTGAATGTGTGCCCAATCTTGTTTATTGGTTGTCTTGGTGGGTGTCTTTGCGGTCAGTTGTTTGGACATTACGTATGCCTTTATGGGTAAACAATAGTTTCGGTCCAATCGTGATCGTATTTGTAGCTGTACCACATGTTTTATTTCGGTCTTCTGGGATCCCACCCCTATAATGCTTTGTTTAACAGATTGTCGTTTCTTCGTTGTCGTAGCTTCAACAATTGAGTCGCCTTCTCACTAATGAAAGCTGTTTCGGAACCTTGATCTATCAGCCCCCGCATTAAAATGGTGTTACCTTGCTCGCTTGTTGCTTCCACTACTGCCGTTGCTAAAAGTGCTGCTAGAGTAGCAGCACTTCTTAGTATTGCAATGCGACGCTATCATTGTATTGACTTGTAATGCTTGCTCTTCTTCTACATGTGTTACAGCTGGAGGTGTTTTGATGACCGTTAATTCTCCCTGCTGTTTGTTCTTCGTTTCATATAAAAGGGAATGATGGCACCTGTGACAAAGACGACAAGATACTGGCACTTTACACTTAAATGCTGAGTGTCCTGGTATTAAGCAGTGAAAACATAATTGTTTGTTTTTCACAAACTCTCTCCTTTCAGTAGGTTCCCTTTTGCCGAATTCCTTGCAATTACTTAAACTGTGACTTTCTTTACACATCACACAAACTGTCTCCGTAACTGGTGTGGCAACATGGCATGAACGCTCCTTTGTGGTTTTATTGTCCTTTGATGTATCATGTACAGTTCTGATTTGTTATCTCCAGGGTACGGAACTTCGATTCTAAGAACTTCTTGAAATCACTCCAGGTAGGTAAGTTTTCGGTTTCTTCTTTATGTGCACGTTCTTCCCAGTTCTTGTGTCCCTCTTCTCCAGTCTCTGAGTCTATCATCTGTACTAGAAGATATATAAAGAATTGATCCCAAGAGTCGATGTTAATATTTAAATTGTTTAGGCACTCTGTGGTCGTGTCAACAACCCCTTTAACTGAGAAGCTGATTGAGAAGTCATCTTCTTTTGGTTGAATAACCTTTTCATAGAATGATTCAAAAGTAAGCGTTTGTTGCCGTATCTCTTTTTCATAATAGAATAGAACAGAATACTCTTTATTATGTACACCATATAAATTACAGACATAAATATAGAAACTACAAAGGGTGACACAATGAGCGGTCTTATCGCTAAGAGCGATCTTTTAAAGACAACCTTAGGATGGATTTGAAAAGGGGAAGGACAGACAAATACTGTAGGTAGTCCGTGGTGTACCATTTACATAATACAATAAATACACACAAAGTATAATTATACAAATCTAAATAAATATATACACATATGTATAAATATATCCATATACCTAACAATAAACATGAAACAGGAGCAAAGAAAATATAATGATGATGTTTAAGAAGAGAGCAAGTGCTTTTTTACCAAAATTTTAAACGTGGACAAAGATTGAGCATGCTGAAGTGTATGTATGGTCCCTAATAGTGCATAACGTAGTAAGTACACTCCTTTAGAATATAAGTATCATTTTAAGCTATGTAAGTAAGCAGTTTACTTCAATGCGCATTGTAACATAAATTCACTAGATATATTCATTAAAGTACATTCTATCAAGCTGGTTGTCTAATTCTAACGACCCTTGAACCCCCAACATTTCATGGCGACCCTACCTTAGGGTCTGCCAAGGGGCAGATTAAGCAAAGTTTTCGTTGAGCGATTTTCAAAATGTGTAACTCTAAAGTAGAAAAAGACGAGGCATTCGTCAATCAAAACGCGGCTGGTGGAAACAATGACGCACTTCTCAAGGACATTGGAGGGCACATGGAGCGGCTGAGCACGGTCACTATCATCATTCTTGCCGTCGTATCTCTCCTGGTAATATACTTTATCCTGAAGTACTACCGAAGCTGCCATCGCCAATGGATTCAAGAAGAAATCGGACTCAACGCAATTCAGCGCATAAGGGCATCCCTACGAGGACGAGTGGAAGGTACACCCGTTAATTAATCAAGCATCAAAATCAGATTCAAGTTAACTCTAAAATAAATCAGTGATTTTCAATCAGACTAACAATTAGTTTTATAACGCAAAAATATAAAGGACATAAAACAGTGCACGAAGACTCAGCGATGCTAAACCGACCGACACGGGCAAGTCATTCCATAACCGTACTGCTTGAACAGTAAAAGATTTGTCATAAAAACTGGTGGAATGCATCTCTAGTCTCATCTACTTTCCAATATTTGTAAATATGTGAGCATCATGTATCTATCACATAATTGATTTACCTGTAATTGCTTCATTTTAAATTCTTTTTTTTTTGGGGTAGTCTTCTTTTATTTCTAGGTGCATCGTATTCACATATATTAGGTATGTATACAAAACCTTGTAAAGCATTTTAAAAGAGTAACGGTGGAGTTTCTTGCCCATTCTTCTCCATAAGAAAACTACCTTTTGGAAGGGGCGACTAGAATCAATTCAATTTTACTGTAAGTTTTGACGTTCAAAAGTGCCTTTAATGTGCCTATTTGAAATAAATGATTTGACTTTGACTTTCAGGTTTTCCGATGACCTCATATCTAATTATGTGTGTCATGAAGGAACTTGATACGTTCTTTAAGATAAGTGGGGGTTTTAGGATTAAACAAAATACTGTAGAGCTGAAACAAGATATGAAAATTCCGGCGAAGACATATAGGAAGCCACTTGAGCTTTGTACGAAATTCTGATATATGATCATATTTGCGCAGACCAAATATAAATCTTATGCAAAAGTTTTGAAGTCGCTCAAGTTTATCTAGTTGTGCCTCAGTAAGATCAGGATAACTGACATCAGCGTAGTCAAGGATGGGAAGTAAAAGGGATTGTGCAAGCGCAGTTTTAATGGCAGTTGGAAGAAAGTTCCGCAATCGTCTCAGTGACTTACCAGATGCAAAAATTTTGCGACTTACGTCCTGTAGCTGAGGACCCCAAGAAAGATGTTTGTCGATTCAAACACTAAGGTTTTTAACCTTTTCGCTGAATGGAATAGCAGTTCCGTTAAATTGAACCTGGGGAAGCTGCGACCAGTTTATCTTGGGGATCATCCTTGAGCTGCCAACAACAATGAGTTGAGTCTTCGATGGGTTAACCTGCAATCCATGCGCCTCACTCCACTCACAGATTGAAACCAAATCATTGTTGATAACATGAAGGGCATCAGCCAAATTCGAGTAGTCAGCTTACTTATAAATTTGCAAATCGTCTGCATAAAGGTGGTAGGAATCATTACCAAAAAACTTCTCTCAAGTTTTTTGGTAATGAAGTTTATAAATATTGCTAAAATTATTATTATTATTATTTATTTATCTCAATCAACTTAGGATCATAGTGTACAATTTAAATCAACAACACAATTAAAATCAACATCACAATTAAAATTAAGATCAAAATTTAAAATTATAATAAAATTAAAACTAATTCGAATAAAAATTAAAACACAAAAATTAAAATTATTACCTATATAAAATTAAATCAAATTAGAATCAAATTAAAAACACAAATTAAAATTAAATATAATTAAAGTCAAAATAAAAACACAAATTAAAATTATTATAAAATTAAATCAAATCAACAACACGATCAAAACAATATCTTAACATTAGTCAGTACGTGAACCATGCAACAGTGGTTCATGTACTGACAGTCGAAGCGTTCAGCAAAAGCCTTCAGGATACTGTTGCGGCTGGCCCGCACCCTGCGCACCAGGGATGTGCACCGCTTGCGCATGACTGTGTAGAAACAATCCACATGCGCCTCGGCAAACATCCCCGATGCGCTACAGAAGCGACGCAGCCCCAAAAGTACGCAGTCTGTAGTCTGTAAGTAAGTAGTCTGGACACCTCTTGGCCCGAAAGACCATGCACTCGCTCTTTTTCGCATTGTACAATAATCCATGTTCCTCAGCATACTTCTCACAGATGCGAATCAGTCTCGACACACTACAGACAGAGGCGCTCAGCAACACCATGTCGTCTGCGTAACTGATATTGTTAAGGCACACACCTCCAATATGGCAACCGACATGCGTGCTGCTGAGCCTCTCTATCAGTGCATTAACATACAGATTGAAGAGCTTCGGTGAGGTTAGCCCCCCTTGCCTCACTCCGCACTCCAACCTGTATGGAGTCGAGTAAGCCCCCGACCATCGAACAACATTGACCTGATTGTTGTACCAGTATTGGAATACCCGAATCAGTTCGTCTGGCACTGACGCTTGCTGCAGCTTTTGCCACAGCAGATCAATATAACAAACCAAGTCAAATGCCTTCGACAAGTCGAGGAAGCAAGCAAAGACAGGTGTACTTCTATCAGGTGTAGTACTTGACAGTCTGCTTTAAACACAATATAGCTGTTTCTGTAGAGTGACCAGCTTTGAAACCAAACTGGTTATCATGAAGATTCAAGTATTTATCCAGCTGAGTGTTAAGCAAACTGTCAAGCACTTTCGAAATAACAGTGGCCAATGAAATGGGCCTATAGTTGCTTTTATCGCTGACATCACCGGTTTTATTCTTAATAATTGGCACCACCACAGTCTTCATCATCCGCTCAGGCAGATACGAATGCCCTAAATACAAGGAGTAAAACATTGCTAAGACTCTGGACAGATGATGACCAGCATGCTTAAGGTGTTCAATACTTAAATCATCGTGGCCTGGAGACTTGCCCCTCGACATAGACATAATGACATGTCTTACCTCCTTTGCCGTAAACCGGACACTGTACTCCTGACCATTACAACCAGCACTGCCTGTAAACTGTGACGGTCCCAACGGTGACGACACAGCAAAGTGCTGCCTAAATAGCTCGGCGATCCCTGTGACATCAGTAGCACCACCGACACTCACCGGCAGGCCCGGCCTACTATTGAGTTTATCGGTAGATTTCCAAAAACTGCGAAAGTCGCCCCTAGAATGATGCGACGCCAACATGTCCATTTTAATTTGGTCACTATTGTACTGGCACCATCGTAAGCGCGACTTAAAAATTTTACGACTTGTTTGCATTTCACTCCAAACACAACCCCCGCGCGGTCTTCCATAAGACATCCACTGCTCAAACTTTAGCCTGGCCTGCCTGTGAGCATCACTCACGTGCTTATTCCACCCCATTACTGGCCTCCTATTTCGCACAACATTTATTTCGCAACTTTCAGAAGCTGCTTCGCACAAAATATTAACAATGTCATTATACATTTCGTCAATAATAGTTCTGTGGTCCAAATTATTACAAACATAGTCACAACACGCACTCAATTCAATTGGAAAGTCAATATATTTTAAATTATCATTACAAAATTTAGTATAAATGTCAATTTGTTCAGAAAAGTAATGGAGATAAAACGCCACCCTGAGGTACACCGGCAGAAGTATAACACCACGAAGAGCAAGACTCTTCTATGCATATACGTTGCCGGCGGCCATACAGTTAACTACGAAACCAGTCAATCGCCGTTAGAGATATGTTAAGCGAGCGAAGTATGCCAAGCAGGATATCGAAATCGACAGTATTGAATGCATTACTAAAATCTAGAAAGCAAAGTACTGTCAGGTTTCCTCCCTCCATACCTAACCGTATGTCATCAGTGACGTTAACTAAGGATGTAGTGGTGCTGTGACCAGGACGGAAACCGGATTGGAATGGATTCAGCAGACTATTCTTACAAAGAAAAGTACTAAGCTGATTGTGGACAAGGCGCTCTAGGACTTTGGAGAGGAAAGGCAAGATGGATGAAGATTGGACGGTATTCTGAAAAGGAAGTAGGATTGGATTTTTTGGGTAAAGGAATGACTTTGGCCTCTTTCCACATCGATGGAAAGGCACCATAGGATATAGAGTAGTTTAGGATATAGCATAAGATAGGAAGGATTTCGTCGAGGACAGGGAGTATCATTTTTCGACTCACACAATCACTACCAACTGCGTTAGACGTGATTGAAACTATACTCTTCTTAACATCACAATCAGAGAATTGACTAAAAATAAATGGGGGGTGGTCCGGAGTTGGAAGGTTTGAAAGATAGTTAACAGTAGCTGCCTTCATGGTCCCATTACAGTGGGACGAAGATGAGAAGTGTTGATTCAGTAGATCAATATCTAAGGCTTTAGGAATCGATTCTTGGCGTGATTTTCCAACTCCCATGGACTTAATAAATTTCCAGACTTATGCTGGATCTCCGTTTTCAACAGAGATGTGGATATGGCGGCGTTGGGCATCTCTACACACCTTATTGCAGCGATAGCGCGCATCAACAAGGATCTCCCGGTTCGACGGCGAGGGCCGACACTTATATTTCGTTTTGGTTACAGCCTTTCTGTGCATGATCGTCCTAATATCGTCATGGCTTACGCCATGGTGCCGGAAGATGTTTGATTTTCACTGAACGAATGGGAGCGTGAATATCGTACAGCTGCACAAGGTTATCTGTCAGCAGATTGACTATCCATGCATTTACGTAATTTTTATCGGTAGCCGAATCACTACTGAAGCATATTCATATGAATATGCTTCAGTAGTGATTCGGCTTCGTGTGTAGTGTAACACTAGTCTTTAAATAATGAAGTTTTTGGACATCGCTGAGCGAAGTGTTATTGTGCACCAATGATGTAAACAAATCTTGAAAGGTTTGCCATGATTCATAATGTAAACATTAGCAGCCTCAGCGGTCACCACTCTCAAAAGGATACTATTCCAGTCGGGAAGACCATGAATACAAACTCAAACTGTTCACTTAGTTTTAATGGGTTTAGAACTAAACAACTATGTTACACTTATTATTACATTTATTTAGAACCGATTCTAATCGAATGTCCCAATCGATGGTCCAGGAGCGAATGTCGTCCGCGCACCCGCTCCTAGCCAACGAACCCCCAACATCCCCGCGGTAAATCCTGCTCTACCATTGGCCCACGACATCAGGCGATACTAGTGTCGTAATCCAATCGTAGAGCGACCTATTTTCTCGTTATGTACCAATCAATATTAAATCAAAGGTTGACATTCCCAAACAATAGAAATTAATCGTTTACACAAAATTCCTTCGATAATATTTAAAACATATATTTACTTATATAAAACAAAAATCCTAACAAAATTACCTCATTTTAACAATTATCTTTTAAAACATAAGCTTCTATTTACAAAACCTAACAATAATTACCCGAAAACTTCGGTATCTCGATCCTCGGTAGGTGCACGAGGCTGTTTTGTGGACTTGTGCAGCCTAAACTACTATTTGCTGATTTTGATTCCACTACTGATGGTTTAGATAACGAATTAACCATGTTCTTTAAGTCACCTTGAAGCAAGTTATAAAAATCTTCATAAATAAAAAAATCCTCATTCAAAAAATAGGGCAACGTTCCTTTCTGGTCCTTTTGTGTTATTTTTACTAAGTCTTTATGCGCACAATTGAACGTATCCCAATAATATTCGATAATTTTCATACGTGCTTCGATATATCCTCTTTTTAAGCGTGCTTTAGGACATTTCCTTAGGTTCATTTGGGTTTTCCGTAGCAGGTTTGCAGTATCTTCTAATACGGAGAGAACTTTCTGTTGTTCCTCAGTCGTAGCCATTTTTCACGTAAAACAAGCTTAAGAGGGTTGATCCGTTAGAGCCACGCTGGAGTCAAAATTGATGATTTCCGACGGACAATAAAACCATAATCTGTTTAATTTATAGATAAGATATTGACGTCATATTAATGGGAATTTCATAATCTAGTGCATGGCTGAAAAACATTTTCATTTATTCGTACAGTTTTCTCATTAGAACAGTTTTTATGCAAGCCTTTTTTTAAACTAGCGATCGACGGTCTACGCAAATGCAAGGTATTAGTAAAACCATATACGACAAACTTATAACAACGTTGCTTTATAAATAATAATAGCATTTATTAGTGCATGGCTGAAAAAAAAAAACGATTACTGTAAGTTTTCATTCAAGAAAAGTATATTCAAAAGTGTCAATTTTAGCCACTTTTCGATATTTTAAACGCGTTAGTTTAGGATGAAATCTGAAATATTTATATGTTATTTTAGGCCTAGTAAACGAAGACATTTACCTTCTAAAACATGGTACAAATATTTTTTTAATAACTTATTTTTTTATTTTACTATGAATTATTTAGTGCTGCTATATAATCGGCGCGGAATCACGCCAGCGCTCAGTGCCGGCTGAGGCCTTTCAGAGGTAGGACGTGTGTCGCTCCCGTAGCCGCGAGTCGCGTAAAATATTATCGTACTTTCGCGAGTTTTTAGCGCGTCTAGGACATGTTGATACTTTTTATTATAATATATTTTTATTATATTACAAAACTGGTGAGTACATATTTTAATGTAATGGTGTTCTATTAACTTAAGAAAAATTAAATTAGACTTCTTTATGTATGTTTTCATTTTACTTTTTTTTTCAGATATGGCTAACAAAAGGCGCTATATGGGAACAAAAAAAAACGAAAATTTGGCCAAGGCTAATGAAGCTAAAAGGTATGTTACCGAGGTTCTCTACTTATAAAAAATATATTTTTATTAGGTGTAATAAGAAACAATATACTTACTACTTTTTGAAGTAATTTTTTTTTTATTACTTTTTGTTTGGATATTTTTATGAAACACAGTAGTAATAAGATAAAGTTAATATCCAATTCGTTGTTATAAGCAGAAAAGAGAAGTTCAAATACTTCAAAACCAGGACTTAAATAAAAATTCTGTTGTAAGTTTTATTTTTTTACTTTATATTTTACTAGCTGCGGCAGACACGTGTTTCCTTGGTTTTGATTGAGCAGTTGTTAAACCAAAACTAAATAAGACCTTTCTTCATTATTTATTTATCTCAAGCCGACAATCGATCGCCTGTCATGGTGCTTACTTTTTGTGTCACTATATTATACCCTACATATTATTTTCAGAATCAAGAAAATGAAAAAGACAGTGAAAAAACACTGGAAATTCTGGAAAACTTGCAGGCATTAGAAACGGCTCCAATTCAAGATCCTGACGCAGGGAATCTTGTAAGAATTACTTGGTCATTTGTATACATATTTTAGCACAAAAAAAACATTGTTAGTTATGTGCTATCTTAAGCCGACAATCGATCGCCTGTCATGGTGCATACGGTTTGTGTCACTATATTATACTCTACATATTATTTTCAGACTCAAGAAAATGAAAAAGACAGTGATAAAACACTGGAAATTCAAGAAAACTTGCAGGCATTAGAAACGGCTTCAATTCAAGATCCTGACGCAGGGAATCTTGTAAGAATGACTTGGTCTTTATAAACATATTTTAGGACAAATAAAACAAGAACCTTCAAGAACAAGTGCGTATTTACAGTATACTTTCATAAGTTCAAATACATGTTGTACATTGTTTCTGATAATATTAGACTTAAAAATATATTTCCAAATTTTATGTTATAGGTAAATAATAGACAAGAAGTTGAAAGGGATACTGTATTCAGGCAGAGAGTGCACTTTGGCTAGAGCTACGACGTTGTTTATTGACAGCCTCTTCATTCTGTAAAGTGTGCAAACGGCGATCGACTATTAGCCCAGCCCCTTTGGTTAAACAATTTCTTTACTCATATTCCTTGGACCATATCCCTAGTATTCAACATGGGAAAGTAAACGAAAAAGTGGCCATAGAACAGTTGCAGGTACAAGTTTAGATTTTTCTAACAAACAATTTATTTTTGTATTCTTAAATTCTATTAAAAAGAAGTAATTAGAGTATTGAGTTTCAAATTATTATGATTACAGGTGCTTCGCTGGATGGACTAATCGACGATGATGGCATCACCGAAATTAAATGTCCTAGTTCGGCATTTGGATTAGAGGCAGATTTTGCTATTAGCCAAAAAAAAAATTAAATTCTGGAAAATAGATGGATCTGTGAATCGACGCCATGACTGGTTTTATCAGATACAGGGGCAGCTGCATATAACTAACAGAAATTACTGTCTGTTTGCTGTGTGGACAGGCAAAGATTTTAAATTGAAGACTGAAAACATAATCAGGGACGATAAATTTTGGAGCGAAAATATGGAACATCGGCTAGTCAGCTTTTACAATAAATGCCTGTTACCCGAAATTGTTGATCCCCGAAAAGCTAGGTCCATGAAACTTAGAGACAACAAATATTAAGATTTTATTTTACACGAAATTGTTTTTATTTACTTTAACCTAACTAATAATAATTTATTGCTCATTTATTACAATAAACAAAAAACTGAATCCCGCTTACGGAAAACGAAAACATTCCCTACTAACTAAAAACTGGCTAAGTATCAAGATGATTCTAAGCGGTGTATGATACGCGCTCCAACACAGACGGCTGTGTGTGCGTTTAACTGTATAGCTGTGTGAGTAAATTTACCTAAACGCGAGGTGCGCCGCTCTGGAGTAACGCTCTTAAATGCTGCTGTTACCCGATGTGTAAAAAGTCAGTAATTATTACTACAATAGTCTTCAAAGTAACCAACGTGCTAATCCTCGGAATCGAATGCGAACAAAAAAAAGGGTCGGCTTATCCTTATCGCTGCTGTGGAATGCGAGTCTTTTGTTCTCTTGGTAAGTGTCCGTATTGGATGGATCCGGCTCGATTGCGACCATATGTTGATTGTATTAAGATTCACTATTGTTTGTTCGGGGTTCGCATAAATAAAACACGTGATGTTTGATTGCAAGTATATTGGCGACTCAAAACTATAATATTAAATGCCTTTAAAGACGACATGAGATATACATATAGCTACGTATGTGGATATGTGACTTACGAAGCTACGGAGACAATTCTAAATCTAAGAAAGTGTGACACTGAAAGTTCTTAGAAAATCAAAAACTGAACAAACTAGCAAGTTATTAGTTTTATTATATATTTTCAAAATAATGTCCATTTACATCAATACATCGCTGCATCCGATGGAACCACTGAGACAAGCACTTTGCCCACTCGTCCTTAGAGGTATCTTCGACGGCATTTTGAAACGTAGCCACTGCTTCCTTGGCGTCCATAAAACGTTTTCCTCGAAGTTTTTCTTTTAACTTCGGAAATAAATAAAAATTGCAATGTGCGAGGTCGGGTCGGGGCTATAGGGCGGGTGACCCAGTGATTCCACGTCTGACGTCGCCAAGTAGTCGATTGTTTGCTTGGCGGTGTGCGACGAGGCGTTGTCGTGGTGAAGGAGGATCCTACTACGAGGTCGTTTCTCCCGAACTTTTTCCAAGACAAGTGGAATACAATGGTTAGTGCACCACTCTGCAGTAAGTAACTATTTTTCGATCCTCTAAAACAATTGTTGCGTAATGACCTGTCCTTCCGAAGAATGAGGCCACCATCTTTTTTCCCACGCATCGACCTCTCTGCACTTTAGTTGGTAACTCCTCGGAATGAAACACCCAGACAGCAGACCGTCTCTTATAGTTTCAGGATCATAACAATAAAACCAGCTTTCGGGACCCGTATGTCGAACACTCATTTGAGTCGATCACAATCATTTGAGTCACCTCCGTTAAATCTTTGAACCATTTCATGACACCAATCAACACGACGGAGTTTTTGGACCTCTGTCAAATTATGAGGTATCCACCGGGCACAAAGCTTCCTGACCGCTAAATATTCATGGAGGATTTTGTGCACTTGACTTATACCGATGCCTAAGCTTGTCCGAATCTGCTGATAAGTCACTCTTTTGTCAGTCTCTATCATACGCCGCACAACACTGATGTTATCTTCAGTCGTCGCCGTAGAAGGCCGTCCCTCACGCAGATCATCGGTGAGATTAGTAATATCACAACTTTTTACGGTAGAAGAACTGAGTTGCGAGACATGGTTTTTTTTACAAGTTGTGTTTTTGATGGCATCTCACTTACCTATTTTTGTAAATAGTCCTAGTTTTTTTCCTTTCCGGTACCCTTTTCCTTTTTTTTTAACCTAATTCGTTGACCATTTTACAAGTTACATTTGAATATAATTATGTATATCTAGGTACCTATCCTACCTTATGTATATCTACACCTATTATTCCATTTATTATACATATAGGGTAAGTCCGGGGGAGATGGCCCTACTAACATTAAAGATCTATAGCCAGGAAAACAGTACAATAAAAAAACCATTTTACCCAACTAGCACACTAGTGGAAATAGCAGCCTATTTTGCAACTTTTAGCTGTACAGTAGTGCTTTAGGGGTTCAGAAAGTGGTTTTAAGTTCTACTATTGCTTCCGTAACTGCTCATAGCTGTAAATATCACTAGGGGTCGCAGAAACTGAACCAAATGCCACTCTAAGTTTTATAAGAGTTCATTTTACAACCCATTTGCCGTCTATAGCTTTAAAAGAGAGTTAAAACATGTATGTTAAAGCTTAAAGCTGCAAAAAAGCTTCTATTGCCGCAGCTGTACGCTTCGGAACTGCATAAAGACATTAATTGCAGACTTTTTAACGGAACTGTATAAAAGATATATTTATCACAGTTCTGCCACTGATAGTTTCATAGCAGAAGTGATTGGTACTTTTGTGCAGACTTAGTAAGAATTTGATCGACTGTTTTACTAATAGCGACATTAAGGCTTCACAATAGAAGCTAGAGAGTAATGGACATTGCCTACTCATTTGAATACATTCTGTTATTTTTATTGGAGAAATTACATTTTATAAAATATTTGAGCCAGTTTAAAAGAAATATGGATCTGAAAGCATGGAAGTTCAAACAAAGAACTGGTGGATATCGCAAGTACGGAGAGTTTATAAGAATATGCAGAAATTAAAAAAGGTAACTGTGTGTGAGAATTCTGTAATTGAAATATTAAATAACACGTAAGTTTTTTTCAACTCAATTACGTGAGAGTAATTTAGCTTTTATTTATGAAACTCTATTCATTTAATTTATTCTTTAAGGGATTCATTAGAAACAAACAAAAATAATGCGTCAAGTTCGAGTTCAACAGCGAGGGTCCCGTAGATTTTGTTTCCTCAATTGCTGATAACGGACCAGTTACAGAGGAAAAGTAAGTTATAGCTTGGTGTGGCATATTATAAAAATAAAGTAAAATAACCTTCGTGAGTAATTTTTTGCTTTTTTCTTCTAGACTGGACTCGGACAGCGATACTGAATATAAACTAGAGTAGTTTACTACACACATTATAACGAGTACAATCGAAGCGCCTCGTATTGGTTAATTGAAATAAAAAAAATATTTGAGATAAAATCAACTTGTTTTATTGGTAAATTGGCCCATAATTGACATTATTAAAATAATTAAACTAGGTTAATTCTAAAATAACAACAGTATAAACAATATTTGCACAACATTGTGTCTTTTCATGTGTCTGACATGGTGGATCGAAATAGATCAAATATTTGAATCAAAATGTTTCTTTGGCAAATTGGCCCTTACTTACATAATAGACATAGTCAACACGTTTATTAATAATAAAAATAAATATTCGGGACATTTTACACATACAGACGCACTACCAACTACGCCAACAGGCCTGTCAAACTAGGATAAGTCTAAAGTAGCAATATAAATTTAATCTACGTATGGCAATAAATATTTAAAATAATTTCAGTCTTATTAGTTGTACCACCTCAATACAATCAGTGTGTAAGTCTGCATGTAGTCTCAATCAACTATTCTACAGTAAATTATGCTTTCTAAATGTAACTTAATTTCGTACGACATAATATTTTTCCTTTTAACAATGCAGTTTATTTTAGTCCAGTTTGGTTGTGGAGTTCAATCTGCTATTTTACATAATTTTTTACTTTTTTTGTTCGGCCAGTGTAACTCTCCATGTTTTTCCCACATAGATGGACAGATGCAAAGTTCTTGTTTATTTTTTTGTTGTTCATTATAAGTTTGAATTATTTTGAAAGGCATTCTGAAAACATGGTAAGACATAGTAAGTGTTAAACAATTGAAAGAGCGAAAAATATAGAAGCAGCTACAAACGACCATCGTATTTTAGGGTTTTCAACGAGTTCTACGGAACTCTAAACAAATAACCATAAGTGTGGTTCGATATCTGCAGTAAGTACGAAATAAAAGTGATTGTAAAGACTTGAACTGCATTAGTGGTACAGGTATTACTTGGACCTTCAGAAGAGTGAAACTTAACGCTTTGACGCGCAGAGAGGAAGTATTAAGGTTGAAGTTGCAAGTTAAAGCTGCTTCTCATAGACGCCATGTTTACAAGACAATTATTTATCATTACTTGAGAAATTTATAGGTTTTAATCACAATTTGTAGTAAAATATAACTAAATATAGAACCAGCAATATACTAAATACAAATGTAATCAAGTATGTAATTTCAATATCGTGTAGGTATGTGATATAATAATATTTATATAATAATATTTTACATATTTTACGATATTCTGAGACAATTATTGAGGCGCGTTAAAAATACTCCAATAATATCAACTATATGCACGATAAACTGATCTGCGTTTTTAGCCACTTGCATATAATACAAAATATAGCTCAAAAACCCTTATCTTCATTTCACTTATTATTTATTTGTATTCAGTAATGTCTGACTCAGGAAAAACAGATGTAGGTATTTAATAAATGAGAGACAAGGTGAATGATCAGTGATCCTTTATTCGTTCAGTTAAATCTGTCATTCATTCAATAAGCGCCACAAGAGCTTTAGTGTGGTGTTAATTATTAGTTGTAGCTCCTGTAGCGCTTTTATGCCACTATTATGAAGTTCTAATGGAACTTTAGATTGCAAAAAGTTGTGCCCCTTTGGCTGCAAAGCGGCTGCATAAGGTCTGCAGTGCACGCTCTGGCGCTTTAGCTTGGCACCTTTGGGAATAATCGGATTAGCTCCAAAGCTCTTAAGCAACAGTTTGTGCTAGTTGGGTAATCACAAACAAAACAATATCTATCTATATTTCTTATAAAATCTTAATTGAACACAGTCTTTGAATCAACATAACATAGAAATATTTTAGGTTAAAAAAAATACGACTGGCCATCTCACCCAGAGTGTCCGGGAGTGTTGATCACAGGGCTCGGGGGGAGATGGGCGGAATTTTTTTTGCCTTTACCCTTCCTGTCTCTAAGTAGGTTAGGGAAAGAAAAAGAGAAGTCTTTTTCTTTATTTCCGCAGTTTGAACACATGTCTTCAAACTTTGTGCGGTTTCCGTGCACATATGCAAATATTACATTGCAACCAATATTCGACTAGCAGTTGTCCATTTCATTTTCGTCTACTTCACTTCCATAGGAATCGTGAAAATCTATTGATATTTCTTCGCAACTGCTGTTCGAGAATTGACGGCATTACGGGATTAAGGTCATCTATCCCAAATTCACGGGAGAGATGGCCATATCATTTTCAAAAAGTATGATGCAATCTCCAACGACCGGTTTTAGGTTAGAATACGAAAAAAGTTATTAACTTCATAATAAAACGTCAAAAACAAGCGAAATTGAAGAAACCACACAACGAAGCGAACTAAATTACTATTTACGTCATTTGTTGTTTGTAATTCGCACTACTTTCTACTGGTCATCTCTTTACAATTTTTTTAATGCCTTGAATTGTCATACTGCGATGCAGTCCAGCACAATAATCTCTGTGTATGAAAGATATTTAAGAGAATTAAAACACCTTAAACGGATAACTATAGCCTATAGCTAATTAACGACTGTAATTTGAATTGGTCAATTTGCGAACTGGACCATTTGCTAATTGGACAATTTGCTATTTGGACAATTTGCGAATTGGACAAATTGCGTATTGGCCAAATTGGACGTTGTGAGAATTGGACCTTTTGAACCCACTGGATATTTTGCGAAATTCAAATTCAAATTATTTATTGTGTTGCGAATTGGACATAATGCGCCCAAATGGTTCAAATCTCGGGTACAAAACATTATTTTCGTTTTGTAATGATAATTTTCCTAAAACATTAATTACCTGCCTAGTTAAATTGCTAACGATTCAATCTCGTTCATCGATGAGTAATTTACATCGTTTGAGACATGAGCACGGAATTCTTAGCCAATTTATTTTGACCGTTTAGGATATAACTACCCACAATTTGTGTTTATATTTTTTTTACCTTTTACCTTAATTTATAAAAAATGAGCGTTCCTTGTTGTCACTCTACGAGTATAATATGTATTTTTCACTAAGTTTATAGATAACTACTCATATTCCTGTGCGTTCTTTGTTCCTGATACCAATTGTGCTTGAACTTGTTCCAACCATGCGGCCATGCAACAAGGCGGAAGTCATGGCTTTTCTTTCATGAGCAAAACTTTTCTATTAGTGAAATTGCAAGGCGCTTAGTAATATCGGACTCGGTGAGTAACAGCTACTTGTGAGATAAAACTCATTTCCCCTTTGAATGTTTACCTAAACATTGCAATAAATTATGATATTAATATATCAAAATATATTAAAGTATTTTTTATCATATTCAGATTCTGATTAAATTTACTTGGGCCAGCCCATTTTTGTCTCAGCCATCTGCGTGGACCTTTAGTTGGTATAAAGAAAAACATTCAAAATTATGTAAATAAAATAGTTATGATACACATTTAATTATTATTGGTATTGCCCCATGTATCTTACCATTACCATCTATCTATCAGATAATTAATGTATATGTCATGGTTTCATTTTTGATTCTTTTACCTATTGTATAGTAATTTTATTTTAGGTGCATCGTCTTCACGTAATTATTATTATTATATAATTAATGTATGCAAAACATTGTAAAACATTTGAAAAGAGTAACGGTGGAGTTTCTTGCCCATTCTTCTCCATACGAAAACTACCTTTTGGAATGGGCGACTAGAATCAACTCTATTTTATTGTAATTTTTGACGTTCAAAGTGCCTTTTATGTGCCTATTTGAAATAAATGCTTTGACTTTGACTTTGGCGATGTTAACTTTTATTACATTATGAGGCAATATAAGTAATTCATTAACTATACTTTATCCACCATTGTTTATCTTCATTATTTTAAATATTATTCTGTTTTTATCCATATAAGAGAACCGTGCAAATATGGGTCCATCGGTATGTGGATTCTGGAAAAGTAGACTATCATCGACGTGAGATCGTGGCAAAGCACAGGGCTAGTCCGTTTTTATCCACCCGCATAACATTTACAAACATTGCGAACTCACCTGCATGAAGATGAAGCTGGTTTACGCTGTAGTAAGCCAGCACGGAAGATTTTGCTGGCCACCGCTCACCGACAAAAACGACTTCTGTTCGCTAGGTCATATTATACATTTTAATTGGGAGAATTATGTGGTTATTTTTAGTGATGAAAAATGTTTTAAATAATCTAAAGTAATAAAAATGTTTTAAGTAATCTAGCATCAACATTTTGCGGAAGTCAAACAAACTTCCATGTCCTAGTTTAAGGGGTTTGGGGATAAAAGTTCCAAGTTTTAGATTTTTTTTGTTGTTTGAGTACTAATACTAGTTATATACAAAATTTCAGCCGTCTAAGACTTCAAGAAGTACCGTAAGAGTTTTGATGATATTTAATCAGTGACGAAATCGGGGTTTTTAGATATCAATAAAATCTAAAGTATAAAAGCTATGCAATTTAAACTTTATACGTTTAATAAGTTTACTATTGACATCATATCCCGTGAATTTTGTTTATCTGGTATAATCCAAACCCAAGTTATGAGGGTTCAAAAAAACGACGAAGCGCTTCGAGAAAAGGTAGGTAGTGCCCTTGCGCTTCGCTTGGCTCGTCTTGGTGGGGGCACTCCCGTGCCCCCAGATAAAATGTTTGTAATTAACTCGGACATAAACGGAGTAGCACAGAAATATTGGTAATTTAACATAATCGCCATTGCACCATTGCGAAAAAGGGCGGGTCGCTAGTCCCACTTATGTGCCCAATGACCAATCCACTGTCACTTTCAATCAACACACTTGTCAATGTCAAAGTCTTCTCGTGAATATCTATCACAGTCGTCGTAACAAGTAACAGTGCTAGTCGTGACTCGTGTGTTGGCGTAGTGCGAACGCCTCAGTTAGCGCGTTTTCGGTAGATCTAGATAAAGCCAAGGACAAGGGCACACGCACGAGGTCGATCTATAGAAGTACCCTTAGTCCTAAGCACGCTTACTTACTGGTGCTTTTCGTAATATTACCACTTTGTCACGAAACTTACGAATTACTTAACGCCTCGCTGTAGAACAGTATGAATCATTTAATATTATACCATGCGTGTTGTATGGCATGGTCATTGTTGCCCAGTCTCTGCAGATAGCCAGTGTAAGTGACCTAATATAAAAAAGATAGATGAAATAAAATACCTGGGCATTATAATAGACGAAACCCTTTTCTTCAAACCACATAAGGAAGCTCTAAATAATAGAATTCGTAAGCTAATATACGTATTCAAAAAGATACGATTTATTGCAGATCCAAAAATAATTAGGCAAGTATACTTTGCTCTTTGTCAGTCAATTTTGACTTACTGTATTACTTCATGGGGTGGGGCGAGTAAAACTTTGTTATTGCTCATTAAAAGAGCTATTCTCAAGGTGGCTACTTGTCGCCCTTTTCTCTTCCCCACTAACATCCTTACATCCTTTATAAAGCTTGTAAAGTACTTACAGTTCGACATTTATTTATAATGAGCACTGTAGTAAAACAACATGCAGCGATTCCATACAGCACTGAATTTACGAAAAGGAGACGGAAATATATAGTTTGCTCTGAAAAAGTACAAAACATGTTTTCACAGCCAAATTTTATATTTACCTACCTCGGACCGCTACTCTATAATAGGCTAAATGATAAAGGAAACATCTACTCGCGTGGTCCAAGCTACCGGTGGTTAGGGCTCCAGAGACAGGAACCTCCTCACAATGCGAGCCGTATCGAGAAGTACTGCCTTCTGAATCAGGCCCTTGATCCAACCGCCAAACGAGAACCTCGATAGACGTTGATCCAGGCTTTCGGCCATCAGATCATGGGTCGATAGTCGTATCGACCCATGGTCTGATAGCCGAAAGCATGTCGTGCTGAAAGATTGTCGAATCGGCACAATGATAGCCGAGCTCACATTCCACATGTCAACAACCTCGTGTACTAAGTCGAGATACTTAATTTGTTTTAACTTGGGACCATGCGGTCCCGGTCCTTTGGAAGGCGTACGAGGGGCCAAAGTCAACTCGCAGAGACCCCTTACGAAATTTTAATGAAATGCGGCACCAACCGACGATCATCCCTGTATGCACTATGCAAGTGCACCCAAGGAAAACCCCCGGTAGGTGTAGGACATTGCAAGATATGGAAAAATAAAAATTTGGACTATGGGTTTGGGTGGCTTAAGTGGACTGGTTACCAAGAACTATGACCCCTGCGTGATCAATGATTTATATATGTGTATACACGGATAAAATAGCAGGGGGTGACTCGCACACTCAATAATGGGCCCGCGGAAACGGCCGATAGCACATAGTGACGTAGCGACAAGGGGCAACATGTTCTGAGGTGCTTATGAGGAGTGGAGAGGTATTCCACGACTATCAGAACAATCCCGGAATTACGGTCAAGATCCCTGCCAGCATCTTACTGGAATACTTCCTTCCTCCGAGCACGTTTGCTCTTGCGAATCTCCACTCAAACCGGCCAATAATGGCAAGAATGAGGTGGGAGCTCTGTTCCTCGTCATTGTTCACTCCAGCCGGCCAATAAAGGCAAGCCAGAGGTGAGGAACAAGACTTCTCCCGGGAGATACTACTGCCCAACAGCTCACCACATGCTGCCCTGCGGGTTTCTGTATCCCTCTTAGTCTGGCTCCTCACCTTAGACCTGTTCCGGCAAAGTAAACTCTTCCGGCACAGGCCTAGAGTTCGGAGCACGCACGCCCCACCACGACGTCAACGTAGAGATACGGCGTGGGGGTTATTATTATTATGGTGTCGATAGCATGTATTTTGTCAGACCAGTATTCCGCCGCACGGACGGCGTTCTCATCAGCGATCATCAATTACTCCTGGGTGCAGGAATCTTGTTCCGCATTCCTATGCGGAACAAGATGTGAGGTGTCATACGATATCATACCTACAATATTATTCAATCAAATTAAATGTTTTATTTGAACAACAAACAGGTTTACAAGAATTTTAGTGTTCGTCAACAGCTACATTCGTTTAAAAACTGTGTTGCAGTCATTAGCGCCCACCTCCGAGAGAGACGTTGACGTTCCAACATTTATAATACTAAAGCATTTAATATAATACTTAGCCATTTCGTCAGGATTGGTACTCGCATTTGGTTCAAGAGCAGTTTGAGGGTTGCCTAACCTAGGCGTCATTTTAGATGCCAAAATGTTCCCTACATTTGCAAAGAAATGGTTCATTGCTCCAAGTGACTGAGTGGGGTCAGTCCTTAACGACAAAAGGAATGGTTCCCTGCACCAAATGACTGAGTGGGGTCACTCCTTAACGACAAAAGCAGCAGTGGCTTAGTGGTAATGGCCCCGACTTACGAGTTGTTACAGGTCGTGGGTTTGAACTTTGAACCCAGGAAGGCGCATTACTTTGTGTAAATTATTTATCACCACTGCTCTCAAAACGGCGAAGGAAAACATTGGGAGAATATTCTAGAACCAGAAATTCGAAGACATGTGACATCTACCATCCCGCACGCGGATTACGGCCCACTCCCTCTCACCCAGAGGAGGCCTGCGTCTCGGCAGTGGGAACGTTATAGGCTGATAATGCTTTGGGATGTTGCATTGCTTCTGAAATTCTGCGTCTTAGTATTGGCGTCTTAAGGGCGTTTACGCCATACGGCATTTCATACAAACTTTCAAGCCCTTGTTTTTCGAAATGAATGAACCGATTTGAAACTTCATACTCATAAGCAGGATACAAAGGTTTAAAAAGTTACTTAAGAACATTCTTAAGAACATTCTCTTCGAAAAATAGTGTTACAGCCACATTAGACCGATTTTAAATTTTCCATAGAAACAAATTTCCAGTTATCTTTTTTTAAATAAGACATTTCGAAAATGTTCTTAAGTAAGGTGCACTTGCACAGTGCATACGGGGTTAACCGTCGGTTGGTGCCGCATTTCATTAAAATTTCTCAACGCCTTCCAAAGGACCGGGACCAAAATATGGTATATTTAGGTATGTATTTTATATATTTCGGCCCCGAGATATGTAAAATAAATATAATAATAAACAATAATTACAAAACATCTAATCTACTCAAACTTAAAATCTCACTTTGGTTTACATCCGTGAGATTTTAATAAATATCAGGTTCTTGGAACCTGAGAAAATACATTTAAAAATTATATTGCATCGCTTCATTCTTCAGATATAACATTCACAACGTAGTTCCTCTAACCTACAAGGCAACTTAACACTTTTTATTTTTAATTACCCCGTTTTTTTTTTTTGTGTGGTGTCTGCTGTCAGTGTTTCAAATCTCATTCTTTTTCCGTGCGAGGCAACGACAACACGAGTTCTGCGAACACAGTCCCTGATTTGAAAAACGATTTTAATATTGAATTTAGTAATTTAACAGATAGAAATAATGCCTAAGCGCAGTGCTAAAGATAAAATTGAACGATATAATAAAAAGATTCGTAAACTCGAAGAGAAGGAACGACAAACACGTCGTCGCGTGATGCGGGTTTTAGAATCTTCGGACTCTGATGTGAGCTGCGATAATAACGCTGATAACGGTAAGTAGGTACCTACTTAGTTATATTAACAAAGGTGAATAAGTGCTTCAATATGGTATTCTAACTTCAAAAAATTCCTTGTTGCCTTGATTCGAAATCGAACGTGGCGAGCCTGGGGGTTGGCCGTGAGTCAACACGAGGGCATAAAAGCAAAAAATAAGCATATCTTACATGAGGTAGCTTAACATATTTGCGAAATTAGACAAAGCCTAGGGTCTATCCGAGAGATAGAACGAAGGTATTTTCGTCAAAGTACCCACACATATAAAATAAATAATTTCATTATTAGATACCGATAAAGTGGACAGAAATGGACCGGCGAACCCACCACCAGCCTTAGAGGTTACCGATATTCCCGAGCTACCGGTTCCCGATCCAGAAATACCAGAAACCGAGGCACGCTCGATTGCACATGAACTTGACCCAGAAATATTGTCAGCATTAGGGGAGCAATCGGACGACACTCCCGAGTTTGGGGAAAGTATACACGAAAATTTGGCACAAAGATGGCAGCCCATATTAAAAAAAGGACTTCCTAAGGAGACCAAGAACAAATTATTAAAAGAATACCTTGTCCCCTCCAACTGTGCTCTTTTACAAGCACCAAAACTTAATGCCGAAATTTCGGCAGCTATTACAGATATGGCAAGAAATCGCGATAAGAAGATGGAGTTATCACAACAACTTCTTGGCGCTGGGATTACAGCCGCGAATAAGGCGATGACTCTTCTCATTACTGGTGAAGAAAAAATCCAAGCCATTAAAATGCTAAGTGACAGTTGTCGCATCTTAACCCATCTTCACCATATGAATACTGAAGCACGTATCAAATTGGTGACACCCGGCTTGGAGAGATCATTCCTAAATATTATCAAGGATAATGAAAGGGATAGCACTCTATTCGGAATAAAACTATCCGATAAAATAAAAGCTTCAAAAGCTATTGAAAGGCAGGGCCTACAAATAAAAAAGACCTTGCTGCCTCAAAAACCCCCACATACAGTTCAATCGGCAGCCGCACGACCTCGCTATCAGGAAAACTGGCCAGGTCCTTCGCGTTACCTGTCGAACAGGGGGGGGCGCGGAGGCCAGAGGAGACAAGCCCCTGCAGCACGCAAGACACAGACAGCCGCGCAACCGAGGTACTCAAACACGAACAAAACGCGTGCTCAACCTCAACAATAGAACAGGTACATTCTGGACGAATACGTCTTTTTTATTCTCACTGGCTTGACATAACTTCCAATAACATCGTTCTCGAATGGATTCGTAAGGGTTTTTCGATACCATTTACTGAAACTCCAGTGCAAACCTGTTCACCTCGTAATTGTCTTTCAACGGCAGATAAAGACGATATGAATATGGCCATCAAAAACTTACTTGATTTAGGCGCGATATCAACATGTTCACCGACCGAGAATCAATTCATATCAAAGATATTCCTTACTTCTAAACCAAACGGTGACAAGCGGTTTATTTTGAATTTAAAGCCACTAAACAAGTTTATCTCTAAGTTTCATTTTAAAATGGAAGATTATAGGACCGTCACTAAATTAATACCACAAAACGGTTACATGGCTAACATAGACTTGAAAGAAGCATATCTTTTAATTCCGATTGCTAAATATCACCGGAAATACTTGCGCTTTCATTTCGAGAATGATAAAGCGCAAAATATTTTGTACGAGTTTAATAGTATGCCTTATGGCTTATCTATAGCACCCAGAACCTTTACCAAGATTATGAAAGAGGTAATGTCCCATCTTAGGAGCCGGGGTTATAAATCAGTTCAGTACCTTGATGACGTATTATGTACTGGTGATACTTATTCTGAATGTCGTGATAACGTAACAGAAACTTTGAAATTATTAGAGTCCCTTGGTTTCGTTATTAATTTCAATAAAAGTTCATTAGAACCAAAACAGACCTGTAAATATTTAGGATTTATTTATAATTCAAAAAATTTAATTATGTCCTTACCAAACGAAAAACGCACTCACATAGCTAGTTTAATAGATACATTTTTACGTTTACCACGCTGCACAATAAGGGAATTTGCACAATTAATTGGAATTCTTACTGCTGCTTGTCCCGCAGCAAAATATGGATGGATTTACACCAAAATTTTAGAACGGCAAAAATACTTGGCCTTAAAAATAAACAACAATTTTGATACAAAAATTAAATTATCTAATATAATTTTGGAAGATCTGAATTGGTGGTCAAAAAATATTTCCACAACTTCCAATTCCATAAAGGCTCAAGCATTCACATTAGAAATATTCACCGATGCATCCAGGACCGGCTGGGGCGCTTGTTGCAATAACGAACGCATTAACGGCGCTTGGAAAGACTCAGAATTAAAATTTCATATTAATTACCTAGAACTCTTAGCGGTATTTTTTTTTTAGCATTAAAATGGTTCGTTCGTAATTATTCTAACTGTGCTATATTATTACGTATTGATAATACAACAGCCATTAGTTACATAAATCGTATGGGCGGAATACAATTCCCACATTTGAATGATTTATCTCGATCTATTTGGCAGTGGTGCGAGAGGAAAAATATCTGGTTAGTAGCTTCTTACATAAACACACATGATAATGTTATAGCCGACGAACAATCTAGAAAAATTAACATAGACACAGAATGGGAATTATCAAATTTAGCATTCCAATTGATAACACAACAATTAGGCCAACCAGAGATAGACTTATTCGCCTCTCGCACTAATGCAAAATGTGAAAGCTATGTATCTTGGCGACCAGATCCCGATGCCATCACAATTGACGCCTTTACAATAAGCTGGCGCGATAAACACTTTTATGCCTTCCCGCCATTTTCTGTGATATTGAAATGCTTACAAAAAATTGTTTTAGACAAAGCCGAAGGTATTCTTGTTTTTCCCATATGGCCATCACAAGCTTGGTATCCCCAGTTAAAGAGTATGCTTGTTACCGAAATTGTTACTCTGAAAGCAAATAAAAGTCTTTTATCTTCCCGTTTCAGAACGCACCACCCACTTTACAAGTCGCTTACCCTGGGTGCCGCGGTGCTCTCCGGCTTGCGTTCACGCAACGAGGGACGCCTCCAACCGCTCTCGACTTAATGTTAGCTTCTTTGTCTCAAAACACTGTACAGCAATATAATGTCACCTTTAAACTGTGGTGGGACTTCTGTATAATTAATAATATTAGCGTATTTGAGGTGTCAATTCCACGGGTCATGACCTTTTTATCCGATCAATTTAATAAGGGAGCTTCGTACGGTTCCCTTAATAGTCATCGCTCTGCCCTATCGCTACTTCTAGGAAATAGTGTAGGATCAGACGACTGCATAAAAAGATTACTAAAAGGAGCATACAAGTTGAGACCATGTGTACCCAAGTACACGAGTACTTGGGATCCCCAGGTGGTACTCAACTTTATCTCTAATTGGTTCCCAAATGAGGATCTCACAATAGAAAATATCACTAAGAAATTAGCAATTTTGTTAGCTATTTGCACAGCTCACAGGGTTCAAACGATCTCCCTTATCAAGACCTCAAACATAAAATTTAATTCCAGAGGCATCGAAATAATCGTCACCGACATTATTAAGACATCGGCACCTGGCCGAGATCAACCAATTTTATCTCTACCGTACTTTGTAGATAAACCAAGCATTTGCCCGGCTACGACATTAAAAGATTACCTTCAAGTGACTAATGAGATTAGACCTGAGAACGTACCTAATTTATTCCTGACGTTTAAACGACCCCATAGAGGCGCCACGGCGCAGTCAATCAGTCGATGGATTAAACAAGTGTTGTGTGCGAGCGGCGTGGACGTGACGACATTCAGCGCGCATAGCACGCGCCATGCCGCCACGTCCACGGCGCATCGCGCTGGCCTGTCCATAGACGCCATCAGGAAGGCGGCTGGCTGGACAGTCGCTTCTCAAACATTCGCCAAATATTATTGTCGGGCCATACGCGAAGAAAATTCTTTCGCAAGTTCGGTTTGTTTTCCCTCAACCCCAAGTTAAATAAAGCCTGAGGTTATTATAGGTGTGTAGGTTATCAACCTAAACAATATTATTATGATTTAAGTTGATTCTACATTAAGATTACAATATTGCCGATGTATTATTTATAATAGATTACTGATTAATAATTATTAAAGAAACGAAGGCTTATGTTAAATAAACATATTAAGTAAACAACTTATGTATTATTTTTATTATTAGCAAAACTTCACCTCTAAACATCTACGTTGTTAATGTTATATCTGAAGAATGAAGCGATGCAATATAATATATGATCAAACGAACTTCGACAAGTGAAGTTCGATCGATATTATATTAATCGCTTCATTCGAAGATATAACACCCACCCACCCTATCTCCCTATAACGAAGTTTATGCTATACTTAACTCTAAAAAAAAATGAGATTTGAAACACTGACAGCAGACACCACACAAAAAAAAAACGGGATACCTAATTTAAAAATAAAAAGTGCGAAGTTGCCTTGTAGGTTAGAGGAACTACGTTGTGAATGTTATATCTTCGAATGAAGCGATTAATATAATATCGATCGAACTTCACTTGTCGAAGTTCGTTTGATCATATATTAAAAATAATTTAAATAATATTATAAACCTGAGAAGAAGAGAAGAGTTTGTTTGTTTGTTTGGTTGGTTGAACGCGCTAATCTTAAGAACTACTGGTTCGAATTGAAAAAGTATTTTTGTGTTGTATAAAACAGATATAAAACATTACGCTATGACCAATAGGAGCGGATCATCAATGAAAAATGTTGCAAAAACGGGAAAAATTATTCCTTTTGAGAGCTTCCGTTGCGTACGCTGCGTAAACGGTTAAAGTTACGCGAAAATCATGTACCTACGACGGAATTGACCAGACCACGTAACTCCAAAGAATAACTGTTTCATGAAATCATCATTCTTTGGAGTTACGTGGTCTTAGAGAGTTGTGTTGATGACTTTAATGTATAATTCTGTAAATACATATTTTTTATGGCCGCGAATCATATTTTGATCGACGTACAACTTAATACTGACCAGCAAATTGCAAAAAAAAGTAAGAAAATTTGATTTTCGCGGGCTACCTTAGCGCTTCCCCCTTAAGTTCTAAAATAATGCATTATTTGCGAAGGTGTTTTTAAAACATAATATTAATCCTTATCCAAATAAATACGTTATTCATCACAAGTATTTAATTTTGAACAAAATTGCCCTTGACATCATTTGATTTCAATGAATATAGGCTCGTACACACACACAGGCGCGACGCGACAGTGCGACACGATTCTGCGATATATATCCGTAGAACAATTTCTATGGAAACGCGCGCGACACTTCACACAGGAGCGACTTGTCGCGCCGCGACCGTGTCGCGGCGCGTCAGGTAGCGAATAGCGTCGCGGCCGCGATATCGCCGAGACGCCATACAAAATGAACATTTAGTATGGTGTCGCGGCGAATTCGCGGCCGCGACGCGACACAACCTAACCTAACCTACCCAGGTACTTACTCATGTCGCGTCGCGGCCGCGAATTCGCCGCGATATCGCCGCGACACGAGGGCATTATAAAAGTCAGTGCAATCCAAACCGAGCTCAGTAGTAGACGATCTTCGTCAGAGGACGAAGGCAGGTCTGTGCGTGTTTGCTGAGCGTGGGTCCCAGGTTCGATTCCCCGGCCGGCCGACATAACCTAACATAAGTTTGACCACACAAGCACGAACGACGACACTGAGGAATTCGACCAGGGTGCTAAGTGACTTAGGTATGTGTAATTAAGTATTTTTATTACGGAGTTTTCAATTTATGTGACTTCGTAAAAGTAACTTTTACTCATAAAGTTTACTCTCGCCTGTAACACATGTTTATGGCTTTGTTAGAGGACGACGGTAATATGGGCGTGTACTATACTAAATGTTCATTTTGTATGATGTCGCGGCGAATTCGCGGCCGCGACGCGACATGAGTAAGTACCTGGGTAGGTTAGGTTAGGTTGATCCGCGTCGCGGCCGCGATTCGCATCGCGCTTGTGTGAAAGGTGTTGCGGCGCGATAATTTCGCAGAATCGCCACGCGACACGTCGCGCGACAAGTCGCGCCTGTGTGTACGAGCCTTATCTTAGGAGCCTTTGGGCGCATTATATCCAATGAGATCATAGTTTTAAAATAACTCCGCACGGCGATGTAACAAAATCTTACTGATCATAGCGTGATGTTCCTACCTAAAATAGCTTTTTATAGTAATGTACTAAGTAATAAGCTTAAGTAAATATATTTTAGTAGGTAATTTCCTCAAATTAACGCGGGTGAAACCAGGGGCACATCTAGTATAAACTAAGTGGCAAAAGTACGTATTATTGAAGCTAACTCAATTATGTTTAATTATGTAAAGATAATTACACTTACAGCCACAATGCATCCCATGACAAACCCACTTAGCCACCACAGAAAATTCATAGGAAAGCAAACAACGCAATTTCGTTTACTTGAATTTTCATCAGTAATTTTGGTTTAAAAACCAAAATACAGAACCGATTTTAATGAAATTTCTATTTGACCAATGTGAAAGAATATCCTTTCAAGTAAAAAAAAATCGCAAATCGGTTTATAAAAATAAATTTGCAAATCCGTTCATAGTTCATACATAGATACATACATATATGAGGGAGTTATGCCCGAACATACATATAATTTTTTTTTAAATATATAAACATCCGAATTGGGAACCTCCTCCTTTTTTGAAGTCGGTTAAAAAACCGGTCAAGAATATGTTTTTAAATTTTCATCGGCGAGGCTTATATTCTTCAGACAATTTTAACACTGCGCATTGCGGTGTAGAATATTGCAGTTTTAGGTCAGCGCCATCTCTTGACCGATAGTGTAACTAGTGTGACTGTTGTTGATGATTTCTGAAAAAGTCTGCTATTTAGAGACATCGTGTTATTTTTTTTGTAATCTTTACATAAACTTGTATCACATAGAATTATTTCAGATTTTTCTCTTTCAAACTCAAACTCAGCATTTGTTTCATTTAAACCTGGCACTTTTGAATTATCAAAATTAAATAGTTATTTATTTATTATTAAACTTACACACTATCTTTACAGGATGACCCCAATACAATAGCGGCAATAGTCTGTCAGTTAGTCAGAAAGTTGAAGCTAGTTGCCCATTCCAAAACGTAGATCTCTATGGAGAAGAACGGGCAAGAAACTCCAACTTTGCAAACTTAGGAGATAAGGGGGAGGGGAACGGTGTTTTTTTTTAATTTTCATCAAAAGTGGAAAACTATGCGGCTTAAAAAAAAAAGAAAAATATTTGAAAATGTGCAAACTGCGCTCTTTCATATGATACCCCACATGCCCTAGTAGCCCCACTTCGAATTGATCAGTCCCTGTTGGAAAAAATATACATATATTTTTATTTCTTTCTTATTTGCAATATAGTTGGGCAAACGTCATCTAAAACTATTCCAAATTTAAAGTTCATAGAATTAGTAGTTCTTGAGATATCCAGGTGTGACAGACAGACAGACTGAGTCTTACCATAACGGTTCCGTTTTACCATTTTGGTACGGAACCCTAATAACGGAGTTCTGAGGTAACAAACAAAAAACAACCGAATTAATAACCTCCTCCTTTTTTTAACCTGGTTAAAAAGTAGCCTATTTTCTTCTCCAGATCCCACGCTGCTATCTGTCTTTCATATCAATCGATTCAGTGGTTTAGGCATGAAAGGTAACATACAGACAGACTTACTTGCGCATGTATAATAATAATTTGGATATTATTAGAAGTACTCATAATTATGAAACCGGTCTCTAATTAAAATGGTTTATCGCCATTATTCTGAACGCTTGTTATTCTATAATACCTACATTATTATGAAACAATCTCTTCAATCTCTCTCAATCTTGTTAGTAATAAAGAAAAAAATACTGGAATAATCGTAGGTCCATTGTAGCAACACACGCGTAGCACTTCTGCGTAGCGGCTCTCTTGCTACGAGCGTCTACGACTGTTATTATGTTGGCGATTACATGACGCACGTCCTGAGAACAACGACTGCTAACAATCTGTTAGCTGAAGGTCACGCCGCAGAAGTGGCTCCGCTGCTTATTAAATAGTTTGTTTTAAAACGAATTTATTATATTATAACGAACTTGTAAGACTTACCCGTGTACACAATCTTTTGAGACAGTACCTGATTGTAATAATGTGTCGTTTCGAACAACGTGGCCGTTTATGTGCGGGGGTTTTAGCATCCTCAATGTTACATGCAATTGTGGTACAATAATTGTATAAAACGCGATGAATGCCATATTATTATCTTGCAGTCCCAATCGACCACTCCTATTGAAATCCGGGCTCACTTGACGGGCGGATTCATACTTTTAGTCCCTATATCTTACTTTTAACACTCTTAAACTCATCACTCGTCATTACGCATAATACGAAGTAAAGACGCTTTTGCGCTAACGTTTGAGATAAGGTAATAAATAGGTAATTCTTGTTACGAGTTGCGTCTGGACAGTTACTGTGATTGTATGTCACGTGGCACGTGCGCGCGCACGGAAGCAGTCTCCACTCACCAGTGAGCGGCTTGTCACCTCGTTTACTTAGCAATATTGTGTCAGTGTTATCGACACACTTCACGCGGATTCCATTGACAAGTGGACACTGATGAACCGATGATGGTACGAGGCGCCGAGTGACTGTAACATTGATGATAGAACCGATGATGGTACGAGGAGCCGAGTACTGTAAAATTGATGATAGAACCGATGATGGTACGAGGAGCCGAGTACTGTAACATTGATGATAGAACCGATGATGGTACGAGGAGCCGAGTACTGTAAAATTGATGATAGAACCGATGATGGTACGAGGAGCCGAGTACTGTAACATTGATGATAGAACCGATGATGGTACGAGGAGCCGAGTACTGTAACATTGATGATAGAACCGATGATGGTACGAGGGGCCGAGTGACTGTAACATTGATGATAGAACCGATGATGGTACGAGGGGCCGAGTACTATCATTGATGATAGAACCGATGATTGTACGAGGAGCCGAGTACTATAACATTGATGATAGAACCCATGATGGTACGAGGGGCCGAGTGACTGTAACATTGATGATAGAAACAAGGACATAGGATAGTTTTTTATCCCGATATTCCCACGGGATCGACACTTATGCGGGTGAAACCGCGGGGCGTTATTATTATGACAATTGCTTAACAACATTGTACGACTATCGATTGACAGTGGTGACCCATTATAATCAGCGCGTCATGACTCGCCATTCAAATCGAACAACGACTTGGTATGAGTCGCACTCTAGAAACGTTTCTTCGAAGGCAGACCACTGTTTACCCTCTTCGTCGGGAACGTGGCGCTTGCGCGATCATGTCCGCATTAGTAGTGTGTAGACGAAACGACGCAGGTGGGCAGCGGGGTGCGGCGCTTACGACCTGTGGCCGCCGAGCGCTGACCAGCGGCCGACAGCACGCGCTCAGTGATCGTTAGCCGCCGAGCAGACCGGCCGCGCCGCCGCGCCGCCGCCCGCCACGCGCCCGCCAGCCCGCGCCCGCGACACACAACATGTAATGCGCCGCCATGCCGCCCGCGCCCGCTCCCACCGACGACACGAGCGCCTTCACGGTGATCAACCATGAGCAGAGCGCAGCGGACGAGCTGCAACCCGCGACCGAGCCGGCGGCGCCACCGCGCGTGCACGTGGTGAAGCCGCTGCAGCGCGCCCTCGCGCCCCCCGCGCCCCCCACTGACATGGGCGCGCGCGCCACACACACCATCTTCAACCCTAAGTTCTCCCGCGCGCTGGACTTTAAACTCCGAAGACTTAAAGAGAAAGAAATTCTGCAAGCTAATCTGCGTCGACCGACGCGATACCGCTCGAAGAACGGCATCCTCGCAGCTTCTAATCCAAACGTCAGCTCGAACGAACAGGCGCTGCCTAAAACTCTGAGTCAATCGCATCCGCGCATCAACATCATCGAGCCGGAGATGGATAAAAAAATATCACCCAAAATCGACAAGTCACCATCACCGGGACGCAAGACCCGTTCCCGCAACGCGGCGTCCAACGACGGGGACAAGCCGCGGTTCGTGACGACGGTGAGGAGCGGACAGTTTCTGTTGCCGCCACCGGAGGTGGCGCGGATACTGGGACTCGAGACCCTGTACCCGACCAAGGAGAGAGACAAGATAGTATACTCGTACGCGAGTAAGCCGAAAGCGGTGGCTCCGCGTTCGAAGCGATCAATTCCGGAGAAGAAAGAGAATTTGGTGCCGAACGGTGGCGTGCTGGAGATGCGGGCCGGCCAGCTGTTCGGCGGCGTGCGCGCGCTCGTGGCCGGCGTGGCGGGCATGCAGCGCCTGCTGGACGCGCCGCGCGCGGCCGCCAGCGAGTAAGTCACGACAAGAGGTCTGCTGTGCCTAGCGGTGCACCACGTCATCCATTATCACAAAAGTGTCTCCGAGTATATTGGGCACGACCACACCGTTGTGACGCTGGCATCCCTTGCGACAACACTCGTAAATTTTAACAATTAGTAATACAAATGGACTCGTCCCGACAGCTGGCACTGTTCGGCTGTCGGTGGTGGACGAGGGGTGGCAGTCCGCTGGCCCAGTTCCCGCCGGCACGCTCGCCCGGCGAGGTCAAAAACACTCGTTTAGCTTCCGCCACACATTATTCGCTTATCTTATCTCGAACTCGATTTGTTTTAAGCATCCTCGACTCATTAAATAATATTTTGATTAATGGGTTGTCTTAGGGGCGGATACTGCTACTAGGATTAAAAGAACCCTGTGTGTTATGCCAGATTATAAACTATCTGTGCACTAAATTTCATCCAAATCCGTTCAGCCATTTTGACGCCAATCCGCAACACATCCAGAGAAACGGACAAACATTTTAAAATATATATTTTCGGCACTAAATTCGTTCCCACACCTCGTAGCAATTGCCTACTTTTTTAATATATTGAATGTACAGTTTTACAGTTTTATTGGTATTTAATACCTAAGTACATAATACCTATATCCTGTTGGTGACGTGTGTATTGCCTGTTACAGCGGCAGCCTGGGCACGGCGCAGTATGCCAACGTGATGCACGACAAGCGCGTGGTGCGCGGCAGCACCGTCACGTCGCACCCGCACGCCGCGGTACGTACCACACACCGAGACTCACATCTTGACACCAGACTCACACTCGTTGTACTCTTGCCGACACGCCTAACAATCTCATCAAAACTCCTGACACTAGTAAAACATTCGTCGACAAACGTTAACATTAGATACCTACCCTCACGATACGTCGACATTGACACGCGTGAGACCCTGTCTGACACCAGAGTGACCTCGTGCCACTCTCTTCGACACACGTTGACATCACTGGGACACGTGACACAAACTCACTATCGTGTGTGTCATGTATACCCGACACACTCCTGTGAACATTTCTGTCTTACTTGTATTCAGTTCCATACCATGTACTAAGCTGTACTGGAGTAGCCTTCTCTCCTTGGGCATGGTTCTGCGTAGATTGCATTCGCGTGTTATTAGTGTTCGGTGAGCAGCAGTTGACGTCACAGTCACAGTTCCCCTGACCTCCCCTTCTGTAGACGGTCGTTCGCCTTAATTAACTGCTGAAGGAATGTAAATATATTCCACCTATTTGACCCCACCAAACTACAAGGTACTTAGTAGGCATGTCACTTGTAAATTGTAAACATTGAATGCTGTGAATTGAAACTATTAACACAAGGTATTATAGCAATTAAAGTATTTACCAATGCATGTAATTACAAGCATATTGGCAAATTTTACTTATTAGTGAAAAGCTTAATTACCCTTTGAACAAAATTATTTTAAACAAGGTTAATGTTAATATTGGTCATTAAACATGAATTCGGATTTACAATATTTAGGATATCAAAAGATGCAATGTTCGATGTTACTTACTTCACCAATGTTTTTGTTTCCTTTTTAACGTAACACAATTGTTGTGTTTATTTACATTACAATTTAGCCTAATAGCTAATAAGTAATTTAAATTTAACTTAGGGCTTCTCCAACGCAAGATAATTTTTTCGGAGGAATAATTTTGAATTTTTGGCAGTTTTTTCATACAAAAACTGTCGGACGTCAATTTTATTCCACGAACAAAAATTATCTGTCGATTGAAAAATCAGCCCTTAAACTGCTAAGTAACTATACTACTAAGAAATCGTCCAGTACCTAACGTCTTTCTTATCTATCTATATGTCCCAGGTTTTTCATAAAATTAGGTTTTTGATGAAAAACCGGAAGATGACACATTTTAAACTCAATTTCACTATAAACCTATAACAATCCAGATTTTTTATCAAAAACCTGAACTAGTTTGGGTTTATGATAAAGTTCTTGTCAAAATCACGGGTTTGCTTGATTTTATGACAAATAATTATATTTAAATGAAATAAATAAAACAATCCATCATCATTTGCAACTTAGTAGAAAGAAAACAATTATTTATTTATCAAAATTTTACATCCATGATCCAATCAATATTCTCCTCCTTCAATCCAATTATGAAATGAAATGTTTCAATGTCACGTACCTATATTAATCTGATTTTGATAAGCCGCGTAATAAAGAAACGTTTACCACGTGCGTGCTTTTTTATAAATCCGCTAGTATGCTTGATTGTTTATAAAAAAGCAAGCACGTGGTAAACAAAGGTAATGGCCTACGTGTGAACGTAGCCTTAAACCGCAGCCATCGACAATGACTCACCGAACCTCGCATTTGTTTGTACCGACAAGTTATTTTTAAACCGCGGTAAGCGGTTACCTATCCGCGCGAACTAAGTAGGTAAGGTACGCTGCTAGAGTCCGTTTGTGTACAATTCTTATTGCGTCTTTTTTATGCAAATAAAACTTTCCAGTGATCTGCCGAATTAATAAAAGGCTGGCAGACTAAATTGGTTCCACCGTTTGTGATCACGCGCATGCGTGGGTTTTAAGGTTTTTTCAATTAAAATACTGTACTGAATATTATAAATTAATGTATTGACTTCGATCTAAACTAGATTCTTACAAAAGTCGCTGAACCCGTTACAAGCAATGCGTTTTTCTACTGATCCGATTGTTAGCGGCCCCCGTGGGCAAGTGAGCGAGTTCTTCCTCGATGCCAACGAAGCCCTGTGCGCGCACGACGGCGCAGCCGCTGCGTTGCTATTGGCTCGGCTGAGGTGGCGTGATCGCGACGCGCAGCCAATGGCCGAGAGCGCAAGATGGCGCGCGTTCGGCGCAGCCATTGTGTCGCGCTGGAGCTCCTCGTCACCCGGCCAGGGTTGCCAGGCGGCGGAGGCCGGAACATACTCCCAGGGGTTGAAGGATTCAACAACTGTGCTGCTCTCCGAAGAGGGGGCACATCGTGCGGACGGCACGAGTGACCGTCCCCTTGGTGGTGGCGACGTCAGCCACCCGACTGACCCCGTCTGGGCCGACGTGTAGGCGCGTGACGCGCCCTAAGCGCCACTGGAGTGGCGGCAGGTTTGCCTCGCGCAGCAGCACGAGGTCGCCTAGGCAGATGCCTTGCTGCTGTGTCCTCCACTGGGACCGCTGCTGCATTTCGGCCAGGAACTCCTTCTGCCACCTGGACCAGAACTGTTGGCGGATTTTTCAATTAGCTCGTAGCGGTTGGGTCGAACTACTGTGATGGGTGGCAATGGGACGGCGATCAATGGCCTGCCCACTAAGAAGTGCCCTTGGGTTAGCGGAGAGGGGTCATTTGGATCGAACGAGAGGGGAGAGAGGGGGCAGGAGTTTAGTATGGCCTCAATCTGTGAAAACAGTGTAGCCAGCTCTTCAAATGTCAAACAGGCCTCCCCAGCTACTCGTTTTAGATGGTATTTAGAGGATTTGATCCCGCCTCCCATATTCCCCCGAAATGAGTCGAATAGGTAGGCCCAAACACAAAGCGGATTCCCTCATTCGCCGAGTAATTGAAGACCGACTCTTGGCTCTTCTGCAACATCCTACCCAACTCATTGCATGCTCCTATGAAATTCCGACCATTATCGCAATAGATAGCATAGGGTTTACCTGGCTAGGAGATAGCCACAAATCTACGGAGGCACAGAATGAAGGCTTCAGAGGTGAGATCGCTGACTACTTCTAGGTGAACCGCCTTCGTAGTTAGACACGCAAATAAATAACTTTTAGTTATGCGGTTCCCTCGGCCCTTGCGGCTTGAAATTCGAAAGGGACCCGCAAAGTCTACCCCACAGGAACTGAAGGCGAAGCTACGGTCAGTTATTACTGTTGATAAGTCACCCATGATTGGTTCAAACGATTTACCGCGCAGTCGTGTACATACCACACACTGCTTGGTAACAGTGCGAGGTAGGTTTCTCCCTCTCATTGGCCAGTATTCTTCACGAATGGCAGCGAGCAGTGCCTGAGGACCAGCATGAAATAGTCGTAAGTGTTCATGTTTAAATAACAGTTTAGTGAAACTATGTTTCGCATCTAGGAGAATAGGGTGCTTCTTATTGTAGTCAAAATTAGAATTTCCTAGACGGCCTCCCACTCGTAGCATCCGTTTAGAGTCTACAAAGGGATTAAGTGACAATAATTTAGATTTGTTATGTAGGGAATGCCCTTTACTTAATGTTTCAATTTCTTCATAGAATGTATCAAACTGACTAAGTCTAGCCAGAAGAATGCATGCCTTTTGCAGCTCTTCAGCTGACAATGCCTGACTTAAATTTCTTTGACCCTTACAACTGTCAATGAACCTTAGCACATAGGCGACTGTTCTTTTCAGCCGTGAAAAATTAGAAAACCTACTGATATCACCTTAATATCTAAACCTTCCTTATTGTTTACAGTAGATGAATAATTATGTGGTGAGCGATTTAACCTCAGGTAAGGGCTCATCCTCTGGTGGTGGTGGCTTCGTGGACCACTCATATTTCTCTTGTTTTAAGAAGGGAGGGCCCTCCCACTAAAGAGTTGAACTCTTCAACACAGGTGGGTCTACCCCCCTTGAAGCCATGTTAGCAGGGTTCAAGCTTGTGGGGACATGACATCACTTATAATCGACTGTTAACTCCTGTATTTCGTTTATTCTATTGCGTACGAAAGTTTTCAGTAAGTTTAGCTGCATTCTCAGCCATCCTAATACTACCGTGGAGTCTGTCCATATTATTTACTTATTAATTTTACATTTTAAGGACTGACTGACTGTTCATTGTCATTTTTAGGGTTCCGTTTCCTTAAAAGGAAAACAGAACCTTTATAAACTCACATTTTGTCCACCTGTCATAGCGGTTTTTCTCGCGATTTATGTAACGTAGGAATTTTGGCATGTTTTGATGACGGCGTCACGGCGCACACAGATCGCCAGTGACACACCAACAAAACTTTTAGTTAGTAATTTTTCTCTTTTACATGTTTTGTGTTAGGCTACGGTCTCTTTAAAACGTCTCACGCTACCGACAGCGTGCGGTGACGTCACGACGGATGACTGACATGCCACCGGTTGCCAAAACGTTGGTTGCCGCCTTCGCACTTGGCGGTCGGGGCAACGTGCGAGCGAGACCGCGCCCGTGTATATACGAACACAGCATTCGGCCGTCGTCGGTGACGGACGGCTACACGTCGCGCGTCGCCGGGCACGGTCGGCGTGCGGTCAGTCACATAGACCGCAGCCATATGGGTACGTAAGGCTGCGGTCTATCTATCATCCCTAGAAGTTGTATCCCTAGTGTGTAAGAACAACCAGGGATTCTTTTTTTTTCTTTTAACTTTTTTTTCCATTTTCCTTGCCATCAGTCTTTCTGGATTATTATCAGTTTCGTTGCTTGAATACCCAACAAACAAAAATTGCACTTGTAGTGACTTATATAGCCAAAAATAATATTCTTATAGGAGCCGCATTATCGCTAATAAGGGTGCATTTGGGCACAAATTATAAAGACAAAAACCTTATACCCCTCTTATAGTTGCCTTATTGTCCACTTTTTTTCCTTATCCGTGTTATATTATGACAAGTAACAAGGAAGTTAAACTTATAATGGCAGAAAAAATGCTCCTAAAAAGCTAACACACTTGAAAGAAACATATAGAAAGCGTTAATACGGGCGATCACCCATTTACGTGTTTTATTATGGTCCGATACAAGGGAGTTAAACTCATTGCGTCAAATCATAGGCTCTTAAAAAGCCATAGGCCCTTATAGCCGTCTGTTTATGATTCTGCAATAAGTTTTTTTTCTTAGTGAATTACATTTTTGCAACAGTTTGGCTAACAAAAAGAGAAACGTCAACCATTTTACTGAAAAGTGAACGGTAAGTTATTATTTTATGTACTTTATTTATCTGATTTATGTGCTCGTTTATAGTGAAAAGTGTATGGGAATTCAAATGCATGATGAAATGTGGTACGCTGTGTGTTGTAGTATCAACTCGCCCTTGAATTTAAGCTGTTTTGTGCTACAAACATTATTAATTATTTAGTCATGTTATAAATAGTGCTATTTTATGAGAGCAAAACGATTGGCACATCGTCTACAAGAAGTCTATGAGACTGAAGACTTTGTAATGGCCACATTTGTTGCTTATGCTACCGCCATTTTACATACTTTCAGGGTTCCTTTCTCACGAACAAAATCCTGTACCTAGCAAGTCTTGTTCCCATAAATGAATAAAATTTATGTTCTTTAATAATACCTAAAACTAAAATTATCAAAGACTTATTGTAGTTGTTAAGCTGTTCTACTTACAGACATTTTTTTTTTTTTTTTTTGTTTTGATTTTTATACTTTGATGGTTGCGGGGAATAAAGCCACAATTGCAAAATAATCATACTGATAACTTTATTCCCTGCAACCATCAATATTTGAGTGTACGAAAAGTGTTTCTTATTGTAATATTTTTATGACTGATTAATGAATTAGTTTTATGACTGGTTTCTACTTCTTAGAAGTAAGGTTAGTGGTTAATAGCTTGATAAGTTACTAGTTTTATTTAAATAGACTGATTTTGTGCTGTTTTCTTATATAAGATTGTGTTCAAAACACATCGAAAGACTTTACTTGTAAAAACTGAATCAACCTTTCTATTGATGATGGTTGATCATTTTCCTACTAGTATATAAGTAAAACTATATTCTAATATTCTATGTCACAACATGCTAAGTTACTCTACTGTTTTATTATTAAACTAGCTGTTTCCCGCGACCTTGTTTGCTTATGTTAATTGCTAAGATAATAATTTATTTTCATTTTTGAATTGTTGTTAAAAATACTGATGATTGAAGTCCTATCTTAAGTAAGGCTTAAAAAACGACGTTTTGATAGGAAAAGACCAAGAGATAGCTCCCAAATCAGGCATCACACAGGTTATGTTCAAACAGCGATTTCTATTGTGAACCCACCAACTGTTTCGCGGGCTAACTGAGAGAGCATTGAGGTCAGTTCTTAAACTAACAAATACAAAATTAGCCTTTCTTTAGACAATGCCCGATTTGAGAGCCACTCTTCCTCTGGATTTTGATATACGGCGGCATGATAGCCTATGAATAATGATAACTTTAATAAAAATACGTGATTTTCAAATTAGTTGTTTTATTTTACAAAGTATGGATTAATGGTGTAAAATATTTTATTTTCTTCGAATTTATATTCTTTAACTCTTCATTTAAAAATATGCCTATATCACTATCACTATTCCCACAATTATATTCTTCCTCACTGATTTCCTTTTCGGTCTCATATTCCATTAAATAATTCCCTGCTGAACCACTAGCTGATTCGTTGGTATCGGCTTGGTCATTTTGTAGCATCATAGGAGTAGAAGTGGTGGGTGTAATGCTCCAAACCATGTTTTCGTAGACTCTTTTTACTTTTTTTCTGTAACCACCGCTCCTTTTAAACTTCTTCCAGTGTTTTAAATCCATTTTTTAAATGTAAATTCCACTCCGTAATAAATTCACACAATCTGTTGTACTTTCAATGGCGAATCTAGTTATGTAAAACATTTTAATGTTACCATGTAGAGAATAATATCTTTATAATCACTGTATAAGGGAATGCAGATTGCTTTCATCCTTGTAAAGATCATATACAATGTTAGAATTCGTTTGTCGGATAGACGTCGTATCAAATGCTCCTATAAGTTAAAAAACATCATAGTTACCTTGTGCATTACTTTTCTAAGCATAATTAACCATACGAAAAGCCTTTATATGACTTTGAATATTATATGGCTAAAAAACAATCTAACTAGCCTCTATAAGAAGAACACATTTCAAACCCTTATTGCAGCCGTATTAATTGGATTTATTAACGTTTACTCAGCCAAATTATAAGAATAAAGGTAATATTAGCCAAATCTTCTAATAATGTGCCACTATAAGGAACATTAACATAATAAATGCTCTTTTATAACAAGTATAGGAGTTTAGACCTTATAGACTTAATTTTATAAGCTTAGTTTGTTTGTTGGGTAAAGTGGCGTTTCAGGTACGGGGGCCATTGCCCACTGCTACCTCTTAATATTACTTGACTTCTCTTAAGTCGATTGACAGATTCACTGCTGTCCAGCAATTTAACAGCCAGGGGATTTGGGTGGATGGCTAGACAATCAGCATAATGCCTTTTATGTTTATCAATTTCCTCAAGAATGGCCTACCATTCTTGAGGAATGAAGAAATCCATGATTATCTCAACACTCCTAAGTGTTGAGATAATCATGGATTTCTTCATTCCGTGTGAACAATGGTGCATTTACAATATTCCTCAAGATGGCGTTTTGAGCTCTTTGGATGCACATTATGTTACTTTTGCTTGCCACTCCCCTTAATTGGATGCCGTATGACCATATAGCTTTCAATTGAGAATTGTACAGCAGGAGTTTGTTGTCCAAAGATAGGACTTACGACCCACAAGTTTTTTATTTGGCGTTTAATTGTTCTGTAGCGGTATCAACCGGTTCCGACTCACTGGAACCTCAGCTGGCCTGGCAAGCATCGCAAGATACAAGACTCAGCCCACTATCGACCTCCGGTCTCCGGGGGGGAGTGATTTAGCGGTATCTACAACGCCACATGCAAAAACAACGCGTCATACTGACGTCACGCAAATCCTGCATCGCGCAAGCAGAGTTTACCGCGCAACTAGCATAGATACAACGGCCCGACATGAATCAACGGGCAGTTGCCCGCCAGACACAACACCCGTCTGGTCGGAGGATCCTCCCTTTTCTATAGAGTATGAGTGAACTTTACACTCTGTTCCTCGTACCTCTATAGTTCTTTTTTCTGCTTTATATGCGTCTTCCAGGTGAGCCTTTTTTCCAGGTAAAAACCGAGATACTGAACACAATATGTGTGTAGTAGAGTTGTATCCCCTAATGTTAGTGTGGGACAGTCGCCTCTTCTCAAGGTGAAGGTAATGTGACTTGATTTTTGAGCACTGCCGCAGATACGCCATTTTTGCAGCTAGTTCATTTCATCCATTACTATTTGTTACTGGCGATATTCGGTTCTTTGGCGCTCGCCAGGTAAGCAACATCATCTGCGTATGTCGCTACAGTTACATCTTCTGCAGTTGGAAGATCAGATGTGAAAATATTATATAAAACGGGTCCCAGAACCGATCCTTGTGAAACTCCAGCACCTCGTCACCTTGTTTTACTTGGAATTGTCAATCATCTAATTACGAAGCTATGATGGGAAACACTAAGCGGGGATGCTTTTCCTTTATTTTGCATAGTAAGCCCTTGTGCCAGACATGATCAAAGGCCTGTTGCACATCTAGAAATGCCGCAGAGCCGTATTCCATCTTCTCAAAAACCTGGCGTATTGCGTGGTAGACTCGGTGGACCTGTTCTGTAGTTCAATGTGACTTTCTAAATCTGAACAATCTGAACTGGTGAACAGAGATGATGTCTCACTCATCCATGAATACTTTGAGTCTGGGCAAGAAAATTCTTTCCCAGAGTTTAGATAACACTGGAGTGAGACTTATAGGTCGATATGATGTGACATCGTGTACTGGTTAACCAAGTTTATGGAGCATAACGATTAAGGAGATTTTCCATAATTTGGGAACATAACCTGTCCTGAATATTCCGTTAAAAAGATTAGCAAGGAATGTAACTGCTTTTTTGGGTAGCTCCTTGAGAACTCTAGGTGAGATTAAATCAAACCCAGGAGCTTTCTTTGGATTCAACGATCTTAATCTCCATCGCGATTAATTTCTTTGGGTGATATTGGTCTAATAGGCAACCACAATTGAAAGTCCTGATTCAGTATATCTTCAACTTCTTGTTGGTTTAACCCCTCATTGGGTTTGAAGATGCTTGCCAGAGGACACGGTGGAGCATACGGTGGAAGTCTGCTCCGCTTGGGCGGAGCACCGCCGTGTCCTCCTAGAGGCGATCGGCAGCGGCGGCGACCTCTCGCGTCCGGCTCTGGTTCTAGTCATGGAAACAATAAAAGTACAGCATAGACTACAGCAAACAAAAACAGAAAAATATATGATATTCTTCAGGACACATGCTAGGTAGATAGTGTGTTGAAAACATAATATACCTAATTGAATACGATAGAAAAAAATTATGAAGACACCACTAAAAACTTTCTTTTTACAATAAAAACCATACTAATATAAGTACATACAATCATTATGACTTCCCGTCAGATTATTCTACAGGCAATATACTAAAAAACTAATATTTTAATTATTTAGTCCAAATAATATACTTTTTGTAAAAAGATAATTGCTTCATATTCCGCAACAAATTACCAGCGTTGTCATCGCGCCTCTCCTTCCCCTCCATGCAGTGTCCGACAAAGACCGCGCTTTAGGTCATGAAATCGCCCTAACCAAGAGTACTCGTAATGTTACAAAATGCGGCCCGTGTAAATTCGCTCAGAGAATTCGCTCATTTCGCCCGCGAAATTCAATTTTTCTTAAGTTTTTTGCAATTTGCTGATGAGTATTAAGTTGTACGTCGATCAAAATATGATTCGCGGCCGTAACAAATATGTATTTACAGAATCATAATCATTAGAATCAGTGATACAACTTGTTAGGTTAGTATAATCCTGTTACGAGCTTGGGGTTCGTGACAATAAAAACTGCCGATTTAATAACCAAAAAAATGACACTTTACTCACCAACACTAATTACAAGTCAAACACACTAATTAGGAAACACAATTGCATTTACTGATCACTCTAAGTCGCACTCGAATATCGCCTTCGATGTTATCGCATGTATCGCTTATTCAAAACTATGTGTGTCTCGCGTCCCACCCGGCCTTATATAGTGCCGCAGAGCTAGTACATAAACATCTAGAACGTTCGAGTACATACCGGTCCCGACTGACTCGACGTCGATAGTTCTCGGAATTACTAGTACTTAGAAAGAGGTCAAGTAGGGTCAAGGTCCGAGTACCAAGGTACTAGTTCCGCTACCCGATACTAGATGGCGCTAGTAGTAACTAATGTCGCCATGTAGCAAGCATTATTTGCGGCGCGCAACACTGCCCCCTCCTTAGACATGCTCGTCCCGAGCATTATTGGCCCCATAATAACGCGCCAGTCGATCCACATGGACGATCTTAGGAGTACCTCTTGCACCTTTCTGTATCCGGTAGGTTACATCATTGATCTTTGTCACAATCCGGTACGGTCCGTCCCATTTAGCTTGAAGCTTAGGAGATTTCCCTTTGCTGCGGACTGGATTGTGCAACCACACCAGTGAACCTTCGTCGAACCCTTTATTGTTCATTTTGCGGTCATAACGGGTTTTCATCTTTTCAGACATTTGCTGGCCCGATTGTCTGACGTGCTCATAAATGTCATTCATTTTGTTCCATAAATCATTCGCATAATCAGTTACACTGCGTGGGGCATCAGGTGGTATTCCGGTGATCAGGTCTGCAGGCAGCCGTAATTCTCTTCCAAAGTTCGCGAGAGCTGGTGTCACCGATGTACTTTCGTGAACAGCGCTTCGATATGACAACAAAACGGTTGTATGTGCTTGTCCCAATCTCGTTGCCGATTTTCTACAACTTTCGCTAGGTACCTCTCCAGTGTCTGGTTAAATCGTTCCACCATTCCATCGGATTGTGGGTGGTAAGAAGTCGTCCTTGTTTTATGAGTACCCATAACTCGACAAGTTTCCTGGAATATTTGGGACTCAAAATTCCTTCCTTGATCACTGTGAATCTCCAAAGGTACTCCAAAACGACAGAAGACTTCATGAACTAATTTATCTGCAACTGTCGAAGCTTCTTGATTTGGAATGGCGAAAACTTCCGGCCACTTAGTGAAATAATCCATCACAACCATGAAATACTTGTTACCACTTTCACTCTCCGGAAACGGCCCCGCAACGTCGAGGGCTATCCTCTCCCATGGTGCACCAACATTGTACAATTTCAATGCACCCCTACTACGAGTCTGAGGTCCCTTTACAGCTGCACAACTTGTACATTTGCGACACCAATCCTCGACATCGTCCCGACAGTGGACCCAGTAAAACCGTTCTCGTATCTTCAGTAGAGTCCGTTTTACTCCCAGATGACCTCCTGAACAACCATTATGGTACAGCTGTAGAACATCCGGTACTTGAGCTTTAGGGACAACCATTTGCAAATGACAGCTGTCTCCCCGAGCATTTTCCCATTTACGGCACAGGACTCCATCCTGAACCACCAAGCTGTCCCATTGGGCCCAATAGCTTTTTGTGACCGAACTCATCGCTGAGACGTCACTCCATCTGGGCTTAGGAGCTCTGGCCTTCATCCACTCCAGAATTGGCTTGATGTCCGAATCTTCCTGCTGTGCACGTTGTAGGCTTTCCTTCCACTCGTTGTTGAGGTCTGTCTTAAGCATCCTCACAGGTACCACTTCCTTACTCTCCTGCCTAGTACAATGCTTGCAGTCTTCAGGACAAGGTCTTCTTGACAATGCATCTGCGTTGCCATGAGATTTTCCGCTGCGATGTTCGACCACGAAGTCGTATTCCTGCAGTAGTTCAATCCATCTCGCAACTTGTCCTTCTGGGTTTTTGAACTGCAATAGCCATTTCAGTGCAGCATGGTCAGTTCGTAAGTGGAATTTCCGCCCCAGAAGATATTTGCTAAAATACTGCAATGACTTTACCACAGCAAGCAGTTCCCGTCTCGTAACACAATAGTTGCTTTCCGGCTTTGACAATGACTTGCTGAAGTACGATATCACAACCTCTTGATCACCATTCCGTTGGGACAACACACCACCAAGTCCTATATCACTTGCGTCTGTGTCAACTATAAATTCCTTGTTCGCATCAGGGTACCCCAAAATAGGTGTTTTGCACAGACGGTCCTTTAGCTCCTGGAATGCGATGTCGCAACTATTATCCCAGCAGAAATGTCGCTTCTCCTCGGTTAGCTTATGCGGGGGTTTGGCTATATCTGCAAAGTTCTTGACAAATCGCCGATAATAGGAGCACAAACCCAAAAATGCTCTGACCTGCGTCTTGTCTTTTGGAACTGGCCAATCCTTGACAGCGGCGATTTTCTCTGGGTCCGTGCGGATACCTTCTTCAGACACTACATATCCCAAAAAGTTAACTTTTTGTTTGAATAGTGAACACTTCTTCGGACTTAACTTGAGGTTGGCACTCTGGATCTTCATGAGCACGCGTTCTAGGTTTTGAAGATGTTCTTCAAACGTACGGCCTACGATGATGATGTCATCCAAGTAGACCAGACAGGCATCGCCAATTAGCCCAGTAAGTACAAGTTCCATCAACCTTTCAAACGTTGCCGGAGCATTGCATAATCCAAACGGCATAACTTTAAATTGCCACAGACCCTTTCCTGTCGAGAATGCAGTTTTTTCCTTGTCCTTGGGGTCAATTTCAACTTGCCAGTAGCCACTTTTCAGGTCCAGCGTGCTAAACCACTTTACGCCAGTAAGCATGTCCAGCGTGTCATCGATTCTCGGCAAAGGATAGCTGTCCTTCTTCGTAACGTCGTTCAGACGACGATAGTCAACACAAAACCGCATGCTGCCGTCCTTCTTTCTTACCAGCACTACAGGTGAACACCATGGACTAGATGAAGGTTCAATAACACCATCCTTCACCATTCCCTCAATCATGGTTTCCACTTCCTTTTCACGTGCTACCGGCAATCTCCTTGGCCGCTGACGGATAGGCAATTCTTCTCCTGTGTTTATTTTGTGTTGAACTATGCCAGTCTTTCCGATGTCAGCATCGTTGGACGAGAAAACATTGGCGTACTTGAGTAACATCTTCTTTGCCTTGACCATTTCATTTTGGGACAGAGCGCTGCGGCAGTCTTCTAAAAGGGTGGTCACTCTCGTTGGTGCATCCTTGCTGAGGGTCCCAGTCGATAGATATTGGCATCGACGCAACCAATCCACTTCCTCGCAAGTACCAAGTAGTGTGCCTTTATCTATAATGTGTTCCTGATCACAAAGGTTCAGCACACGTACCCCTGAGATGTCGGTGGCTCTGACCAAAGTTCGTGCCACTTTCCATGGAAGGTCATTGTCTACCCTTTCCACGAGTACACAACGATGAGTTTGCCCAGGATTCCGAGGTAGACTAACCGGAACAATCGTTTCCGATCGCGGCAGAAGAACAATCTTCTTAAGGCTGTACACATTTCCTGGTAACGCCCCTTCCACGAAAACTTCCTCTTGTCCACATTTCAAAACACCTTGCTTGACGTCAATCTCGCAACAATTCTTCCTCATAAAGTCAAGGCCCAGGATGCAATCGTCCATTATATCAGCCACAATGACATTATGCAGGTAGATTCTGTTGCCTAGCTTCAGCTCCATCTTCTCCTCTCCATGGACGGGTATGCGCTGACCGGTGGCTGTTACCAAATTAATGCGTTCTCGGTTGTATGCGGAGTCCCCAAGGAACCGACTTGTAAGTTGGGAACTGACGACCGTACGAGAGGCTCCTGTATCTATGGTCAGCTTACAAGGTGTTCCGTTGACCTCGCCCTTGATGATTAGGCTGTTCCCGTCATGGGTTTGTGTGATCGAAATTCTTGGGGCTCCTTGAACATCAGCCAGCACCCGCCCCGCAGTCCTGGCTATTTCCCTGCTGCTGATGTTGGGCGGTGCTGTTAGCCGCACTGCCCTCCGTGGATCGGCCGTCTTCTCTTTCTACAGTTCGCTTAGGGCAACTAGATCGAAGGTGGCCCCTTTCACCACAGCCGTAGCACCTAGGGCTGTATCCTTTATTGCGGTCGCGAACTGTAGCCGCTGCAACCTCCCTGACGCGATGGGAACGATGATCCTGCCGCACCGCTTCAACCTCCAGTGCATGGGCTAAGGCGTCCTTCAGCGTTCCGTGGTGACCGAGCCTTACAGCAGCTCTAACTTCAAGGTCGCGGATGCCGTCGATGAATGCCTGCACCAGGTTCCCATCAATAAGCGCAGGTACGGACTGGTAAGCTTTGCGAACCAGCTTCTCCACTTCAAGGGCCCACTGCTGCAGGTTTTCATTACTGCGTTGCACGCGATCCTTCAGCTGCGCACGGAACACGTGTTCCAGGTGAGCGTCGCCATACCGAGCCTCCAATGCCTCCAGGAGCTGCTCGTAAGTCACTTCCTTTCCGAGAGCTTCCAGAACAGTTAAGGCCTGGTCGCGCAAGCCCAGGGTGAGGGCAGTCATGGCCTGACTTTTATTCCACCCGTTCGCCTTCATGACAGCCTCGAACTGGATTTTGTAAGCCGACCAGGAAGAAGTTCCGTCGAACGGTGGCACTTTGAATCCACGTAGCGAAGGTGTTGTAGCTACGGGAGCTGCGATTCCATCCCCCAGTTTAAGGTTACCCAACTCTTGCTTCACATTAGCAATGACGTCATTAAACTTGCTGATCTGAGTTTCAGCTTCTGACAGGCGGTTGTCATGCTGGGCAACCTTCTCCTTCACCTCCTTCATGTCTTTCCCCAAAGTTGCGTGAAGGTCCTTTATGAGGAGCATCTGCTCCTCCTGGCGGCGCACCTGCTCCTCCTTATCCCGCTGGAGCTGTTCCTCCAACCGACGAGCCTGTTCCTCCTGTCGGCAAGCCTGTTCCTCCTGTCGGCGGGCCTGTTCCTCCTGTCGGCGGCTTTGTTCCTCCTGTCGACGAGCCTGTTCCTCCCTGTCACGCAGCAGCTGTTCTTCCAACCGACGGGCCTGTTCCTCCTTGTCCCGCTGGAGCTGTTCCTCCAACCGACGAGTCTGTTCCTCCTGTCGACGGGCCTGCTCCTCCTTGTCCCGCTGGAGCTGTTCCTCCAACCGACGAGCCTGTTCCTCCTGTCGACGAGCCTGTTCCTCCTGTCGACGAGCCTGCTCCTCCTGTCGGCGAGCCTGCTCCTGCAGCATCATCATCAGAGCAGCAAAATCTGGTGCTGGTGATGCTGGAGCAGCTGTGGACGGGCCGGCCTCCGTGGTCGGTAGCTGGCCTTCCGACCCCTGTGGCATTGCTCCACCAAATCGCCTCTGATCCGTCTCTTGCTGGCGTTGACTCCGGGTACGGATACCCTCCATGTCCTCTTTGGGTAAAATCGGCATTTTAAACCTCGCTTCTGACACCAATTGTTACGAGCTTGGGGTTCGTGACAATAAAAACTGCCGATTTAATAACCAAAAAAATGACACTACTCACCAACACTAATTACAAGTCAAACACACTAATTAGGAAACACAATTGCACTTACTGATCACTCTAAGTCGCACTCGAATATCGCCTTCGATGTTATCGCATGTATCGCTTATTCAAAACTATGTGTGTCTCGCGTCCCACCCGGCCTTATATAGTGCCGCAGAGCTAGTACATAAACATCTAGAACGTTCGAGTACATACCGGTCCCGACTGACTCGACGTCGATAGTTCTCGGAATTACTAGTACTTAGAAAGAGGTCAAGTAGGGTCAAGGTCCGAGTACCAAGGTACTAGTTCCGCTACCCGATACTAGATGGCGCTAGTAGTAACTAATGTCGCCATGTATCAAGCATTATTTGCGGCGCGCAACAATCCCAAAATGTCAAGATTTCATGAAATAGTCATTCTGTGGGATTCCTTGGGCTTAGAGAGTTGTGTTGATGACTTTGATGATTATAATTCTGTAAATACATATTTGTTACGGCCACGAATCATGTGTTAATCAACGTACAACTTAATACTGACCAGCAAATTGCGAAAAACGTAAAAAAAATAATAATTTCGCGGGCTGCCCTGGCGCTTTCGCCTTAAGGTGTATAGATGGCTCACTGACCTTGTGCATGTGGGCGGAGCTAAACGCCCTACTCCTGAATACGTAAAATGTGTGCGGTGGCGCGCGACATTAAAACTATGATCAAAGAATATGAAGAGGCGCAGACATGCCGCACGTAGGTCGCCATTTTTGCCTACGATTCCAGAAGGGAATGGCGGATGCAAGGCTGATATATTTTGTACTAGCTGTTAATCGTCCGTGTGGAATTTAACAAAAAAGTTATTGTTGAGTTCGCAGAGTTTACGATAACTTATTAAGGCGCTGTACTTAGTCAAAATAGGCTTCACAAAACAATATTTTAGCCAAATGTATACATTTTAGAACAGCAAAAAAAAATGTTAATCTTGATCATATTTATGAGTGGACCATTGTGTTCAAAACACGTTTTCGGTAAATTTTCTCGATAGAAAAAATCATAAAATAACCATTAAAATTGAAATCGTTGCAATTGTAATTGTGTTATTTATAAACAAATCTTGATAAAATTAATAACAGTGATGTATAATAATAAAGGGAACTGTTGTTTTTATTTATCGATTGTAATAAGATATTTGTAAGGATTAATTGTATTTAATGATAAATAACTCGAACGAAACGTTGCGCCATCGCGGCGTCTTTTTAGCTTCTCTTTCATTTCTACGCGGAGCGACAGTGAGTCTTGTTTTTTAGTTAGGTACTTATACTCTAAGGGAGGGGTGAGACAGTACTTTTTAGTTAGGTACTTATACTCTATGGGAGGGTATAATTACCCAACTAAAAAGCAGTGAATAGACATGGGTCGTACTTGCAAAATCGCGTACCAGGGCTTACAAGTACGACTTCTTGAAGAAACCACGTCCTAAAACTAGATCTCGGGATACTTTCAAGTATTTTCTATCTGCATAGGAAATTGAACCTTAACTGTATACAAATAAGGAGCAAAATCGCTTTTACAAATAAATACGTACTTATAGAGTATAGACGATTAAAGTTTCTACTACTATTCCAACCAAGAGCCCTGTTGGAAGAAAAAAACTTGCATAGGAAATTGAACTCTGAATTCTTACTTATGGAGCACGATCGCGTTTAGGCATGGGTCGTACTTGCAAAATCGAGTACCAGAGCTACAAAGTACGTCCACCTTAAAAAACCATAGCTCGTGATACTATCAAGTATTTTCTATCTGCATCGAAAATTGATCCATGACTTCATACAAATAAGAAATACAATCGCGTATTCAAAAGCCCTGTTGGTAGTAAAAATACTTGCATAGGAAACTGACCCGTTACCTTCTATAAATAAGGAGCATAATCGCGTTTACAATTAATATTTTCACAAACCATTAAAGTAAAAATACTTTCATACGAAATTGTTCCGTAGACTCTAATTGATAAGGAGCATGATCGCATTTCCGAAAACTGACGCGGTTGGGTACCTATGTAGTTGAGCGAGTAGGTAGCCGTATTTAAAATACTTTGAAGTCTTGCAATTATTTCGGGTCGGTACCTAGTGTACGTACTTTGGTATCTGTTTGTTGATGAAAGCTGTTTATTATACATATTTTATTTCATAAGTAATGTTGTTGGTGTAAAATAATGTTTGTACTGTTTCGGTTCTACTCATAAGTTGTATAAATAAGCAATCAGTGTATAAAAAATGGTCAACAAGAAAATAAACGGAAGGCAATAAAGAGATCTTATTCGACGAAACAAATTGTAACGTAAGTAGGTAGGTACCTACTTTTTTGTACACACCATATTTTGTTTGTATAGATTATCTATAGAGGCGTAATTTCGACATACATTACAACAGCTCGATTGGTCTAGTGGTCTCGTGCGTCACTATAGTTTTCTGTATCAGTCACTAACGTCCGGGTTCAAATCCAAACTTTTTACATATTATTTTTGTTGATTTTCTTATTTGATATAAATGTTTTTTTAAGTATTGTTTTACTTTTTGCCGATTTTCTTGTTTGAAAATTTTCAGACTATATTATTATTGCTTATACTCTTTTGTAACACACTGTAGGTATATTATTTTTCTTCCGAATCAAGCTTGGTGGACGTTTTTATTTTATTTTTATTATATTACTCTAGATTCTGAAGAAAAATAACTATAAGAATAAAAATGATTGTTTTTATTAAAATAACAATTACTTATTGAATTATTTTAAAAATAAGAAAATAAAAATATGCACATTATAATTAAAAAATAACAAAACAAATGATAAGCACATTATAATAAAAAAAATAACAAAAAGAGATATGTGTTCACTGAGATTCGAACCTGGTGATTACGCAGTGAGAATCCGGACAGTAGAGCGCGGAGGCAATCGTGCATCTTTTTCAAGTCGCGAAATTACGCTTCTAAATATAATGGAAATCGCTCATCGACAAAATTCGCGCGGTGCACCCCGCCGTAGGCGGGGACTATTCGTATCCCACTTACATAAAAGTAAACTCAAATACATAAAAGTCGTCTATTCACCGCCACGTAAAGAAATACCTATGCTAATTTTAATGAAATTCTTCTAATATTTCTCCATTTAGTTCTTTTTGATCGTTTTTGCATTTTTAGTTTAATTATTATTTATTTTTAGTTTTTCGTATTAGCCTTTTTTATATACAATATTTGGTGAACGATTTCCTTGGGCTAAAACAAAAACACTATATTATTTTATTATTTATTCAATCAATTTCATTGGAGATTAAGGAATCTTCACGTATAGGATCCACTTATAAAAAAAAAAAAACTATACTCCGTTTCTTTATTATGATTTATTTACATTTGGTTAAGTACCTAAATAAACGTAGTATACAACCTCCCTATTTGAATCGGATAAATATTCAATATTTAATTTCATAGGTTTTAATTTTTTTTCGTGGGAACCTAGTTTCTTTTTTTTTTTTAAATAAATGTGCCTAAGTTACTCCTTATTCACCTATCTGCTAGTGAAAGTCCTAGTCACAGAAATAAATCCGCACAAGAATATGAGAAGGTAGTAATCAATAAACTCAGTAATGCAAATACTCGTAGATTGACAACTAAGAACGCTCATTTTTTATAAATTATGGTGTTTGAAAACATTTTTTTTTATTGTGGGTAAGTAGTTATTTTCTAAACAGTCAAAATAAAATGGCCTGAAGCGGTTGTTTTAATATTACAAACAGACACTCCAATTTTATTTATTTGTACCTATAGATAGATAGATACTTATTAGTCCACTCAACGAATAACCCAAAAAGAGGTGTAGAGTGCGTGAGCTGGGCCCTGAGCCATTTCTTCAGAAAGTTGCTCAGAGTGCTTAGGGAGTAAACATACCTACTAAAAGCAGTGGCGGTACCTTCATAGAAGCCAAAAAGCCCGGCTTGCCCTAATAAAATCATAATTCACAACAACAAACTTACTTAAACCTATCAATAAATAAATATATTAAAGAAATACCAGTCAACGAACTCGAACACAAACATTAATAACTGAAAATCAGCCAATCCCTCAGTTGGGCGTTTTTTTTATACGTTGAAAATCTGTGGGCTTGCCCTAATTTTGACCCCTAGGCACGCCACTGACTAAAAGTCCCCGCGTCTAGGAGGTGAGCCGGAGTGGGGGGTACAAAAATTCCCACTTTTGAGTTTTTCGCTAATATCTATAAAACGGTGCGTCGTCGTAGAGAAAACGTATTTTTCTTGACTTGCTTTGCTTTGGCATTTTTATTTATTTACAAATTATCTTACATTTACAAAATAAACAAAAACAGTATTTAGAAATGGCACCACTAATAAAGCGTCCACGCGGACAATAGAAATGGGCCCTCTGCAGCGAGCTAATCTATAAACGCATACTGATACAATTCGTTCATAAATATTTGCACTAACACAGCCAAACGCGCGTAGTCGATCGATAGCCGGGGCGGAGCAGCGAGCGACACAGCCACCCCGTCTCAGTGCTAACGCACGACTGCCGCCTGCGCCCGCGCAGAGCACCTCTGAACCTATATCTCAAAGTGGGGCATTGTCTTTGCAACTGTTGATTGATTTAAAAACGCTATTTCAAATATGTAGTACCTCTAACCAGCAATTTTTCAGTGTAAAAATATTTCCAAACATCAAAGCCGTTTAGAAGTTATAAGCAAATGTTAGCCAAAATAGCGTTTTGGTAAATATTTTTTTAAGGCAAAAGTATTAGCCTTATGAAAAAACCCTGTTTCAAAAATGCAGTACATGAATCTATAGCAAACATATATTTTTTACAGACCTTCTAACCAAACCGTTAATGAGTTATAAGCTTCATAAAGTGACCGTGTTACGGTACTAAACGAGAGTAAGGCCCTTAAAGCAGTCAATCTGTTGTGACACCGCATTGAGTGTACGCAGCGCGCGCGTCAGCGGCGCGTGCAGTGCGTGCAGCAGGTTGGTGCGAGCGGGCGGCACCCACAGCAACGGCGCGCGGCGGTCGTCTCCGCCGCCCCACGTGCCCATCAAGTACACACAACCCAACTGTGTGTAGAACGCCTGGGTTGTGTATTTTACCACGCATAATCTTAAATAAGTAAGTGGCGACAGCTACTTCTCTTCTTACTTCCAGTTTATTGTAGCCTACCTTGCCCAGCACAAATAGAGTAGGATAAAATAATGGATACCCTGGATACACACCATACTGCTTTAAGTACAAGAATCTCACAAATTTGTTTTGGATACGTTCTAGCATTAGTTTGTACTTGGCTTCATGTGGCGACCAGACGACAGCGTACGGTACGGTATCCGGGTACAGGTGTGTTCCTACTACACATTAACAGTGCCTCAAGCGTTTAAAATTTATATAACTTAAAAAATGACAGTGTCGCTTAAATTTTATTTTTTTCTTTGTAGTTCGTGTTATTTTATTTTTTTCTTTGTAGTTCGTGTTATTTTATTTTTTTCTTTGTAGTTCGTGTTATTCTTTCTTTTTTAGGTTACGTTTTTATTTAAATAAAAGCTTGTTTTTAAAAACTTTTTTTTATTTTCATTTTTTATTAAGGTGTTCTTCCGCTTGGCCCGGGCGATTAAGCCAAGACCACCGTTCCTACGAAAGTGACTGCAGGGTTACGGCTTGTGGAGGTCATTTCCTACCGTCACTGAGCAGGATTTTTAGTCTTGCACAGCTGTGGAGGTCATTTCCTACCGTCACTGAGCAGGATTTTTAGTCCTGCAGAGCCAAGTTTCATTACCGCCGCCCAAGACTCGGCGTTGTTGGTCGTTTTGCACCACGTGTAGGGTGGGTCTAGGAAAAGATGGTAAATCCTACGGACGTGAGCAACTTCCTCTCCCTAGGATTCTTGGGATTCTGAAACGATTGATAATATTTGGTCCAGTGGTTTTGAACATAAACCTAGTTCCTGTAGTAGGTAACTTACCAAAGTAGATACCTATATCTACGCCTACGGCTATTGCTACAGGCATCGAAAATGGAATCGCAAGACTGACCAAGATTGCAGCAATCAGCTAAATAAATTGTTTATATAAAATATGTACTTACAAGTTGTTCGAATGTGCATCGCTCGTCCAAGACAGATTTCCAATTGTTGGAATTACGATCATTAACAGTAACAACTTAAATTCGACGAGCAGTCCGAGTGGACGCAGACTATTTTTGTCTTCTATCGTTCCGTTTACACTCATTCTAAACTATTATTGTATTAAACTCCTTTAAAGAAAGTGAAACAGCATTAATACGGTTGATGTCGTACTATACTAAGTTGTACCTAAGTACTTATGTACATTGTATTTATGATCCGTACGTTAACTTAACTACCTACTGCAATCTACTGGTAGAGATGGATGTACTTTACAAATTGAACAAAGAGTGGTAACGAGTGTGTTTCCAGGGAGATGGCATCGAGAGCATGGCAGCGCGGGCGGCGCGCACGCGGCGGCGCGCGCTCGCTCGGCGGGCGGCAGCCGCGCGCCTGCGCCCCGGCACGCCGCCGCCCGCGCCCGGCCGGCGCCACCATCCCATACAGACCGAGTACTACCTCGAAGAGGTAAACTTTATACTTTCGATTCAATTTTGACGAACCTCTTTTCTATGAGAAGCCGTCCGCGGTGAGTTGAACTGGTTGAACATGTGCGTGTTACAATTGCAGCTGTTCGACAAGGGCGTGGAGATGGACGTGGGCGTGCAGACGGATCTGTTCGTGGACCGGCCCGCTACGCCCGTCTACGTGCCCGCCAAGACTGGCGCCGACGCCTTCACGCAGATCTACCCCGGAGACGTGAGTAGTGTTGTTGATGTTGTAGTAACACTAACAGCGTCTGTCCACCGCCACCGTCAACAGGACGTCAAGAAACGAGATTATCGAACCGAACGTGACGTCCCGTTGACGGACGTGCGGTGGAGGACACGCATAGTAAATGTATTTACTTCGGCGCCATCATCTCGTTCTCAACGTGGACAAATGGCCTCAGTGGTATAGAAGGTGGTTAATTATTCCCTTGTGCGTGCAGTTGTTCGACTTTGACCTGGAGGTGCAGCCCATCCTGGAGGTGCTGGTGGGCAAGACGACGGAGCAGGCGCTGGGAGAAGTGGCGCAGGAGGAGGAGCTGGCTACTCTGCGCGAGCAGCAGCGGCGCTATTGCGAGCTGCGCGACGCCGAGCTCGCCGAGCGCCAGCGTCTCGCCGCGCACGACATACGCCTGCACCAGGAGAAGGTACGCGTCGTGTACCCAGCAGGAGCTGGCCGCCCGGTGCGGGTGGCTCGCACTGACCCGTGCGTGTGTCGCAGGAGCGGCGTGTGGCGCAGGCGCGCGTGGCACAGATCGCGGCGGTGGAAGCGCGCGAGCGCGCGGCGGCGGCGGTGCTGGTGCAGGGCTACGTGGCCGAGCTGCTGCCGTCCGTGCTGGCGGGGCTGCGCGACCAGGGGTACCTCATGGAGAGGATCGAACGCGGTCAGTACACTCGGAACTGATCATCCTATCCTACTTCCTACTAATTAAAACGCGAAATCATTATAAACGCGGAAGTTTGTGAGGATGGATGGATGGATGTTTGTTAGGGACCTACTCTTTCACGCAAAAACTACTGAACAGGTTTTGATGAAACTTTACAGTAGGTACTTAAAATATTAAGCTAATAAGCTTATACATCAAAATAACACATAGGATATTTTTTATGCCGATATTCCACTGACCTGTATTATACTTATTTATTTATTTATTTATTCTTTAACTAAAACGGTTTACAACCAATTACAGAAGTTAAAGACAGTTTACACATAGGTTGATGATACAAAGAATGATGATTTCATGAAACAGTTATTCTTGGGACTTACGTGGTCTTAGAGAGTTGTGTTGATGACTTTTATGATTATAATTCTGTAAACACATATTTCTTACGGCCGCGATTCATATATTAATCAACGTACAACTTAATACTGACCAGCAAATTCCAAAAAACCTCAAAAAAATTGAATTTCGCGGGCTACCCTGGCGCTTTCGCCTTAAGAGAAAAATATCGAATCACTCCCAATTATTTTTATGCTTTATTTTTAAGTATTGCTCTGCAAAGGTTAACTGAAAATTCATTAGGGCGCGGTCAGATCGCAAGCTATACTATACTAGTGGATCATAGTGTCCTAGTAAAGTTATAGCGCATGACGGTCAGATCAGTGAGCTTTAAATATGAGGATAGGCTTATAACTTAGCCTAAAAACTACTATGGTTGAGCTAATATCACCTTTTTTTTACAAAATACACAAAAAAAACAGTGGCACTCCGGGAGTGCTGACAGAAGTGAAAACTGGAACAATTACGTGTGTATTTTGTGAATCGTCTTATAAACAAAACACGCGCGGTACCGGCTACGGCCATCCGTCTTACGAATTTTCGATCAGGTCACGTGTCCTAACGCGAGTTTAACATTTTTTACCCATTACAAAAAAGTGTACAACGCCGCTAAAGAAGTTTTCACTTCAAAAAGTAGTTTTCCACGATTTAGACCTAAATCATCAGAGACGAACCAAACAACTCAACGTCCATTTGAAAGAACGTGTCAATTTTAGTTCCTGAGAACTTCGAGCGGGGCGCTTTCAGCACAAACAACAACTGTCAATTTGTAGAATATCGTTAGTCCAGAGTACTTGTATGATAGAGGTCAGTGCGATATTCCCACGGGATCGTCTTATACGGGTGACACCGCGGGGCGCTGCTAGCGAGCAGTAACAATAGCAGCCTGTTGCTGAGCCACTGCAGGGCAGCAGCCTTCATCACGCGCTGTGAAAGCATGAGCATTGGTCACCACACTTGCTCAAGACGAGTTGGCGATTTAAGACTTATATTAATCACAAGTCCAGGTTTCCTCACAATGAGATTCCTGCACCGATGTCGGTGATGTCCAAGATGAATTTCTAAGTTAGACTAAAGTACATACAAATTAAAAAAGTCACATTGGTCCTTCCCGGATTTGAACCCTCAACCTCGCATGAGAGGTGAGGCCTTAACCACTGAGCCATCACGTATACACCACAGAACAGTTAAAAAAAGCCGTTATGTGTTGTGATAAATACTAGTATTCAGTTGCATTCGGTTAGACTGGAAGCCGACCCCAACATAGTTGTGTTAAATACAACGGATCATACTAATTCCGAAAACAGGTGTACACATTAATTTTTGTTTCTTGGATGTGTTTGTTTAATTCACCTTTCGGAGGTTTGTATTATCACTAATGACTAACAAAGACGAGACTGGACTGGACAGGACTGTTGGCGGCATGAGGCACAATGTCCGCATATTAGAGGTTCAATTCGACGACGTAGTTATGCTGTCGTTCTATAATATTTCTACTGCTTGAAGGCGCAGAGCCACGAGCTCATCACGGCATTGGAAAACTTAGGTAATAATATACTAAGTACTTAGCTACCTCTCTTGTTTTGCAATGACGTTATAAATGTTTTTTAGGTATCGACGAGGAGTTCATGCCGTGGCTTGTAGATGAGGTGTCGAAAGAAATCGAGTCCATCATCACGAGCCGAGACGTCATTATAGGTAATCAAGCAAATAATACGTGGGACACTCAGAAAGTTTACGAAAATTAAAAATCGGTTGTCTGTAAAGTCGGTTTACTGACGATAGTTGAACGTGACAACGTCATAAGAAAATACTGATGGAATAGTTGCATTTTTCAAAAGAAAAATTTAATTTTATTTGTTTGATAGATATTTTGTATGGATATAGAGAAGGAGGTAAATGGAAATCACAATTGAATTGATCAAGTTACATTTATTTGTAGGCATAAATACAATTACGTCATTTTTTTAATCAATGTTCATAGTTTTTATTTTTACAAGTATGAATGTGCTTTGAGCAATTGTTTTACAACTTTTATTTACAACTTTTAAACATATTGTGTGATATTTAACTTCTTACAATTTGTGTTATTCTGTTGAGAATAGGACGATGATAGGAAAAGTAGGAAATGAAAGGGAGTGTTTTATTTCGATCGAATAGTAAAGCAATTGATTTTTTACTCATCGTGAAATAGTTCTGTTAACTTATTGTTATAGTTTTGTCAATTATAGCATAACCTACAATCGCTACACTAGCGGACCGATGCTATTTATTTTAATGATGAAAGCACGAATATTCGGCAATATATCACGAACATATATTTAATATCGAAAGAATCATTACCTTTATCGCCGCAATTATCGTTGCTATAAACAATTGACACCACATTCACTTTTCACTGCACTTCATACTTGACGAAAAAATGTAAATGTATTATTGTATAGCAGCTGTCCACGCGGACGCATCGCTCACTCAAGTAGGAGAGAGACAGATGTCGAACGCTGCCGAACGCGGAGGCCGATTGTGCCTCTTTGTCGCTCGTTCCGCGCTCTCGCTTGCACTTCAAGCCGCCATGGAACGCCTCCACGCCTCAGAGCGAGGTCAGCGAGGTAACGCCGCATGAGTCATGTTTTTTCGTGCGTGCAGCCAGCTTCATCGATTTATTAGACGTTGTCACGTCAAAAAATGTTCTATAGGTAATTTATTTTTTATTAAATCTTTTCAAAGTACTCTCCACTAGCTTCTATACAAAGTTTCATGCGTCTGAACCAGTTTTCGAAACACTTTGTCTAGTTCACCGCATACAGTTTACAGCCTTGCAGCCTGTTCGAAGACTGGCAGCACATCTCCCGAGGGCGAAAATTTTATCCCTTTGAGCTGATTTTTTATTTTCGGGAATAAAAACAACTAGGTCAGGGCTGTAAGGAGGGTGTCGCAGGAGTTTGACCAGCGTGCTGTCCAGGAAATCCCACGTTTTGAGCGCGGTGTGCGAAAGCGCGTTGTCGTGGTGGAGCAGTAGCCCGCGGAGCCAGCGACAGAGAAAACTTCTGCCAAGCATTTGGTAGTATACCATTCAGCGTTGATGCTTCTTAGGTTCCGTAAAGGAATTGACACCAAGTAGCCAGTCAAATTAAAAAAGCTCGCAATCAAAATCTTCCCCTCGCTTCTAGATCGCTTCACTTTGGTAGGCGTTGATTCGTTTAGAAACACCCAAACCGTCGACTGGCGCTTCGTTACTGGATCGTTGTAGAATTTAATGCCTGTTTGGTTTAGCACTAACTTCAGAGTTGGTTGATTTGGTGTTATATTAGTCTGGTTTAATGATACAAAATGATACGGTTTAAACGCTATATTGAATGCTAGTGATAGACATTAAATGGTAAATCTAATCTAAATAAGCACTAAGATGGTTTGGTCTAGTTTGGTTTGAGTTTCGCGATTGGTAGACGAATACGCACTAACTGGTAACAGATGCGATACATACATTTATGGAAATGCAGGCAAGCAAAAGTGCTGAGCTGTTCGGTTGCAAATATTGTACCGAACATATTCCCGAGCACAAGATGGTAAGACTGGTGATGGTAAGACTCGTAAGCAAAGACTAAAGTAAAACTGATGGTAAGACTCGTAAGCAAACACTAAAGTAATCATCAAATCACCTTAGTTAAAATAATAATACAAGTCAAATGGTAAACAAAAATTAAATTCTTATAAAATGGTAAACAAAGTAAAATTATTTTAAAATGGTTAATGAAGGTAAAGTATGAATTACGGTGGTCCTTATAAAGCATAAATTCATTACACTAATGAGTCTTCAACTCTAAGCACACATTCTTTTCTCACTTTAGGCAACGTAGCCCTTTCCTTTTTACCCGTACTACGCATAGCACTGGGTCCCCGGCGAAATATGCACTTATACCTATCGATTCACACTCACTTTGCTGACGGTCAGCAGTACTCTGCTTTCGCGGTTGCACTTCACTATGCACTCGGGTTGACTCCGACGTATTCCCCACAGACTCCTGTCTGTGGTGAGGCTCCGCCCGGCTGGCCAAAGAAGGCAAACAGCATCTCACTCTTCTCCAGACCCCGACTGCTGCCGCGCATAGGACAAGTCTTAGCAGTAGGTATACAATGGTGTACTGGTGAATATTGTTACGAGCTTGGGGTTCGTGACAATAAAAACTGCCGATTGAATAACCAAAAAAATGACACTTTACTCACCAACACTAATTACAACTCAAACACACTAATTAAGAAACACAATTTCACTTACTGATCACTCTTAGTCGCACTTGAATATCGCTTCGATGTTATCGCTCGTATCGCTTATTCAAAACTATATGTCTCGCGGCTCGCGCCCGCCTTATATAGTGCCACAGAGCTATTCTATAAACATCTAGTATGTTCGAGTGCATAGCGGTCCCGACTGACTCGACGTCGATAGTTCTCGGAATTACTAGTACTTAGACAGAGGTCAAGTAGGGTCAAGGCCTAGTACCAAGGTACTAGTTCTGCTACCCGATACTAGATGGCGCTAGTGGTAACTAATGTCGCCATGTATCAAGCATTATTTGTGGCGCGCAACACTGCCCCCTCCTATGACATGCTCGTCCCGAGCATTATCGGCCCCATAATAACGCGCCAGTCGATCCACATGGACGATCTTAGGAGTACCTCTTGCACCTTTCTGTATCCGATAGGTTACGTCATTGATCGTAGTCACAACCCGGTACGGTCCGTCCCATTTAGCTTGAAGCTTAGGAGATTTCCCTTTGCTGCGGACTGGATTGTGCAACCACACGAGTGAACCTTCGTCGATCTCTTTATTGTTCATTTTGCGATCATAACGGGTTTTCATCTTTGCAGACATTTGCTGGCCCGATTGTCGGATGTGCTCATAAATGTCATTCATCTTGTTCCGCAAATCATTCGCATAATCAGTTACACTGCGTGGGGCATCAGGTGGTATTCCGGTGATCAGGTCTGCAGGCAGCCGTAGTTCTCTTCCGAAGTTTGCGAAAGCTGGCGTCACCGATGTACTTTCGTGGACAGCGCTTCGATATGACAACAAAAACGGTTGTATGTGCTTGTCCCAATCTCGTTGCCGATTTTCCACAACTTTTGCTAGGTACCTCTCCAGTGTCTGATTAAATCGCTCCACCATTCCATCCGATTGTGGGTGGTAAGAAGTCGTTCTTGTTTTATGAGTACCTACCCATAACTCGACAAGTTTCCTGGAATATTTGTGACTCAAAATTCCTTCCTTGATCACTGTGAATCTCCAAAGGTACTCCGAAACGACAGAAGACGTCATGAACTAATCTGTCTGCAACTGTCGAAGCTTCCTGATTTGGAATGGCAAAGACTTCCGGCCACTTCGTGAAGTAATCCATCACGACCATGAAATACTTGTTGTCACTTTCACTCTCCGGAAACGGCCCCGCAACGTCGAGGGCTATCCTCTCCCATGGTGCACCAACATTGTACAATTTTAATGCACCTCTACTACGAGTCTGAGGTCCCTTTACAGCTGCACAACTTGTACATTTGCGACACCAATCCTCGACATCGTCCCGACAGTGGACCCAGTAAAACCGTTCTCGTATCTTCAGTAGAGTCCGTTTTACTCCCAGATGACCTCCTGAACAACCATTATGGTACAGCTGTAGAACATCCGGTACTTGAGCTTTAGGGACAACCATTTGCAAATGACAGCTGTCTCTCCGAGCATTTTCCCATTTACGGCACAGGACTCCATCCTGAACCACCAAGCTGTCCCATTGGGCCCAATAGCTTTTTGTGACCGAACTCATCGCTGAGACGTCGCTCCACCTGGGCTTAGGAGCTCTGGCTTTCATCCACTCCAGAATCGGCTTGATGTCTGAATCTTCCTGCTGTGCACGTTGTAGGCTCTCCTTCCACTCGTTGCTGAGGTCTGTCCTGAGCATCCTTACAGGTACCACTTCCTTACTTTCCTGCCTAGTACAGTGCTTGCAGTCTTCAGGACAAGGTCTTCTTGACAATGCATCTGTGTTGCCATGAGACTTCCCGCTGCGGTGTTTAACCACAAAGCCGTCCTGCTGCTGCTGGGCGGTGCTGTTAGCCGCACTACCCTCTCGAGTCCAGCCACTTACCCTTTCTGCAGTCCGCTTAGGGCAACTGGATCGAAGGTGGCCCCTTTCCCCACAGCCGTAGCACCTAGGGCTGTATCCTTTCTTGCGGTTGAGAACTGTAGCCGCTGCAACCTCCCTGACGCGATGGGAACGATGATCCTGCCGCACCGCTTCCACCTCCAGTGCATGGGCCAAGGCGTCCTTAAGCGTTCCGTGGTGACCGAGCCTTACAGCAGCTCTAATTTCAAGGTCGCGGATGCCGTCGATGAATGCCTGCACCAGGTTCACATCAATAAGCGCAGGTACGGACTGGTAAGCTTTACGAACCAGCTTCTCCACTTCAAGGGCCCACTGCTGCAGGTTTTCATTGCTGCGTTGCACGCGATCCTTAAGCTGCGCACGAAACACGTGCTCCAGGTGAGCGTCGCCATACCGAGCCTCCAATGCCTCAAGAAGCTGCTCGTAAGTCACTTCTTTACCGAGAGCTTCCAGAACAGTTAAGGCCTGGTCGCGCAAGCCCAGGGTGAGGGCAGTCATGGCCTGACTTTTATTCCACCCGTTCGCCTTCATGACAGCCTCAAACTGGATTTTGTAGGCCGACCAGGAAGAAGTTCCGTCGAACGGTGGCACTTGGAATCCACGTAGCGAAGGTGTTGTAGCTACGGGAGCTGCGATTCCATCCCCCAGTTTGAGGTTACCCAACTGTTGCTTCACATTAGCAATGACGTCATTAAACTTGCTGATCTGAGTTTCAGCTTCTGACAGGCGGTTGTCATGCTGGGCAACCTTCTCCTTCACCTCCTTCATGTCTTTCCCCAAGGTTGCGTGAAGGTCCTTCATGAGGAACATCTGCTCTTCCTGGCGGCGTACCTGCTCCTCCTTATCCCGCTGGAGCTGTTCCTCCAACCGACGAGCCTGTTCCTCCTGTCGGCGAGCCTGTTCCTCCTGTCGGCGGGCCTGTTCCTCCCTGTCACGCAGCAGCTGTTCTTCCAACCGACGGGCCTGTTCCTCCTTGTCTCGCTGGAGCTGTTCCTCCAATCGACGGGCCTGTTCCTCTCTGTCACGCAGCAGCTGTTCTTCCAACCGACGGGCCTGTTCCTCCTGTCGGCGAGCCTGCTTCTGCAGCATCATCATCAGAGCAGCAAAATCTGGTGCTGATGATGCTGGAGCAGCTGTGGACGGACCGGCCTCCGTGGTCGGTAGCTGGACTTCCGACCTCTGTGGCGTTGCTCCACCGAATCGCCTCTGGTCCGTCTCTTGCTGGCGTTGACTCCGGGTACGGATACCCTCCATGTCTTCTTTGGGTAAAATCGGCATTTTAAACCTCGCTTCTGACACCAATTGTTACGAGCTTGGGGTTCGTGACAATAAAAACTGCCGATTGAATAACCAAAAAAATGACACTTTACTCACCAACACTAATTACAACTCAAACACACTAATTAAGAAACACAATTTCACTTACTGATCACTCTTAGTCGCACTTGAATATCGCTTCGATGTTATCGCTCGTATCGCTTATTCAAAACTATATGTCTCGCGGCTCGCGCCCGCCTTATATAGTGCCACAGAGCTATTCTATAAACATCTAGTATGTTCGAGTACATAGCGGTCCCGACTGACTCGACGTCGATAGTTCTCGGAATTACTAGTACTTAGACAGAGGTCAAGTAGGGTCAAGGCCTAGTACAAAGGTACTAGTTCCGCTACGCGATACTAGATGGCGCTAGTGGTAACTAATGTCGCCATGTATCAAGCATTATTTGTGGCGCGCAACAATATCATGGACTGATATGTCATCGACCTCTGCTTTGGTCGATTTGATCTGTTCTCCAAGAATGGATAGAGATCTATTAAGGCTCATGTCTTCTGGTAATGCTGTTTCTGTTGGTATTTCAACGTTCACAATATGGTTTATCTGATCTAGCTCTGATACGAGCATATTTGGTGAAAAAATTTGTTGGTTGGATTGTTGTCGTAAAGAATACAGTATGACATCTTTATTTTTAATAAAGCATTTCTGAGTCATGCCAATGACCCCTGCTCGAGTCAGCTGACGGACCGTAACTTGATCGTCGTATATGATTTTGATGGAATATGCGTCACAGCAAAAATATAGGTATTGTGACGTTGACTGTAATTCTACCCAACTGTTTTTGCACGCTGTTTTTTCTGTTTTGCACCTTTGGTTTATTGGATCTGTATCGCAAAAGTTTTCGTCATTTTCCAAATTTGGGATGGGTTTGAAGAGCTCACACATGAAGGTTTCTCCGTAATATAAACATGTGTCAAGTTCATGTATGGTTGGTACAAAATAAGCATCCTTTTTTAGGTTCACTGCGACGTATTCCGATATTGGTATTATGCTGGTCATACTGTAGTTGGTTTGTTGCGGAACTGGTGTTATCCCATATAATTGAAAACTTTCTCTTGCTATGAGCGGGAATGTAATTTCGAAGATAATATATTTTTCGGTTACTCGAGCCTTTGTTTTCAGTAGCTTGTAGATGTGCTGGAGGTCTGTCTCTATGTTTTCGATTGGTAGGCCTAAATCTTGAGGCATTTGGCCATAGATAATTTGTAGCTCTCGCTTGAGCTGCGCTGGGTGTCAGTAGGTGCAGACTGATTTGACCATGATAGATTTCGGATATTGTATCGATCAAAGTATCCTGTATCTGTTTCAAGTTTTGCATCATATTTATGGTGGCTATAGAGACTAATGTGAAGTCCTGTTGTATTGACATCACATCGATTTCTTGTTGCAGCTTATCGTTAACCTTGTCCAAAGCATTTAAATGTTTATTTATGGTTTTGTGTTGCTTTGCTATTATGTATGTCTTCAGTCCTTTGTAGTACATTGTGCTCTGCTTCGACGATGGATGTCAAGTTCTGCCATAGTTGACCTTGGTGTTTTTGATTACGGCGCACGAGTTCAATGTCCTGCTTGTATTTTTCTGCGAAACTTTCGTCTAATACTCCAAATAGTGAGTTTGCAATTGAGCCGACAGCGTTGATAAGGCCGTGTCGTGTTCGTATGCGCTCGCCGTAGCGCCGGCTAAGCAACAGCTGGTTGTAGTATTGCAGTTCATTGTAGTCATGACGTATTTGTAGGAGTATCATATGACTTGATTCCATAATTGTTTCGCATTTTTTGGCGAGAGAACTTGTAAAGTCATGGATGGCTTTGTCTCCTTGCCAGTATAAAGACATGTTAAAGTATGTGACTAGTTTCCACTTATTCCAAATCAATTGCACTTTTCCCGCAGTGTCAAAGTACAAAGTTTTATTGCTATCAAATTGCGTAATATTGTATGTAGCTGATGTTGGTAATATTATCTTTAAGAACAATAATAATTCCATTGCAATATTTACTATCTTGGGATAGGTGCTGTATGTTCTGGTTTTTGGTTGCGGGCGATTACGTGGTTCTTTTTTAGCTCTAGTACTTTGATATTGTAGTAGTCCGTCTTTTTGGATTTCTGGTCTGGTTAGTTCCGTTTGGTTTATAGGTAAAACTGATAGTTTAACAGTAGGACGCATCATGTAGCCGTTTTTTGTTTTTAGGGTTAGGTACTACTTTGACGAGTTCATCTTTTCCTGGATGGACTTCCATCACACAACCCATTAGCCATTTCCCTGCTGGTAAGTTGTCGTCATGTATCATTACTAGATCACCCACGTTGACGTTCTTTTGGTATTTCGTCCATTTGTTTCTGGTTGATAGTTGAGTTGAGTACTCTGTAACGTCGTACGTTACATTTTGCATAATTAAACACATTTTAACTAATTTAACAACAAAATCACAGCAACATTCCAATGTTTACATACATCAACTGTCAAACAAACGCAGACGTCAAAATATGACAACCACAGAATATTGCAAGTACCTAGTGCGGTAGTAAATAGTGATTACTAAAAGCACAAAATGTTCTGCTATCGGCGCGCGAGTGAGAATTTATCTATGCGCCCGCGCATGTCCCATCTCTATCCAACGCGTCTTTCGTTCGTCATTAGGAATTTTGGTTTTTCCCGAAGCGGTCACACGTCTCACCAGATAATTGATATCAGTGATTTCACACGTGTCTTAACTCGCCATTATCCGGGCTTAAAAACAACTACCTAATCTACATAATTCTCCGCCATCGAGCATTTAAATTCGGTGTCTTTGAAACCCCCATACTGGGTAAGTGTTGGATAGCATTTTCATGCGTATATTTTGTGTTTTTTTCTTGCAGGTTAACTTGGCATGTATGCTTATTTTATCTGAATTTAATATACGCTAAATAATGTAATTCATTTTAATCTAAGGCCTTCAGCTTAATGCATTTTGACTTTTCGTGCTTCACACTCAAAATGTATTGCATCATGCCTTTTTTCACTCTTCCATTTTGTAAACTCCGTCTGATTGTGACAATCCACCAACACCTTCATTAGCGCACTGCTATTGCTACTCGCTCTGCTTAGCTTGGTGTCGCAATCAGCGGAGTTGACCAATGGTCATCTCGTGACACGCTGGACGTCATGTTCCAGGGTCCAAAGTTCCGGTTAGGGAACACCTCAAGCTCACGGCCGCACATCTGGAGCTACGCGGCTGGTTCCGTCGTGACTCGTGCGTGCTGTAACGTCCAGGCATCGGACGTCCCATTTGTTGGCCGTCTTGCCAAGTGGGCCGAGCTGACTTACGAAGGTCGGCGCAAACACCTGTCGACCGGCACCCCTGCGCATCCAGCGTGGCACCTCGCTGCGGTCATCGCCACGCCAGCTATCAGGGCAGTACAGCGCTACCCACAGGGTTGACTCTGGGAAAATTGTGACCCGTAGACCTACCCACACCTTTTCTTTTTCTAAATATATATTTTTATGTTGACAAGGTTGCGTGGTCTTATTTTTATAACCTGCGCCACGCAAACCCCTTTCGTCACAACTCTGTTTTCCATCTCTTCCATAAATCTACAAATAGTTTCGACACTAGGTGCCACCTGGTTCCGGCGTCTTTTGCTGTGTCAATTACGGTTAAGCCTGGTCTCCGTGTCTTCTGATAGCGCACAAAGTAGCCGTGAATTTAGGCAAGCTTCTAGTTTTGATAACAGTGTGGTGTATTCTTCAAACGTAAATTTTTGTTGTCCAATCACGCGTTTGAGGTGGTGTTTGAGACTTCGAACGGCTCTTTCCCCCAAAGTCCTCCCGCATGAGGCCAAGAAGGTGCGTTGAAATAACATTCAATTTGTAGTACTATTATCACTTTAAAGAATAATTCCTTGAAAATATTTTGAAGATGGTCGTATTCTTCTTGCAGCATTTTGTTGGCTCCAACAAAATTAGTTCCGTTGTCGCTCTATATGTGACATGGATCTCCGCGTCGTGCTGCCATTTTGGTTATTACTGCTAAGAAAGCTGAGCTGGTTAAATCTGAGACGAGTTCTAGATGCACTGCTTTCGGCACCATACATCATACATAATTATGTAGCCTTTGGAAGTTTTTATCCCGCGTCCTTTGTTTGCTTTCACTTCCACAAAGCGTATGTAGTCGACACCACAATGATAGAATGCGCTGCGGTTCACTCTGGATGATGGTAGATCGCCCATGAGCTGGTATTGTTGGATAGGTTCTTGCTTCTTGCATCTAACACACTGTCGTATGACTTTCATTGTAGCTGAATATCCGCCGATTATGCTTCGCAGCTTCATTCTTTGCGATTTACGTTTAACATGGTGTAGTAGCGCCATCTACCGTAGGCCTTGCACGATGGTTTAAAGTCTATGATTTTTTTGACATTTCGCCCCACCTCTTCGCACCGCTGTCGTAGCGGACTGTCCCGACATTAATCCTCATTCTGTGTTATCGTGCTGTAGCCTTCGCACGCATTCGGTTACCCTACCACTGCGTTCTTACTTTTTTAAATAGGTAGTGATAATAATAAGATAGGAAACAAAAGGAAACATCGAGAAGAGGAAGAATCTAGGATCACAAAGAAGATTAAAAAACGGAAATTACAGCGCCGAAGGCGCGTTATTTCGTCGGATGATAGCAGTAAGTTAAAACAATATTATTATAATCGTCGTTGACGTGTTACTATTGCTACTGCTTTTAAATCATCTCGAATAACAAAACGATTGATGTTTGAACCAATTACCGTCGTTGGCGGTTAATATTTGAACTACTCACCGTCGTTGGCGGTTAATATTTGACCTAATTATCGTCGTTGGCGGTTAATATTGGAACTAATTACCGTCGTTGGCGGTAAATTTTTTCATAGTATATAATGCCGTCGTTGGCGGTTAATGCTTGAATCTACTGCCGTCGTTGGCGGTAAATTTTTTCATAGTATATAATGCCGTCGTTGGCGGTTAATGCTTGAATCTACTACCGTCGGTGACGGTTACATGTGTCAAGTTTTGAAATGACAATGAATTTTTTATTTGTCACATAGATCCTGAAATCTATGAGCAAGTTTTGCCCGTGATGTCACCAAGACAATCACCAACCGACCTTGGAGTTTCGCCACTCAACCACAGGGATGTATCCCTAGATATGCCTGGTCTGATTTCTCCTATTCCACAAACCTCACTGTATAAATCTACTATTTTGGATCATACCAATGCAGAAGCTGTAATTCCAGAGCCAGGATCGTCGTCTGCTCCCGATCCATGTTTGTCAAATGTGCAAGAGGAGGATACCCAGCTAGAAGAAGATATACTTCAGATCTTTGGGGAACCACCACAGCCAGATATTGCGCTGGGTAAAAATATTCATAAAGATATCGCATTCCGTTGGCAAGATATCTTGGTTAAAGGCTTACCTAGAGATCAAAAAGAACCACTTCTCAAAAAGTGTCTAATACCGGCTAACTGTACCTACCTTTCTTGTAGCCCCGTTATTAAATCCTGAAGCTAAAGCAGCTACCCCAGATATTCTATCCAGGAGAGACGCCAGTTTGTTACAAAAGCAAAATCAAATTGGCGTCGCATTAGCCGCGTTATCTCAGCTTACCGAAATGATTATGCACCGCCCACCGCCCATTGTGTCACCCTTTGTACAGTTTCTATATTTATGTCTGTAATTTATATGGTGTACATAATAAAGAGTATTCTATTCTATTCTATTCTATTATACAAAATGAAACCTCCAAGCACACACTTCTGTAGCCTCTTAGTGATGCTTGCCGCATTCTATGCGACAGCCACTGTATTGAAAATAGAACCAGACGTAGCATAATTATGAGTTCTATTAATACCAGTTTACGCGATGCTCTTGCTAATACAAATCGTGACAAGTACTTGTTTGGAGAAGATTTGGCGAAGAAACTAAAAGCCGCTAAGTTTGTCCAAAAAACAGGAGAATCTCTGCAAAAAACTAATCTATACCGTCTACTAGCAAAAGTGGTTCGAACTTCAGGGGCACGCCACGGAACCGGAATTTAAACTTCAGGGGTCTAATACAAAGGAAACCACCGAACAAGACAAACGAGGTATCGAGAGGACGACAGCCGGCGCGTCAGGCGCGCGGCTTCAACTATTCGCGTCAGCCGCCACCTCCGCCGAAGACGTCTTCGCCGATCAGGAGGAACTATCGCAAATAAATACTTAGGTACCTAATGCAACACGCTGGACGTTTGCAATATTTCTATTTACAGTGGTCGCAAATTACAGATGACCCAACCTTACGGTCTTGGATAAAGGGATATAAAATCCCATTTATTTCCACTCCAATCCGATTTGACAGTGTATGTTCTATGCCTAAATCAGAACAGGAGCATTATGATTATGTTAAAACAATTAAAAAGTTAGTTGAGGTCAATGCAATTTCACAATGTTCACATGAGGAGGGTAAATACATATCAAGTATCTTTCTTGTACCTAACCCAAACGGTGGAAAACGCTATATCTTAAATTTAAAACTTTTAAAATCATTTTAAAATGGGATTACAGGACAGTCATTAAATTAATAACTAAAAAATGTACATGGCTTCGATCGACCTAAAGGATGCATATTTTTTTATTAATGTCGCTAAATGTCACAGAAAATACTTGCGTTTTAATTATAATGGAACTCTTTTTGAGTTTAATTGCCTAAATTTTGGATTATGCACCGCTCCGTATGATTTCACAAAAAAAAAAAAAAAAATTTGAAGCCTGTGATGGAGTATTTGCGGTCGAGAAATATGATTTCAGTTGTTTATTTAGACGATATATTTTGTATAGGAAAAGACTTAAAAGACTGTACTCTTAATGTTAAACATACTTATGCATTTTTAGAAAACTTGGGATTTATTTTAAACAAAGATAAAAGTTGTTTAATACCAAATACTAAGTGCAAGTTCTTAGGTTTTGTTTTCGACTCCCAGAAAATGATCATGGAATTGCCCTCTGATAAGAAAGATAAAATAAAAAGTAACGTACAAACTCATTTAGTGCGTGTCCTGCTTTAAAATATTCTTGGATGCGTACAAAATTATTTGAGCAATTCAAGTTTAATTCTTTGTTAAAAAATGATAGTTACAATCAAACAGTTTTATTGCCTAACTTTATTAGGAAAGATCTTAAGTGGTGGTTAAATAATGTGGCTTTTGGTTATTCTAATATTAAAACCAATAGTATATATATAAAAGAAATTTTTAGCGATGCCTCATCCACTGGGTGGGGTGCATTTTGTGATGGTGATGAATCGTACGGTTATTGGAAAGAAAAGACTCTTAATATTTTTTTTGCATCATACATTAACACTAAAGATAATCAAGAAGCTGATATGTTGTCTTACGCATACGAGGAAATAAAAAATAAGTTAGGATCACCAAATATAGATTTATTTGCCAGCCGTTGTAATTCTAAATGTAATACATACGTTACCTGGAAGAATGATCCTGATGCGTGGACTATTGATGCGTTTACCATTTCATGGCTAAACAACGTATCCGATAAAGCGGAGTGTATAGTTGTTATCCCATACTGGGACACTCAACCTTGGTTTCCAGTATTTAATAAAATATGTAAATCTGAAATTATTTACTTTCCACCTGATTGTAATTTGCTAAAAATCTCCTTACAGATCAACCCACAGTCTACATCGAACATTAACGGTACGTTGGGTGCCGCGAGATTATCCGGCAGACTATTAAACAAATTTCTGTCACCAAGGTCGTAACGTTGGGTGCCGCGAGATTATCCGGCAGACTCTATTAAACAAATTTCTGGCACCAAGGTCGGAAATAATGTTAGAATCCTTGTCAAGTAACACTTATAAACAATACGACGTCTGCATAAAAGCCTGGATTATTTACCGTCAAAAACATAATTATGATTACACTTGTGGTTCAATACCGATAGTTATTAATTTTTTAACAGAGATATTTGACAAGGGTGCGAAATATGGGACAATCAACTCTTACAAATCTGCTTTATCTTTATTATTAAGTCATAATTTAGATGATGAAAGACTTCAATGATTCAAGAAGGGTGTTTTCAAATTAAGGCCAACTAACCCAAAGTACAATATTACTTGGGATCCTGACATTGTTTTAAACTTCTTAGCCCTCAAATGGCCTAATGAAAACCTAGATTTGAAAACTGTCTCCAAGAAAACTGTAACGTTAATGACTCTTGTGACCACACATTGTGTACAAACCTTATCTCTAATTAAAATTAACAATATAATTACAAATCCCAATGAAATTATTACATAAATTCCCGATACAATAAAGACAACAAAATTAAATTCATTTCAACCAATTTTAAGACTTCCATTTTATAATACACGTCCAGAAATCTGCCCAGCTAGATGTTTACAATCATATATGAATAAAACTAAGACATTACGTAAGAATAACGATAATAGTTTATTTATAATTTTCAAAAAACCACATTCAAACATTACTTCTCAAACTGTTAGTCATTGGTTAAAGGATACGCTACTAGAAAGCGGTGTAGACACTTCAATATTTTGCGACATGACACGACATGCAGCTACATCAAAGGCAAAAAAATTAGGAGTAAACATAGATGTGATTAAAAAGACTGCTGGATGGACTAATTCGTCTTCAGCTTTTGCCCGATTCTACAATAAACAAATTGTAAATCATAATCAATTTGCTGAATCATTGCTTAATTCTTCTCAAATATAAGTAATGTAATAGGTAATACAAATAATGCATATGTATAGGTACTTAAATAAAACAAGAATTGATTTTAAATGATTGTGTGTGCCTCTTTCCTTTAATACGTAACTTTGTATTTATATACCCGAAAGTAAAAGCAATGTTCAAACCTACAAGTATTGAACATTGGTTTTTGTACAATGGCATTCTCTAGGATGTCATTGTTTTAGTATTTATTTTAAAACCTTTGCTATAAACATCCTACACCATGTTAAACGTAAATCGCAAAGAATGAAGCTGCGAAACATAATTGAAGATCAAACGAACTTACCAAGTGAAGTTCGATCCCAATTATGCGAGCAGCTTCATTCGACGCGATTTACCAACTCCCACCCTATTTTTAATGTTAATTATAAATTACCTATCAATTCAGTAATTAACCCCATCCCGATATGTTCGAACGGTTCTAAAATAAATATTCTTTACCTTTAAACAAAATGAGGATTAATGTCGGGACAGTCCGCTACGACAGCGGTGCGAAGAGGTGGGGCGAAATGTCAAAAAAATCATAGACTTTAAACCATCGTGCAAGGCCTACGGTAGATGGCGCTACTACACCATGTTAAACGTAAATCGCGTCGAATGAAGCTGCTCGCATAATTGGGATCGAACTTCACTTGGTAAGTTCGTTTGATCTTCAATTATCCAATAGTTTTGTCGAATGTTTGATAAAGTATGGCGCGCTCCACGATGGTAGGTTAGCTCATGAGCGTGGTAATTCGAAGTTTGTATGGTAATATGATTGGATGTTCCATCTCTAAACTTATTTGTGCGTTTCTTAACCTGCCCCCTACACATAGCATTCCATCTTGGTCTAGGATACGGTGTAATCACAGGGAGGCAACGTTGCTGGCGACGGCTGCGGTGTCACAGGTGGTGAGCCGCATACGTCGCCTGGGCCTGGAGGTGGCCCTCAACAAGTCGGAGGCCATGGTGTTTCATGGCCCCCGACGGGCGCCGCCGCCCGGATCACACATCGTGGTCGGGGGGGCTCGGATCGCTGTCGAGTCCACCATGAAGTACCTGGGATTGGTGCTCGACAGCCGGTGGGATTTCGGCCCCCACTTCCGGCGGCTGGCGCCCAAGTTGTTGGGCGCTGCTGGGGCGCTGTCAACGTTGCTTCCCAAATTGGGGGGCCCGAGCGCCGCCTGTAGGCGGCTCTACGTGGGGATCGTGCGATCCATGGCCCTGTATGGAGCCCCGATCTGGGCGACTGACCTGACGGCCGGAAGCATCGCAATACTGCGAAAGCCGCAGAGAGCGATGGCCGTCAGAGTCGTCCGGGGGTATCGCACGATCTCCTACGAGGCGGCTTGCGTACTGGCTGGATCCCCGCCCTGGGACCTGGAGGCGAAAGTACTCGCGTCACTGTACCGGTGGCGCGAGGAAGCGCGGGCGCGAGGCGAGGGGCTGACGCAGCGCCATATGGAGCTGCGTCGGTCTCAGCTTCGCGAGGTCCTGGTGGCGGAATGGCGGGAGAGGCTTTCGCGCCCTACCGCCGGCCTCGGTACCATCGAGGCAGTCCGGCCAGTACTCGAGCGCTGGCTCGGGAGGAGGCACAGCTCCCTGTCGTTTCGAGTGACGCAGGTGCTCTCGGGGCATGGTTGCTTCGGAAAGTACCTGTGTCGCATAAACAGGGAGCCGGACGCCCGGTGTCACCACTGCGTCGACTGCCGGGAGGACACGGCGTGGCATACGCTGGCAGAGTGTGCCGCTTGGGAGGAGCCGCGCCGTGCCCTCATCTCAGAAGTAGGCAGTGACCTCTCGCTGCCGGCCGTGGTCGAGTCGATGGTCGGCAGCGAGGAGTCCTGGGACGCGGTGGTTTCCTTCTGCGAAACGGTCGTCTCGCAGAAGGAGGCTGCGGAAAGGGAGAGGGAGATCTCGTCCACTCACCCTGCCCGCAGCAGGCGCACCGGGCATCGGCGGAGGGCGGACAACGCCCTCTTCCAGCCCCCCTAAACGGGTCCAGGGGCGACGGACTCGGGGACGTCCGTCGCCCCCCACACATCAGGACCCGAGGTGGCGGCGCGGTGTGTTCCACGCGCGCCCCTCTTAGACGTCGCGGGGGGAGTCAAACACCTCACTCCCTCCCCTGACCAGACGGGGCCCGCTGAGGCGGGCCGGCACCAGCCGGGGGTTGCGGAAGGATCGTACGTTCCCGTGTACCCCCGGCGTAGGTTTGAGATGGACCACCGGGGTGGTTTTTAGTCAGTAAGAGTCTGACAGACCCCGCCGCCCGCCCCAGGGCGGCGGACATCCATGAGGATTTTCCATCCCGGATCAAAAAAAAAAAAAAAGGATACGGTGTAATGGTAAAACTTAACTTTAGCCCAGTCATTTTAGATTTATCTGCGGAAAAATTCCTAGTGAGCTGAATTTTTGTACACACCTTTATTACGACGTTGTAATGAAGATGTGAAAAATCGACATTAATATCGTGCCGGCTAAAAGAGTTATAAAGGTCAAAAGGTCACGAAAATCAGTTTTTTGCAAATATCTCGCGACCTATTGCTTGGAGGTCAATACAGGTCATTATAAAATTGTTTGTCGTAAAATTATCTACAAAAAATGCCTCTTGTTCCAAACCTCTATAATATAAGTATACTTTTCGCAAAACGCCCAAATATCAGATAGAAGTTTTTAAGATACTTAAAAACATAAATAAAAAACAATAGAGTTTACGCCTTGGTATACGGTATACAATACTGTATGTAAGTGCATTCTAGTCGCTTTCTCAGCGCTCTACTTCAAAAACGGTTAATTTTACAGAAAATTGCAAGAGGCATTTTTTGTAGATAATTTCACGACAAACAATTTTATAATGACCTGTATTGACGTCCGAGCAATAGGTCGCGAGATATTTGCAAAAAACTGATTTTCGTGACCTTTTGACCTTTATAACTCTTTTAGCCGGCACGATATTAATGTCGATTTTTCACATCTTCATTACAACGTCGTAATAAAGGTGTGTACAAAAATTCAGCTCACTAGGAATTTTTCCGTAGATTGGGGTTTAAAATGCCTAAAATGACTGGGCTACTTTTCGAATGTACTATTCCCTTCTTAGCAAGCAACTGACGTCACTGGCAAACTCCATATGTTGCAAACTTTTAATAATCAGCAGTTTTGCGCGACGGAGTTCATGTAATGTGAGATAAGGTTGAAGGCCTGCCTTTGCAGTAGGTAATCAAAGTATCTATGCAAAAACGCGCACGATTTTTGCGAAGGAATTCAATTTGTTTAATAATTGGTGAATAATATTTGGTATGGTCATGGTTGCTGTTTGATGTTTTTCCACAACTACAGCATTAGACTGTCTTATCTCTAATCTGGTTTCATATGTGGTTTTAGATATGTCATGATTTTGGAATGATTCACTCATTCCAAAATCATGACATATCTAAAACCATGATGGCCCCTGCCACCATAGATCGTGGTTTTTTAATTGTTTGGTTCTTAATCCACGGCTGGCACATTCTGCTGGATTTTCAATGGTTTTGACATAACTCCATTTTTCTTTTGGTATTATTTTGGTGATAGCTTTCACGCGGTTTGAGACGAACGGTTTCCATCTCGCGAGATCTCCTTGAATCCATCCTAACACTGCTGTTGAATCACTCCAGCAATATGTTTCGTAGTTATAAAGATCCAAGCAAGTCTGGACTTTTTGCATCAGCTGTGATAATAGTTGGGCACCCATTAAATCCAACCTTGGTATTGATATATCTTCACTAACGGGCACTAATCTTACTTTTGCTGCGACCAGAGTTACCTCGTTAGAATTATCTTGGTTGGTGACTTTGCAATATATAACAGCGGCATCTGCGGCATACGCCTGGTTCGACGCATCGCAGAATCCCTGTAGTTGCAAGGTATAGTTTTTCTTTATTCCTAGCCATCGTTTGACTTCTATTGTGATGTTTTTTATTTTTCCTCTTAAGTTTAGCCACTTGATCTTGATATCCCCTGGTAGCGCGTTATCCCAGTTAAGACTTGACGACCAGACACTTTGGAATAGCATCTTCATGGTTATAGTTAATGGTGTGAGCCAGCCCAATGGGTCGAATGTTTTTGATATGTCGGAGAGAAGTGATCTTTTGGTTGGCTTTGATTTTGATACTGATTCCAGTTTCGAGTCAAAGATGAATTTATCCTGTTGCGGTTTAAATTCGTAGATTTGCTGGTTCCACAAATCCTTTTCTAAGTCAGCCAGTAGTTTTGGTTCATTTATGGCCCATTTTCGTAAATTAAAGCTGCGTAATTTTATTAGGTCTGATTTTAAATGTTTTGCTCGTTCCATTGAATTTGCTCCACCACAATAGTCATCCATATAGAAACACTCTTCTAATCTTTTGCTGCATCGGGAAAGTTATGTTTTTCCTCGGCAGCTAGTTGTTTTAAGCACATCATAGCCAAAAATGGTGCAGGCTTTGTGCCGTAAGTTATGGTTGTAAGTTGGTATGCTTGAATAGGTTGGTATGGTGAGTCCTTCCATAATATCTTCTGGTACGACTGATCTTCAGGATGTACCATTATCTGTTGGTACATTTTCTCGATATCAGCAGTGTAAACAAACTGAAACTGTCTCCATTTTAAAATCAGCTCCTGCAGATCTGGTTATAGATTAGGTCCTCGGTACATGACTTCATTTAAGCTAAGTCCTGATGATGGTATAGCAGACGCGTTGAACACAACACGCAACTTGGTAGTGGTTGACTCAGCACGAGTGACGCAGTAGTGTGGTAAGTAGCACTCTGGTTTCGTATTTGTTGCTAACGGCACCATATGGCTTAAATTAAAATACCTACTCGTTCATAAACGTTGTGTATTCCTTTTTCAATTCTGGATCTTTCTGTAACTTTCTCTCTAAGTTACGAAATTGAGCCAATGCTAATGGTTAAGTGGACCCTAGCTGTTCCTTTGTTTCTGGTTTGAACGGCAGTCGGACTTGGTATCGCCCATTTTCCAGTCTCTGTCATTGACAGAAAATATTGCAAACATTCATGATCTTCGGTAGACATTTCAATCTGCTGGTTGATATCATCGTTTTCCCAAAATCTGCGTAAATCGTCCGTATTGTGAAGAACGACGTTACACTTGTATCGTGGTGTCGTTGTCCCACAAAGTAACTATCCTAATTGCGTTTGTTGGGCTATTGGTTGGTCGTCGCTATCACCCCTCAAAAGGCCACCTACAGCTATCTTGCAGTATACATCTGCTCCAAGCAGTAGGTCCACTGGTCGACTGGTATTAAATTCTGGGTCTGCTAAATTAATGTTTTGTATGTGTATCCATTATCCATGATGGGTTTATGAATGATTTATTTGGTAAACTTTTGATGAAATTATTCATTGTAAGGGCCTTTCCTTAGGGCACGCCACGATAGCGGCGGTAAGACCCCTCTTTGAGGAGTGGCTAGAGAGGCGTCATGGCGCCCTCACCTACCGCCTGACGCCGGTCCTCACCGGACACGGAAGTTTCGGGAGGTTCCTGCACATAATCAGGCGGGAGGAAACGCCCGGGTGTCACCATTGCCAGGATCGCCCAGAGGACACGGTGGAGCACACGGTGGAGGTCTGCCCCGCTTGGGCGGAGCACCGCCGTGTCCTCGTAGAGGCGATCGGCAGCGGCGGCGACCTCTCGCGTCCGGGCCTGGTTCAAGCCATGGTCCGGGGCGAGAGGGAGTGGGGGGCAGTCGCCTCCTTCTGCGAAGCAGTCATGCTAGCGAAGGAGGCGGCGGGACGGCTGAGGGAGAGAGCCTCCCGTCCCAGCCGCCGCGGGAGACGCTCCGGGCGTCGGGAGCCGCGCGACGACTCCCGGCCACCGTAGGCGCGGGCCTGCGGGCGGAGAGTAATGGGTAGCTCACCGTCCGATCAGGACCAGGCCCGTGCCGGACGGCGCGTACGTGTTCCACGCGCGCCTCAAAGAGATGTCAGCATTAAAAGGAGGGGCCCGTAAGGGCCGAAGCCTGCCGGGTCAGCGGGATTGTCCGAAAGGGTTACCGCTGGCCCGGAACATAAAGGGCGAAGGAAGGAACACGGGTGGGTTTTAGTCAGTAAGAGTCTGACACTCCCTTCCGCTCCACCCAGAGCGGGAGGAGTCATTTGATGATTTCCCATCCTGAAAAAAAAAAAAAAAAAGGGCCTTTCCTTCTAAGGCGAAATCTCTATGAATTGATTTAATTCGGATGGTTATTACTCCCTTGCAGCTGTTTTCTTTTTCACCTACGCCGAATATGGTTACTTTGCACGGGTGTCTTCGTAGTTTTAAAACTTGTGCCGCTTTCTCGCTTATCAATAAAATTTGAGAACCCTGGTCGATCAAAGCCCTCATGGTATGAGATGTCCCATTGTATCCTAGAACTTCTACTAAGGCCGTAGCTAAGAGTGTCTCGGACACGTCATCCCTGGATGCATGTTGTGTTGAAGCTACTGTTTGTTCATCATTGGTCATGCATGATGTCGCAAGTGTGTTCGCAGCCTTATGGTTTCATTTTGCTGATGTGTTTGGCCTATTTTTAGTTGAGATTGCGTCATGCAATAATGAGTTGTGTTTATCGTTGCATTTACGACATGTTTTATTCGATAAACAAGGTTTATTAAAATGGTTAAATAGGCAATTCGTGCAACAATTTAGTTGTTTAACAACTTTAGTTTTTGTTCATCCGGCATTTGCAAAAATTGGGTACACATCCATAACCCGTGATCAGCATTACACAATGCGCAGGTGATTGACCGCGACACATGTAACGATTTCGTATTGTTTTTCATGCTGTTTGGATAGCTTTTATTTGATTAAGCAATCATCAAATAAAAGCTATCCATACAGCATGAAAGTTATTATTCGAACTATAATTTTTCTTCTGGTTTGCTTGATAACTTTGATGGTTATGTGGTTGGATGGTCATCTTTTGGTTGTTTGTTTCATGTTTACGCCGCTATGCTTCTAAGGCGGTAAACTTGTGTTCCAAGAAATCTAGGAATTCTTGTAGGACTGGTAGTTCCCTGGGATTCTTCACTGACTCAATGTATTCAGCGAATGACTCACTGTCAAGTTTCTGTGCTAACAATAGTACCAACAGTGGATCCCAGGTGGTAATGTCTACTCCTAGGTTCTGAATTGCGTGGAGACATTCTTTAGTCACATCATGCAGTTTTTTGATCGCCCCGATGGATTGCTGCTGCACACCAGGAATGTTCAGTAATATGTTGACGTGAGACGTGAAAATAAGTCTACTGTTGCCATACCTTTGAGTATTCCCCAGCATGGTGGATCAGACGCTCAGCTTCTCCTGCTACCTTGCTCTTTAAAAACTACATTTTTTATGCATTTGATAACGATGGGTTTTTGTGGATGGTTTCTGTGAATAAGTCTTTAAACGACTTCCATTGGTGGTAGTTGCCTTGGAATGGTGGAATATCAATATGTGGAGTAGATTTGTCGCGATGGGATACAGACCACATTTTTGAGTTGATGGTTTTCTTCAAATCGTTATACATTTTCTCATATCTGTTGAATTCCTCTTGGTATCAGACATTCTCATCTCCGTTTTCACCTTCTATATCCCAGTGCAGGCTATCGATAATAGCACAACGACTTTGAAGAGACTTGTCCCTTGACCCACTTGTTCTGTAGTTTGTCTATTTCTATGGTAGCAACTGTTCTCATGAAATCCCTAAAGTTGATAATCGGCTTTTTATCATTCCTTCCTGTTTACTGTCTTCATTTGGAACTCGCGTAGGTATCCCTACGTTGCTGTTGCAATGCCTGTGAATGAGACGAATCGCCTGCTTGCCTCGATGTCGCCGCCTCTGCCGGCGGCTGGTGAGGCTCTTGCTGTTTGAACAACAAGTCCTCCATGGTTTTGGTAATTAGCTGCTTGGTCGACAAATAGACTTCCTCCGCCTTATCAAAACATTTTTTTATGAAATACACATGGTTAAATTCAGCAAGTTCACAGCACTGCCTATGGTTGTGTTGGTATTCTCTCCAATACTTTTCTAATATCTCCAACTTCCGTTTGCAGTAATCTAGGGTTTTTCGTTCAGCTCCGTCTTTTTTGATGTAAGTTAGAAGTTTAACCAAGGAGTCGTAAATCTCCGTATGGCCGACTGCTAACTGCTCCATTATTCCCACGGTCAATTAAATGCGCAAGTGAAAATAAAGAGTATAAAATGCTTTGGTCTGACCTTATATTCTCCTTACTCGACAGCTGCCCAATTTCTTCCAAATTGATGTCACTGCCTACCTACTTTCCCTATAAACTAGTAAATTACAAAACACTGGTTGCAAGGTCCCGGCGTACAAACACTTCACTGTACTTCGCGAACCGAGGCCGTTAATGCTCGAAGGACCATGTAGAATTTAATGCCTGCTTGGTTTAGCACTAACTTCAGAGTTGGTTGATTTGGTATTATATTAGTCTGATTTAATTATACAAAATGATACGGCTTTAACGCTATATTGAATGCTAGTGATAGAAATTAAATGGTAAATCTAATCGAAATAAGCACTAAGATGGTTTGATCTAGTTTGGTTTGAGTTAGGTACGCGATTGGTAGACGAATACACACTAACTGGTGACAGATGCGATACATGCATTTATGGAAATGCAGGCAAGCAAAAGTGCTGAGCTGTTCGGTTGCAAATATTGTACCGAACAATCGTATTGATAAATCCAAGACTCATCACCTGTAATGATGTCGTTAACACGCTGAGACGAGCCTGCTTCAAATTTGTTTATCCATATCACGGCACCATTCCGCCTGGGCCAGCTTCTGAACATCGGTAAGGTTGTACGATACCCAGCGTGAAAATATCCTCCTCACGCGAAGATGCACGTGTAGAATTTCGTGAAGGCTTCCCGATCCAAACTTCAGTATGCGCTGAATCTTTTGATACGTAACGCACGTACGTCGCCTAAATTTTTCACTGCTAGCACGTTTTCTTCCGTAACAGCCGTCAAAGGGCGACCACTTCTTTCTTCATCCCTCAAAGTTAGTCGACCGCGCTTGAATTCGTTATACCAACGATACGCGGTTGCCTTAGAAAGGCCTTCATCCATGAATGCCATTTGAAGTCTGTCGTACGATTCGTTCAGTTTCAGGCAACACTTAAAATCGTTAAAAATCATAGCTCGAAAATATTCCCGGCGCAGATCCATTTTTTAATGATATACGATAATTTTAAAAATTAGCTCGCATACTATGTGGAGGGAAATTTTGAAATTGGAACGTACCTATTTTTACTTACAAATAACCATATTTTCAAAATAGATTATAACTGGCCAATGTCTTGTCAGCGGGATTGTCCGAAAGGGTTACCGCTGGCCCGGAACATAAAGGGCTATGGAAGGAACACGGGTGGGTTTTATTTTAGTCAGTAAGAGTCTGACACTCCCTTCCGCTCCACCCAGAGCGGGAGGGGTCATCTGATGATTTCCCATCCTGAAAAAAAATACTGGCCAGTCTCTCATACATAAAAACTTTTTTCGAAATACTTTCTGAGTGGCCTGGTATGTTAGGTACTATGCGTTGTTTCCGACCGGTGACAATAAATACCGCACATCTGTTAATTTTATTGTTATAATGGATAGTCATCAAAAGTCGGTTACACTGAAGCGTCTTCAGTTAATCCCAAAACCTCAAGACCAGCTAGCATGAGCAACAGTGTTCATTTGTTGTTGACACGTTGATAGCGGTGGGGTGTCGGCGTGCGAGCAATCAGCGACCTAATGCCAACGTGGGCTTGTTCGGCAGAGATCGTGCGCGACGTGGTGGAGGCGCGCGCGGAGCTGTACCGCGCGGCGGGCGAGCGCGACGCCGAGCGGGTTGAACCCGACGAGTCCGTCACACCCGCCTCGCTCGCCTCCGAGGAGGAGCACGAGGAGGAACGTGAGTCCACACACACACCAACACGTAGTTCACACGCGACGTGGTGGAGGCGCGCTCGGAGCTGTACCGCACGGCGGGCGAGCGCGACGCCGAGCGGGTCGAGCCCAATGAGTCTATCACGTCCGCCTCGCCACACATACACACACACACACCAACACGTAGTACACACGCGACGTGGTAAAGGCGCGCTTGGAGCTGTACCGCACGGCGGGCGAGCGCGACGCCGAGCGGATCGAGCCCGACGAGTCTATCACATCCGCCTCGCTCGCCTCCGAGGAGGAGCACGAGGAGGAGTAATTTGTTAACCAAACGGTTTTTCTGGGAATCACGCTAGACGAGAAATAACAATGGGAACCTCAAATAACATCTCTTGCGAGGTAGCTTAGCTCGGCCGCTTATGCTGTTAGAAAGATAAAAATTCGCAAACTCGCCACACGCGGATGGCCGTCGCGTCGCTCGTAGGTCGGTGCTACAAGACTACGACATGGCGTGGTGCGGCGTAGCTGCGTAGGTGTGCTACACTCGGTGCTACGAAAGTATCAATTGAAATTCAGCCTGTACAAACTGATATGAGTGTGTTTCGTATCGGATAGTTTAAGAACTCAAAGACTCGTCGGTTTGTTCAATATTCATGGCTTGTCTAGTTTCATTCGTACGTCAAAGCCGATAGTTCCATTAATAAATAATATTCGTGTGCACCCTGAACACTGTTCTTGTTCTTTATCCAAGACAACGGTTTAGTGTTAGGGTTTGGGCTAGGCATTTCTAAGCTTACATTGGTACTGCAATGAATGTAATCCAATTAACTAATAATTGTGCTGATTTTAAAATTAATATTTTTTTTTTGTCTAAACAATAGGTTCATTCGTGTACGGTGCACGTACATGGGTTTTAAAATATATTTATTACAATAAGTTAGCCAGTAGGCTCGCGTATTTGCACTTTGGACGCGACCTACATTTGGCAGTGCATTGACACTGACATATTGCATTGTTCTATGCATTTTATGTATATTACATTTTAGTGTTCAATTAGACGTGGTTTGAGTCGGACAACTTGCATTTTTATTTAGATTCATCCCGTTGAGCATTCACTGACATTTTCTGCATTTAAGTTTAAGTTTGACATTTGACATCTGCATTGACATTACTTATGTTAGGGAAGCACCCTACATAGTTTTTTGGTCCTTCGTAACCATTGCAAGTACTATACAGTCCGATACGTCGGTCGATAAGTCGCCGCGCGGGATCTGTGTCGTGTCGTGTCATACCGTGCCACGTGTGTTGCCGTGCAGGAGCATTCGGGGAGGTAGCAGCGGTCCAGGTTCCAGAGCGTCGCATTGCACTGCATTTGCATACAGGGAGAGTTCCTGAGTTTCAAGTAAGATCGTTCATTATTTATCTTACGGCTTTACAATGGAGGCTTTCATCGTGCGTCAAGCGGAGATCCTCGAGGAAGTGAAGAGAATCCATTCTAATTTTAAGAAGGATTCAGCGAGCAGGAAGAGCACCGAATACATTCGTGAAAGGCTTGAGAGGTTAGATGTACTATGGGAGGAATGTGAAGAGAAGAACCGGGAGCTGAGTGCAGTAAAGGAGAAAGATCATCAATATTTCACCGGTAACATTTATGAGGTCATTAAAAGCTGGTACCATGGAACGCGTCAGGAGATTGCAGCGTTCGAGATGAAGAATCTTGCTGGACCCAGTAACGCCGGTCATAGTAAGTTAAACATTGAGTTCGACAAGACCCTGTTCGAGACATCTGTAGGAATAGAGGACAAGCTACTCGAGTTACAGCAGTTGCAACAAGCTAACTTCCGTGCATTCACTAGGTTAGTAAATCGAAGCCTAGACGAGGTTAAGGAGAAATGGGAAATTGAGGATATGCTTAAGACTGTGGAGTTCCGGTGGACTGCGATTGACAAATTACATTTACAAATTGATGGCATATTAGAGGGGAACTCACAGGACTATTATGACGAGTTCTGTCGTCACGAAAATGCATTTACAAATATGAAACGGGCGCTGAACACGAAATTAAACGCTTCTATACATCAACAGCAAACGTTGCCTAAAATTGACATACCTATCTTTAACGGCAACTATACCTTATGGCCTACTTTTATGGATCTCTACGTAGAAGCGATTCATAATAATTCGGCGATCGCAAAAACTCAAAAAATGCAGCATCTAAAGGGTAGACTTCGCGGTGAAGCGGAAAAGCTCGTTCAGCATTTACACATAGCACCCGAAAATTATGACACGTGTTGGGAAATTTTGAACCATAGATATAATAATAAGTTTCTGTTATTTACCACAAATTTCCAGATATTTATGCGTCAACCTAATTTGCAAAAACAATCTGCGTTTGACCTCAAGCGGTTATATGACACTACCAACGAAACCATAAACGCGATACACAACTTGGGCATTGATACAAGCTCATGGGATCCCATCCTAGTTTACGTGTTGTGTGAAAAGTTAGACTCCGAAACGTATTCGGAATACATGCAGTCCAGGTCGGATCCGCGCGAGATACCAACATACAATCATTTTATGGATTTCGTCGAAAACAAGTTTATGGCATTAGAACCGTTGCACAGGAAAAAGCCAGAAAACGGTGACAAACCTGCATCAAAACCACATGTTAAAACGCCACATCCGTTCGGAAAAAAATCCAAGTCACAACCCAATAAAAGTTCAGCAACCTATTCTCGCAATTTCCATGCGTCAAACGCTGGACAATTCAGCAAGATTATTTGTTCATTGTGCAATACGAATCATGCATTATTTCAATGTTCTAAATTCGCGGACATGCTGAGTCCGGAAAAAATGGCATTTATAGAAAACAACAAAATATGCAAAAATTGTTTGTATGTGCATACTAAGGGTTACTGTGCATCACAGAAAAGATGCAGAGATTGCAACGAACAACATAACACACTTCTGCACAGCGATATTGTGAAGTCAGCGCAAACGCCCTCAGCAACACAAACAGCACCTAAACCGTCGTCATCGATTTCAACTAGGTCAAATAAGAATCTGCAAAACAACTTCGCATCAAATAATGATGATGAAATATTATTACCAACAGCATTAGAAAACTACCCTTTGGAATGGGCGACTAGAATCAATTCTATTTGTTGTAATTTTTGACGTTCAAAAGTGCCTTTAATGTGCCTATTTGAAATAAATGCTTTGACTTTGACTTTGACATTATTGCAAGTAGCCACAGCTGGAGGTGACTACATTACACTAAGGGCTCTAGTTGATCAAGGCTCACAAATTACGTTGATAACGGAGAATGCAGCTCAAAGATTGGGCATAAAGCGTCAACAGCTGAGCGCAAACATAAGCGGCATCGGTACTCTATCCAACAGGAGTAAAGGAAAGGTCCATCTATCCTGCAAGTCCTTATATAACGACTTCCAGTTGACAACGGAAGCGTTAATCATGACACGGGTAGTAAACAGTCTGCCTAACGTTACATTTGCAAAGAAACCTTGGGCTCATTTGACAGACATCACACTAGCCGACCCAGATTACAACTTATCTAGGCCCATTGACATACTTCTGGATGCACACATATTTTCCGAAATACTCATGAATGGCTTAGTCAAAGGGGAGGTTAATGAACCCATGGCTCAACAAACACGGTTGGGGTGGATATTGTCAGGCAATGTCACCAAAACATTTAATTGCAACGTCGTAGTTAATGAAGTTAACGACTTGTCAAAATACTGGGAAGTGGAAGACATCAATGGAGATGCATGCAATTCTATGACGTCAGAGGAACGATATTGTGAGGAGTTCTACACTGTAACAACCAAGCGATTAGGTGATGGCAGATATGCAGTTCGTTTGCCAATGAAGCCTAATTTTAATCAGCTGCTGGGCAAGTCAAAGCCACGAGCTGTAGCACAATTTATGCAATTAGAAAGGAGATTAGGCAGGGATGACAAACTATCAGATAGTTACATCAAATTTATGCAAGAGTACCTGGAAATGGGACATATGAAAGAGAGCAAACCTGGCTGCAACCCGGTATGCTACTTACCTCATCATGGAGTCTTAAAACAGGACTCGGTGACATCAAAATTAAGGGTGGTTTTTAACGCCTCCCAGAAAACTGACACAGGTTACAGCCTGAATGACTTGATGGAGTGTGGCCCTAAGCTTCATCAAGATCTATTGACATTATTATTAGGATGGCGGCTATACAAGTACGTCTTCACTGCAGATTGTGAGAAGATGTACCGCATGATCCTTGTCCATGAAGAAGATCAACACTTGCAAAAGATCCTGTGGAGGGAATCCAACCAAGGTCCCTTAAAGGAGTTCCAGTTATGCACAGTGACGTATGGCACCAAGGCAGCACCATTTCTAGCTCTTCGAACGCTGAAACAGCTTGCAGACGATGATGCACAGAAATATCCGTTAGCAGCGGATGTCATTGCTAACGAAATGTACGTTGATGACGTCCTAAGTGGCAGCAACTCCATCGAACGAGCACAAGAAATTCAAAAGCAACTCATCAACATGCTGAGTGGAGCTGGCCTTACACTACGGAAGTGGTCAAGCAACGACCAGGCCTTGATTGAAAGCTTATCTTCTTCAGGTCTTAACCAAATGACAATGCATTTTACAAATGACAGAATGACAAAAACCCTGGGGGTCCAGTGGAATCCTAAAACTGACACATTTTCGTTTACAAACAAAATACAATTCGACAATAAAAACCAATTGACAAAAAGAAAGCTACTATCGGAAATCTCGAAAATTTTCGATCCACTGGGCTGGCTGACACCTTTGACAGTAAAAGTAAAACTGCTGTTCCAAAGCGTCTGGCTATCGGGATGCGAGTGGGATGAAACCTTACCTGACAGTATGCAAGAAGAATGGAAGCAGTTTACTAGCGATTTACACAACATTACCGAATATCAAATACCAAGGTGGCTGGGAGATATTACGAAACCATTCCAAGTACATGGGTTCTGCGATGCGTCCGAAAAGGCCTACGCATGCGCTATATACCTGCTGACAACAAATGACAAAAACGAGCCTACGACTAGACTTATCGCTGCAAAATCGAGGTTATCGCCAATCAACAAAAAATTGACCCTACCGCGACTCGAATTATGTGGAGCGCTACTACTTTCACGGCTCATGAAAAAGGTCCTGACAGCCTTTAAATGGGACAATGTGCACAAAAATACATACGCCTGGACGGACTCTATGATTGTATTAGGCTGGCTGCATGGGGACGTCACAAAATGGAAGTCGTTCGTCAGCAACAGAGTACAGCAAGTGCATGACGTAATTCCAAAACAGCACTGGAGTTATGTCAAGTCCGAGGAAAATGCTGCAGATTGTGCATCACGCGGAATCAGTTGTTCCAAACTATTGCAACATTCTTTGTGGTGGCAAGGTCCCTACTGGATGAAAAATTACAGTGAAGGTACTTTTGACAAAATTACAACTACACCGACAACATGCGAATCAAAACAAAAACAAATGCAAACTAATGTTGTGAAATGTGAACCGTCTTCAATAGTAATTGAGTTATTAGACAAACACAGCGATTTGACTCGTATTACAAGGGTCATTGCCTGGATGAAACGTTTCATAAACAGCTGTTCGAACACCGACACTCATCGTACTACTACTTATTTGACATCTACAGAACTACAAAGCGCTGAGAACCTAATAATGAAACATATTCAATTGCATGCCTTCAATGACGAGATTATGAGATTGAAGGAAAACAAAGGTTTGAGCACAAAAAGTAACCTTTTGAGTTTAAATCCATTCCTTGACAAATATGACATTCTGCGAGTAGGTGGAAGGTTACGTAACTCAAACCTACCCGAAGACACTAAACATCCAATTCTACTACCACATGACAATAAACTGACAGAGTTATTAATTTGGCAAGCTCACAGAAGAACATTACACGGAGGTCCTAAGTTAACCCTGACACATCTACGACAAAGAGTTTGGATCGTAGGAGGACATCGCGCCGTCAAAAAGGTCTTACACAAATGCGTAACATGTCGCCGATTTAATGCTAAACAAACAAACCAGATTATGGCTGATCTACCAGAGCCAAGAGTGACAGTATCTCGCCCGTTTACACATACAGGTGTCGATTTTACTGGACACATTGAAATCAAGGCAAATAAAGGCCGAGGCGTCAGAACATTGCTGGCGTACGTTGCAGTATTTGTTTGTCTAGCAACAAAAGCCATTCATCTAGAACTGGTATCAGAACTATCCAGTACAGCATTCCTATCGGCTTTCAAGCGCTTCTGCGCACGTCGAGGTACGCCACGGGACATGTACAGCGACAACGGCACGAATTTTGTGGGTGCAAATCGGATTCTACTGCAACAATACAAATGCATTGTAGAAAACATTGACAACTTCTTCTTGGGCAAAATATCAGAGATGGGAATTCAATGGCACTTCAATGCCCCGGTCTGGCCAAGCGCAGGCGGACTGTGGGAAGCCGCTGTGAAGAGCATGAAATACCATCTCAAACGGGTCATTGGAGACCAACGTCTGACATACGAAGAATTTACAACTCTGCTATGTCAGATAGAAGCTTGCTTGAACTCACGACCAATATGCACCGTTTCAGAGAACGCCGAAGAGATAAACTGTTTAACTCCAGGACATTTCTTAACCGGCACATCACTCATGACAATTCCAGAACCCGACATGGACAATACTTACCGTTTAAACACGAGATGGCAAATTGTACAACAACTTAGCAAGGATTTCTGGAAGAAGTGGTCGCAAGAGTACCTACAACAACTACAAGCGAGACTAAAGTGGAAACGAAAGAATACTGACATAAAGAAAAATGACATTGTATGCATTAAAGATGAAAGGTTACCTGCAGGAAAATGGGCACTGGGTCGTGTAGCGGAAATACACCCTGGAAAGGACGGCCACACTAGAGTTGTGACATTACAAACTGCAAAAGGCGAAACTAAACGACCTATTACAAAACTCGTACCACTAGTGGAGGCTGAGGAACAAAACAACCCTGACACTGACAAACTACCCAAAAACAGGCGAAACCGAGCTAAAAGGCTTACCTGGAACAGCTTGGTATGTTATATGCTGATGCTAGTTATGACATCAAACACTTTACTTTGACAAGATTGCAGATCTACAAGAAATTAGAGATGAATGGAAACTGGTATTTTATTACAATATGACAAATTACTGGCGCAATATGGACACTCTGCAAGTATTCGTATCTCATATAAAGCAAGCTCGTTGCGAAGAGTGGTTGATGCAATTTCATGTTCTGATTAACCAACTTGAACAAAGCACGAGTGAACTAAATTATTACAACGAACTACTGAGGTCCCAGCGGATAATTCAACACAGGTTCAAAAGAGGATTGATCGACGGAGTAGGATATGTTGCAAATTCGTTATTTGGAGTGTTAGATCAACATTTTGCAGAACAATATGAACGGGATATCGACACAATCCAACATAACGAAAATCACCTATTTCAACTGCTTAAAAACCAGACAAGTGTTCTGGAAACCGAGAACAACATTGTACAGCGTAACGAAGCAACAATGGTGAAGCAGTTCACTTTAATTAACGATCATCTCACGTCCCTAGAAAACAAGACGCTCAAAGATAAACTTGAGAGTTCACATGCATTCTACATAATTACATCGGCCTTAGCTGCAGAAAGAATGGCCCAAAACTTAAAAGATATTCAAGAATCACTCATCAACACCCTGACAAATATGTACCAAGGACATATGGACGTACATGTACTATCACCAACCCAAATGCAAAGCGAACTAGATAGAGTAGCTCGACTACTACCTCGCGATTCTACACTACCTGAAGTTCGTAATGACATAAGAGACATCTACAGGATGTTCAGAATACATGCGCGCATAACACAGCACTACCTGTTGATGGAAATAAAAGTACCAATCTTGAGTGATGCCCTATACGAACTTAACAGACTTATCAGCATTCCTCAACGTATTGACATAAATCGGGTAATGTATGTTATTCCCAACTCTGCATTGATAGCATTTAACGCCAACCAATACTCATTTATACCTCTAGAACAATATGACATTAATGAATGCCAAAAATTACATGACCAATCTCTACTGTGCAAACTAAATCAACCTATATACAACACCGGTGATCGTCACAAATCTATTTGCGATGTACAGCTGATTCGAGACAACGAAGAACACAGCGTTTATTGCCATACGGAAATAAAAACATGCGCTGACAAATGGGTCAAATTACATAAACAAAAAACCTGGTTCTATTATTGTTGTGACACGTGCGAAGTACAATTAGCGTGCGGCACTCAAATGACATCGGAGACGTTACGTCACTCGGGTCTGATAACGCTGAAACAAGGATGCAACTTGCAAGGCGACTCATTCACATTGCACGCATATATGCAACATACAAGTGACATTTTGGTCAATGAACCATATGCAATGATCGTGCCCACGATCTCTCCAATCAACAACATAATCAACACCTCGATTCGTAACTCATCGCTGCATATTGAAACGCACGAAGAGACGTTCAAGAAGATTGACACGCAACTACGCTCTATAGAAGAACAGTCTAAGCAAGACACCTTATCCTCTCACGACGTTCATCACTACATTGCAATCTATGTGGTTGTTGCGATTTGCATTGCACTGTTTGTAACATCGATGTACTTTTGGCGAAAGATGGCCACCCAAAGAAAAGGGGAGGGTCCGCAAGACGCGAGAAGCAGAAGCAAACGAGAAGATCATGACATCGAGGACAGGAACAGCAAGATCGACAAACGGGACTCAAAAGTGAATAAAGTGTCGTGTGGTAACCCTACCTCAAGTGAAGTGAAATTTGACACTGAAAAACATAGTGAGATGTGCTAATTTATTAATATCGTGACATCCTATTTATAGACATTAGTTATGTATTTCCTCATAGTAGTAGTAGATCAATCATATTTACATTAGAGTCCTGCATTTTTACATTTTTTACATTATTTTTACATTGTTATTTTATTATCTTACATATTTTGGGGATTGTTTTATTTAGTATTTTCTTTCTGTGTTGTGGCAATATGTACGGTGCACGTACATGGGTTTTAAAATATATTTATTACAATAAGTTAGCCAATTGACTCGCGTATTTGCACTTTGGACGCGACCTACATTTGGCAGTGCATTGACACTGACATATTGCATTGTTCTATGCATTTTATGTATATTACATTTTAGTGTTCAATTAGACGTGGTTTGAGTCGGACAACTTGCATTTTTATTTAGATTCATCCCGTTGAGCATTCACTGACATTTTCTGCATTTAAGTTTAAGTTGGACATTTGACATCTGCATTGACATTACTTATGTTAGGGAAGCACCCTAAAATTCGCATTTTGAAAAAGATTGAAGTATCAAAAATAACTAATCGGAGCAGCAGCAGTTTATGTGGTCCCCTACTGTTCATAGCCTCCCTCGCGCCGCGCTAATCTGTACATCGTTTAGATAAACAGTCCGCCACAAAATGTTCATTCATTGAACGCGATGCACTTGCAACTTATTGTGACCAGATTATACACTCATACTTAATATGTACACTCATGCATACATATATAAGAATCGAAGTGCGTAGGTAGGTACCTACTGCTACATAACAGTTGACACGTACAGACTCCCAATGCTCAGTCAGTTTATCAATACACACTCTTTGGATCGTGCGAGAAGACACATTAGTACTGATCCAATAACTTGTGAGTTGGACGAGGCGATTGTCTGCTAACAAAACTTTTTATCTTTTCAGCTGACGAATAACGCAAGGCGAGAAGAGCGAGCGCCGTGGCACGGCGTGAGGTGACGTGACGTGACGTGCGTGAGAGAAGTGACGTACCGTGACGTGTCCCTTGTGTAGACACTTTGTGATCATTGAACTAGTCAATTGTGAACTATGAACTGATGAGTTAGAAAGAAAGAAAGAAAATTGCGTCGGCCCTGTGTCCGCCCTGGAAATCCCAGGGCGGACACAGGTTTTCCTGGTTGTCGTTGGGCCGTCGTCGTGTTGTTGTTGGCGTTACGACACTAAATTGTATGTACACTATAATGCGCCTTACACTAATCGACCTGCATGTTTGTGAACGTGGCGACGGCCGCCGCACGCCGCCCGCGCCGCCGTGCGGCCCCGTGCGGCCCCGTGCGGCCCCGTGCTGGTCCGTGCGGCGTCTGTGCTGGACTGATGTCAGGTACAACAACAACAGACACCAATACCTGGAGCGGCAATCAGCTGGGGGTCACAGACAGCCTTGCCGATTTTTCGATAAATATCTACAAACTTAACCTAACTTAACCTAATATTTACCTGTTTACGTAAACCGTACATAAATCATTATTCGCGGAAAATGTATTGAAATCAAAATCGTGTAGGGCACTCGCGCACTACGCGATGCACGGGGCTGCAGGGGCACCGACCAGTCGCGGCCAAACTTTGTGTACCTACCTATCTTACTTATGTATGAACGTCCGCATCTTGGTCGGATCTTTTGCGGCCACGACTACCTACAAGTTACTGTGGCCGTGTAGCTCGCGAGCTGTCTTACGGCTCCTTCAAACAGGCGCGACACGACACGCGCAACGAGCGGTGCCTTTGTGTCGCGCGCGATTATATCGCGTGTCGCGCCTGTTTGTAGGAGCCTTTATCCTTTCGGACGCGACGTAAGATGAGCGAGCGCATACAATTAACACAACCGTTTATCTAAGTATTCTACGATACAGTGTTCCTGATAAAAATATTAACTATCGTTATCAAGAATTGTGTTGGCTAACAGTCCGTAGTCTAACTCTAGATAGGTACTAAAGCAGTCTAACAGGCACGGATCAAATATACGCTCAGGCTCGTCGCTCATCCGAGGTATGTCTGAACAACGTGTAGGTACCTTCCACCTCAGTAGGTATTTTACTAACTGAAAATGATTCCATGTAACTATGCAGGTATGTATTGTTTGATACACGCGTATTATATACAGTTGTATCCACGCGAAGAGTCCCGCAAGCATCGGGCAATTTTGTTATGATACACGCGTAGTATATAGGTACAGCTGTTTTATCCACGTGAAGATTCCCGCGAGCATCGGGTGGTTTTGTTATGATGCACGTGTATTATATACAATTGTACCCACGCGAAGAATCCTGCGAGCATCGGGCGGTTTCGTTATGATATACGCGTATTATACCTATACAGTTGTATCCACGTGAAGAGTCCCGCGAGCATCAGGCGGTTGTGTTATGATACACGCTTAACATATACAGCCGTATCCACGCGAAGAGTACCGCGAGCATCGGGCGGTTTTGTTATGATACACGCTTAATACTCATTACAGCTGTATCCACGCGAAGAGTACCGCGAGCATCGGGCGGTTTTGTTATGATACACGCTTATTATATAAGTACCTACAGTTGTATCCACGTGAAGAGTCCCGCGAGCATCGGGCGGTTTTGGACATTGTTACTTGTTTTTATGCTACTTTGTTTTGTTTAGTCTCTGTATTAGATAATATTTACTGGAGGTATTTAGTTACTACTTATTTAGACGTTTTAGAGTAAAAAATGTGAACTACCTATTTTTATGTTTAATTTTCTGATCCCTTTCTGGCTCCCGCAATAAGTACCTACCTACCTAAATAAATATCTAGAGCTACTTACCTACATACCTAGACCCACTTACCTACATACCTAGACCCACTTACCTACATACCTAGACCCACTTACCTACATACCTAGACCCACTCACCTACATACACGAGTGTTTTCTAAGTCATCATCATTCGCCCTCATCCCAATTTGTTTGAGGTCGTCCGACGCAACATCTTTTTCTTCCATAATCACCTATGAGTTGTAGCTATTCCCTTTCTAGCCATATCATCTTTCACACAGTCCATCCATCGTTTCGTTAATCTTCCCCTACTCGTATCTCAACTATAACAACGTAAGAATTCGTCGGTGTTGCCAACGTCCGACCGGATGTAGGTATGAGATTGACTGTAAGTACAACATAAGGACTCTTCGGTGTTGCCAACGTCCGACCGGATGTAGGTACGAGATTGACTGTAGGTCCAACATAAGAACTCGTCGGTGTTGCCAACGTCCGACCGGTAGTAGGTAGGAGATTGACTGTACTTAGTTACATAGCTCGAATGAACTCTACATACTTCCCGGGAAAACCTTTCTCTTTCAAGACCCACCACAGCCCATCCCGAGGTACCCTATCTCACGCTTTCTCCAGATCAATGAACACCATGTGCAAGTTCTTACGTGCACGTCTGTACTTCTCGCACAATTGGCGGAGTGCAAAAGTGGCGTCCGTTATTCCTCGACCTGGCATAAACCCAAACTGGTTCGGGGTACTCTCACTCTCCTCTCGCAATCTTTTCTATATTCCTTTCTCCCATACCTTCATGCTATGTAACAGTGACTTCATACTATGTAAACGTTTCTAAGTATATATTACGTTAGAATGGGAATTAAAAAGAACAAAAAAAAATCTCATAAGAAAAACAACTTTAAAGTTAAGAACTGCAGTGCGATTCTGTAACCATCTCACCGTGAAAACTTAGGTGAAGTGAGCGTGGAGTGAACTGGCAGTGTCATCTTACCAGATACTAGGGATTGACCAAGCATACATTTACAATCATAATCGAGATTTTAATAATATTTTTTTAGCCTAATCCTATTGATATTTTTATATAATTCAAAGCTAGTATTTTAGTGGTCAAAACATTAATATTTTGTGGGGTTTTACTTACAATAAAATAGCAAAACAGAAGCGCAGTCAGAATCTCAATCCTGTTTTTTTTTATTTTTTCCCTAGTCTAGTAAGTCCTTATATAGACTGAGGCGCGAGCGCGTCACGCACGAACAGTAAATAAAATTAAAACATTCACGTTTATGACAGCTAGACTGATGAAAATACGCATCGACATTGTTTGGTTATTATGAGCAATTGTAGATCGAGTCTAGTAAAGACTGCGACGATGTTCAGCGTTGTTATTAACCCAAATCTATTGAATTAGAAGAGATAACCGAGTGTGTCAAGTCATCGAGTGCTAACGGATGCCTAGCTGACGGACCATAGAATGTAATCCCACGTAGTTTGTGTGGCGTGATCACTCCACCCGATTCACGACACTAAATGTCGTAAATCGGGTGAAGTGAAGGTGAAGTGATAAGATCACGCCGCGCTTGCGCGTTAATCACTGTCATTATCACATTGCAGATTGCGTGATCACTTCACCTTCACTTCACCCGATTGACGACATTTAATGTCGTGAATCGGGTGGAGTGAAGGTGAAGTGATAAGATCACGCCGCGCTTGCGCGTTAGTCACTCATTATCACATTAGAGATTTGTTTTTCATATATTTAACTTGTAAGGCGTCATGTATAAGAACATTAGGAAAATGCAATACCAACGTCAAATAAGTGCAAATATTTTATCGCTCATCGCGCGCCCGTGTTTGCACTGCACCTCTAGTAACCCTTAAATGAAGAAGTGGTTGGTGTCAACCCTGAAGTGTATGTATGGTCCCTAATAGTGCATAACGTAGTAAGTACCTACACTCCTTTAGAATATAAGTAAGCAGTTTACATCAATGCGCATTGTAACATAAATTCACTAGATATTCATTAAAGTACCTACATTCTATCAAGCTGGTTGTCTAATTCTAACGACCCTTGAACCCCCAACATTTCATGGCGACCTTCGATACGGCGACCCTGCCTTAGAGTCTGCCAAGGGGCAGATTAAGCAAAGTTTTCGTTGAGCGATTTTCAAAATGTGTAACTCTAAAGTAGAAAAAGACGAGGTATTCGCCAATCAAAACGCGGCTGGTGGAGGTGTTGACGCCGAGGTGGTGTTGCCATGGTTACGAGATTCGAGTGGAGTGATATATGGTACATTCCGAATTGCACTGTAATCGACTACAGCGTGCTTACACACCTTGACCCCAATTCTGCTGTATGGTATTTATCTATTATTCCCCGCATAATCTTACCACGCCGTACGGTTGTCAAGCGTGGTATTTTGACAGTTCAAACCGGTTTCGGTCATTGTGTCATAGAGAATACGTTAATAGCAGATATAGTGATTAGGTTATTAAGGAATTGACGTGGTTTCGAAGTAATGAATCATTAAGTGGTCATAGTGAATTAGGGACCTTTTCTGAATTAACGTGAACGCGATAACGATGTCCCGTGAATCGACATATATGAAGTCATGGCATGTGCCATCTTGCGATAACGCCGACTACCGACCATGCCCTAAATTAAGGCCAGGTATTCCCGTTTTTGCCTGTTTTAGAATTCATTTTTGATAGGCAAATTATAACATCTAAAATCTGAAATAAATATATATTTTAGATACATTCTTTCTCCTTACCATGTACCCGTTCAATACTCGATACAATAAAATTTTCTCGATAGAAAAAAATTCCGAACTAACTTCGATTTGCAGTTTTTTTACAAGCAAATTTCATTTTAAACAAGTACTAATACTCCTTTTTTTCTATAAAAAATATCAATTTGTAAGTAATTCATTTTGGAATCGATTCTACCCGATCGTTTTTTTTTTCATTACATTTATAAATTTTTTATCGATTATTCAAGTAATTTTCGATCCGCGCGTCGCTTGCCAGTGTCCCGCGGGACGTTACCGAGGTGAGACGTGTGCCAAATTTTTGCGCTCGCGCTTCTCTTCTGCTCCGTACGTAAATAAAATAAATTGTAAATAATTATTGTACTAAATAGACATAGTTAAGATTTTGTTTATGTGTTTATTTCTCATTGTGTAAATATTTTGTATACAACTTTTAAGACAATAATTTTGTGATTGATTTGTGAAAATGGCAAATAAAGGAAATAAAATAAGGGCTAAATCACGGTTGAAGGCAAAAAAAATTGCGAAAGAAATATGGTAAGTTATATTTTTTATTCATTCATTCCTATTGACAACACTCACAGTACCCTATTACAAATTTATTATTTCCCTACAGTAGTGAAACACCTTTGATGTCGGGCGACACCGTGCACCACCCGCGCCGCCCGTGTAGGTAGGTACCCGGGCAAGGTAGTTCCCAATCTTTTTTAATACCATAACTTATTTTATTGTTTCAGTTCAAAAATGAATCGAAATAAAAAAGGCTTATTTGTTCGAAAAAACAGCAAAGAAGTACTTTCTTTGTTTTCTTGATAATCGGAATCCTCGCCACAGAATACGGAGCATATTTACCAACCGCATCAAGTGTGTAAAACAGTTGAATTTGAACCCTATTCAGAGTGAATAAAGCCGCCGCGCGCGCAAATGGTATAATGGTTTACTGTTTTCAAATGTCTAATAGGTAAGAAGTAGTTCAACCCGCTGCGTTGGTCCGGGTGGTTTTTATAATTTTTATTAGCCTAAGTGCTACCTAGGTACTAGATGTGCAGTCGACCATACCACAATAAATATAGGTATATAATATATAAGTATATACATATATATATATACATATCGTCTGTGTACGTAGTATTATATATTATCTGTGTCTGTGGTAAGTGATAACACTATGGTCTTGAGCTGGCCCGCGTATTGAAACTACTGAAAAAATAACCGTATTCTATTGAGACGTGCGGCCTTATACTGTACGAGAGTACGTATTTACTACTATTATGGTGTCTGCAACGAATGTTGTGTAGTCTATGCCATCTACTACGCGCAGCAAACTCGTGCCATAGTGTAGAAATATGGCAGTATGACCATTTCCTACGAATATTATTTTTATTATTTTCGGTAATGTTTAGGCACAAGCTCGTTTATGCTCAGTACAGTAGCCAATCCCCTTACTAAAATACTGTTCAAGTTATAACAAGCATAGAAATACATAAAAAAAAAAATCAATGGCTAGTTTGGCTATAAAGAAGTTCTCCAATGCATAATTTTATTCAGTATTTATTTGCAAGAGGAAAAGTGTGTAGAATTCACTCGAGATTTTTGTTATTGCATGTTTATTATTAATTATGCCACTCCAAATGGAATAATAAAAGGAACTTGGCTTGAAATGTTTACGTGGGTTTTTAATGTTTTAGAGCAATGCAGTTGCAGACCAAGCGCAGTGCGCATGTATCAACTAATGATTCGGCGAATATCGAGTAAGTTTTTTATATTATTTATTTTATTTTAAAGACATTCTCTATTTTTTACTATTTGAATTAAATAGTATCTCACTCGTTATTGTAACACCATAAAAATTACATAAAGAAATTAAATACATATACTTAAATTAAGTAGGTACGTATGTATGTGGGGGTAACATACATATCTACTTTATTGTTAAAATCAAAGTACCTATTTATTCATTATTATTACTGTTTGCGTATCTTTGTTTCTGTATAACTGTCTGTATGTCAGTGTGCGTGTGTATCTGTCTTTGGAATTGTAGCTCCTAAACGGAAAACGGATGAATCGATTTCAATGCGGTTGTCTTTATTAAACAGACTGGTTTAATAATAAGAAAGTTTTTTAAAATTTTACTTGTTAATTACCAACAAGTCAAAAACAACTTTTGTGTTACAGATCAATAGAGCATGCGGAAGGGCATAACGTGTCTCCATTGATGACTTTAGAGCATGGTTTACTTGAATAATCTTAGGATTGAGGAGTAAGTAATATTGTTTTAACCGATTCAATTAAAATCAGACTAAAACATGCTACGGCATGCCATAGGCATAAGTAAATAGCCCATAAGATTCGTAAGTTTATATATCCGATAACTATCGCATTTACTAACAACTATGAATATTGAAACAAAAAAATATATTTTATTGCTACAGAACGACTATTCATGCTGCCAATGCCCATGTCACACATGCTGAAATGCCTTTAGATGAACATAATAATGTATCACCTAATAATAATATCAATGAGTAAGTTGCTACTTTTTGTTTTACATAATAATTATATTACCATGTGGAATTCAATAGGTTATATTAAAATAATCTGTTTTTAGAACAATGGAGGAAATTGAAAACTACACTCTAAGCGTTAAAAACGAAATCGAACACGACTATCAACCCATCAGTGGACGACGTATTGTTGACATGAATTACCTGATGACACAGCTCCAAGAAAAAACGCATCATATCGATTTATTTGACAGCAGAGTTGGATATTTTAGAGATATAAAAGTGTTTACTTTTAATTTGATAAAAAAATAAAAATAATTTATTTTTATTTTATTGACGACTCACGCTTCACATTATGTGTTACACGAGAAGACCATTTATACCTCTAAGCTTTGTTGAATTACAATATACATTGATCTTGTAATTCAAGAATTGTAACACAATTCTCCTAAAGTAAGTGTGCCTACTGCTTGATTTTTTATACTGTAGCACGAATATTTGATTTTAGTCAGTCAGATTTTAAATCCTTTTTATAAAAAAAAGTATACAAATTATTTTTAATAATTAGTATCAAGTTTATACAATACGTATCTAATCTATCTATAACCTTAAAAATAACTACTACTAGAAAAATAAAACAAAATAAACTTATACTAATCAATTCAAGTTGATCTACTGCATTGCTCTACTCTGTGACGCAACTTAGTACCTACTCGAGGTCGTGAACTCATGAGCGGTGAGTTTAGCGCGCGCGTCTCCCGCGCATCGTAACTTATTACGTATCGCTAGTCCTTGCGGGGGCTGGGGTATGCGTTAAATGCCTACTGCGCTCGGAATACCTGGCCTTAATAAGTATCACCGATCTTTAAACTAACGTGGCATTTTCGAAATTGTGCTTCTGGCTACAGTCGCCACCTTACCAAAGAAGAGGAAATTCGTGGTGTATACACAAATAAATACTATAATCCAACCATGAGTAACTATTCAAGTGAATAGGTATATTACTGACTCTCAGCTGCCATAGTGGTTATTTATCTAAATCGGAAAGCAAATTATTCATGTGAGCGATGATGACTTAATTCGGAATGAGCCATATTTCACGCCGCGCAAGCGCGTTAGGCGCTGGCGAATGTTTTGACCACTAAAATACTAGCTTTGAATTATATAAAAATATCAATAGGATTAACATTAAAAAATATTATTAAAATCTCTTTTATGATTGTAAATGTTTGCTTGGTCAATCCCTAGCATCAGTGGGATGACACTGACAGCTCACTCCACGCAAGTATTCACGGTGAGATTTTTACAGAATCGACATGCTGATCAATTTATCTATCTATCTATCTGAACCCTTTATTCTGAATTGTTTTCTCATTTTTTTTGTAGGGTTTGTGTTGTGTTACAATAATAATATGTCCCTCAACACAGCATGACTCCTGGCAAAGACCTCATCCAGCTGTTTCCACTGCAGCCTGTCACGAGCAACTCTCCTCCAGTTAGGGCCCGCTGTCAGCTGCAGTTCGTCTTCCCATCTTTTTTGCTGTTTTCTCCTGCTTCGCTTGCCATTGCCGGGGTACCAATCGGTGATTATTTTCCTTCACTTCTCTAGTGATTCTCTCAACATGTGCCCAGTCCACCTCCACTTTTGTTGGTCAATTTGGGTTAAAATGTCGTGTCACCCTTGTTTTTGATCTTAGTTGTTCGTTTCTTATTCTGTCCGCCTTTCGTATTCCTACGTTCCGTGGATCTTTGACAATATTCCAATTTAATTCTAAGTTGTTTAGCGAGTGCCCGTCTCGCATCCGTATGTAATGCACGGTAAGTTCCATGTGTTAAAAACTTTACGTTTTATGGAAACACTTAGATCTCTAGATTTCATTACTTCTATTAATGCCCACTTGCCCAGTATTTCCTCCATCCGCAAGCTATTCTGAGGTTGATTTCTTTATTTATTTGGTCTTCAAAGGATATGAGCTGGCCCAGATAAGAGTAGTCGTTTACATATTCTAGTGAGTGGTTACCTAATTTTATATCAATTTGTTTTGAATTAGTTATGAGTTTTGTTTTTGTTGTTTATTGTTAAGCCGACTTTGGCACTTTCTGTGTTTAATGCTTGGACCATAGCTTCAAGATTGTTTGGATTTTCTTCGATCAGCACAATGTCATCTGCAAATTTGAGGTGGTTCAATTTTTTGCCATCAATATTTAAACCCAGCTTCGACCAATCTAGTTTTCGGAAGATGTGCTCTAGGATTGCCGAGAATAGCTTTGGGGACATCGGGTCACTTTGTCTTACTCCTCTCCTTACATGATGGAACTCAGGACCCATCCTCTCCAATTGTATCCTTGCCTTACTGTTTGTGTATATGTATAGTCTTGATTATATTTATGTATGGTTCTGGAATTCTATGAGATGCCAGACTCTCCCAGATGGCTGCACGGCTTATGGTATCAAAAGCTTTGTTATAGTCTATGAAAGTGATGTAAATTGTTTTATTGTACTTATTCATTGTATTTCTGTAGGATGTTTCACAGTGTGGATATGGTCAATTGTTGAGAATTTTTTTCTAAAGCCTGCCTGTTCTATAGGCTGATTTTAGACTAATATTTTACTTATCCTTTCTAATATTACTTTTTAAAATATTTTGAAGATGTTGGACATGAGACTTATGGGCCTATAATTACCTATGTCTTCCTACTACACAAGAATGGTTCAAAGATCAATTTATTGTTACGAGCTTAGGGTTCGTGACAATAAAAACTGCCGATTTAATCACCAAAAATTGACACTTTAATCACAACACTAATTACTTACAACTCAATTAAACTTACTGATCACTCTTAAGTCGCACTCGAATGTCGCTTTGATGTACACTCGGCAATGTTAATTAGTTTACATCACGCAAACATCGGTAACTGTCAGTATTATTGTGTGCGTATACGTATGATACATTCACGGTTAGAGATAAAATAAACGGGTTCACAGTGAAGGAATTAGACCCAACATTTTAGACTAATATAACATAGTTCCCTTAGCTAGTTGGTGTAAGCGCCTGCGATAGCTACTGATGTAAGCTCCTTGACGTGAGTTCGATCCCTGCTGAGGAATTTTGTTTTGCTGTTTTTTACTTTTTGTTTTTTATTAAATTAATTTTGTGGCCAATAAAATCACTCAAGCAAAAAAGTAGAAAGGTAAATTAAATAAAAGCATTAAATTAATTAGATTTTTTATTATGTAAACATATTATTATTTGGTATTGGTTGGAATGAGCGAGCTTAACGCTTACTAGCAAATGATCCCACTCGTTTCTTCCAATATGTTCCTTCCTTACAATGGTTGTTTTAAGGTTCAATTCGGAGTGGGCTGTATGTTAGCAAAAAAAACTTGTGTGACCGATACAATGATTTCACATATTCTATTCGAACGTCTAGTATGAATAGCTATATTCATACTAGACGTTCGAATGAGTAAAACACTGTTGTTTATCAGATTTTTTGACAAAGACTAAGTTTTTTGTTGGTTATGGATGGACGTAAATAATTTGTCAAAGTAGGTAGGTAGGTATATAAATTGAATCAAAGTAATATTAGAGGTGAAGTGAATTAACATGTTAGATAGTAAGAAATTATGACAACTTCTAAGTGCATAACAATAACATCACTTCACCAGACTTTCAATAATACGAGTATTTCTACCAGCTCACCGGGACCCATCGAAGACATCCAGCCCCAATACCCCACAGTAATTCGGCCACTAGTCCTACAAGGCAGAAGGTTACATTCCTTATACCTTTCTCCACCTTTCCTCCACAATATTTTACGCCCATCCTTATCCGACTTAAAAGATTTTTCGTCGCTAAAAATCACCACATTGTTCTCCCAATCAAAATTGAGGTATGACCTAGTAAACTGTAGTCAGTTTTGTCGGTGCGCAGTGGACAGTAAAATCTTTCGCGCTGTCTTACTACAACGTAAACCAGCTGCATGAAGATGATTTCTCACAGTTTGTAAGCACACATTGTGTGCTGTTGCTGTTACGCGGGTGGACAAGAAGGGATCAGCCTTGTGCCTTGCTACGATGTCGTGGTGTCGAGCCGATGAATTTGCCTTTGGTTTTGGCCCACGTCGAAGATGTTCTACGTCTCCAGAATCCTCATATCGGCGGAACCATAACTGCACGGTTCTCTGTAGATACAAACAAAACAGTATTTAATATATGACGGAGAAGGTATAGTGTGTCTCGTTATTATCAGCCATATTTAACTATTGTGGGCGTACAGTGGGTATGTGTTGGTTATTGCGCAATAGAAAAACCGTTTGCAGTTCAAATAAGATTATAATTTCACGAACAATTTAGTCACACTAGCAAATTACACACTGTAGGTACACGACACAACCAGATACGGAACGCCGACAGTTTCTGAGCACATGTTGTCCGTACGATGTCCAATCTCCAAGTCCAAAGTCTAAAGTGAGCTCCACATCGTTCTGTCGAGCTGTTTTCTAACCCCCACGGACTCAGGCTAGACTCTGTCAAGCGCCACCAGATGGCGCTAGCGTTCCGACTAGTCAAATGCATGACCGGATGCGACACGGCCATCCTGCGATGCACACGTCCTCGTGTGTTAATCTGTAAACAAACATACCCCGCAAAGTATCTCATAGCTCGGTCACTCCTGACCAAATATGGTACAGACACAACAACAATGATAATTCGCACAAACTAAAAAAATTGCAGAGTTCAGAGTATTAATCATTATTTGATTCCCAAATCTCAAGATCACAAACTAAATAATCAAGTAAACATGATAGAGCAGCTAATAAAACATCCTTAGAGCATCACAAAACACAGCAGGAATCTTATTCGTGGCCTGTGGCTTTTCATTAAGCCCCTACAACAAACCTCATGTTTGTTACCTTGAATTCCTCCTGAATTCCGAGTCCCACGGACTCTATGGTCTCTACAAGACCCCGACCAGCCGAACTAAGATTCACCACTATCACTCTACTTTAATCTCTACTCTGTTTCATCAACCAGACTTCTACTTTGCTTTCCTCAAATTCGTCATTAATACTCTGATCCCTTGGCCTGTGCCATGACATATGCCTTAGCCTCATGAGCGTACTTGATTCAACCGGAGCCATGTAATCAAACTTTAATCAATCATAACAAAAAAAACATCAACCAGAGCCATGTACCATCGTTATCCACATTACAACAATAATCTTTTTCACTAAGAGCCTTAGATACCTGGAAACCCACACACGAGTAAACCACTCTAACGCCACGGCACTCCGGCCGACCAGCAATCGCATTGCTCTCACACATCCAGCGCATGGATCCATGTGTATCACCACTGTGACTACACACTTTTTACTACGGCCGATAGAGAACCCCTACTCGCGTGGTTCCCACTACTTAGGCTTGCTCATAGCTCATTACCACTGTGATCACAATCTACTTCGACTGGTACATGACCTACTGGCATCATTCGTAACCTATCGTGAGCGTATTTAAAAATTGCATCGTTAAGTAGATTGGGCTATACCTAACAATGTAACAGTTTTTTTTGCTGTTGTTTACCAGGGAAGCACTCGATACCAGAGTCAAAACAAAATGAAAACGACTCACCAAATTCAGTAGACAATAGATCTGTAGCTGGCTTAGTGGCTGTAGTGGTTGCAATCCACCGTTTCCTTGGCAGAAGTCTTGAAACTCCTCGCTCGAAAAGCACCGTCCCTGATCAGCGACCACTCGTACAGGAGATCCAAAGAGCGCAGCGCCGTCCCCCACTGCCATCCGGCTCGCACAAGTCCTTGTGTGTTAACCTGTAACCAAAAAAATCAACAGCAGTGCATGTTCCACTCGCCCAATTCTGACCAAAATTATTACAGGTTCTGACGAAAATCACAACAAACTCTTTCTCTCAAAGCCGACATGTCGAACAACACCCATACTCATTCAAATAATAGGAAACTCATTAAAATATTGCAATGCTCATACTCTGACCTCCATCCGGCCTTCATCATCACACTTATAACCTCCATCCGGTCATAAGCATCAAACCAATCGACCTCCATCCGGTCTTCAACATCACACTTATAACCTCCATCCGGCTATAAGCATCAAACCAATCAACCTCCATCCGGTCACAAACAACACCATCAAGATAATCATTTCGAGCCTTTATCAAAATAATTCTTAAAGTAGGTTTGTTCAACATGTTACTTTATTTTTCCTATAACGTTACAGATTATAAGAAAACTCTTACTATGCTAGGTACTCTAAATGTTAAGTTGACTACTTAGTATTCAACTAGTCTTGTCAGCGTTATCATTTTCGTCATGGCTAGTCTCGTCATCGTCACCTACGTGCATGTCAACGTCAGTTATTTTACGCAGTCGGTCGTGTGCGTACTTGTACGTCCGGCGGAAGAAAGGGACTTCAAAACATAACGATCACTTGTCAAAACTTCCACTACCTTAAATGGACCTCTGAACTTCCGATCTAGATTAGTCTGCTAATCTGATTTCACTGCTCGTTTTCTAATAACACAAAATAGCCTACCCAAAATAATACTTTGCAAGTAAATGTGTAGAAATGTAATAAAATTTCAAGTTTTGTGCTGAATACACGCGTTTAACCAATACCAGTCAATGCAACAACATTATTCACAACTCGCTTTTACTAACGAGCATTCAGCACCAGAATCGTAACACAAAACAATACAGCTCACCTTTGTCTTCTAACGTGCCTGAGGGTAGTGTACTACGCAAACTTCCACTCGCCGTTGCTGCTCGCAGCGCGTGCACCACCTCCACCATCTGCTTGGCTGCCACTTCTCGTGCACCGGGTCGCGACATGTCCAGGATTCCCTCACTTGCAGCACACGAAGGGCTTCACCGAAGGCTGCGGGCTGCTTGGCTCGATTCTTGAAGTCACCCCACGTCACTGGTAGCTCCACGTTACGTCCTTCGTACTATTTACGATAGCCACGTTGATACTGCTTCCTTTCTGCGCCTTAATGACGGCCACAAGTTTACCTCCTTGCAGTGAATTTTCAGCAAATCACAAATCAGCTGTAGTATTGTGTGCGGTTACGTTTGCACACGCGTCCTATCACGTTTTCTAATTACGGGAACGGGATACGTCGAAGTTCGAACTCAAACGCCGGTTTTAGACACTTTTTCTAACATGGCGGTAGGGCGCAACTGGCGCGTCACTGGGCAAAGGTATTTCGGCATACAGCCTATGCTCAAAACAACATGCACGATGATCGCGAATCCGTATCTGGCTTGTCTGGGTTTAACTCGAACAGATCCACACGATTATTTAATAAACGTTCGCAGTTTGCACTTTGTTTTTTAAAATGTCAACGGTCACTTTCACTTTTAGCGTTCTCATTTTGCGCATGAACCAACACGAATCCCACTTCTGATGACGGAGAAGGTATAGTGTGTCTCGTTATTATCAGCCATATTTAACTATTGTGGGCGTACAGTGGGTATGTGTTGGTTATTGCGCAATAGAAAAACCGTTTGCAGTTCAAATAAGATTATAATTTCACGAACAATTTAGTCACACTAGCAAATTACACACTGTAGGTACACGACACAACCAGATACGGAACGCCGACAGTTTCTGAGCACATGTTGTCCGTACGATGTCCAATCTCCAAGTCCAAAGTCTAAAGTGAGCTCCACATCGTTCTGTCGAGCTGTTTTCTAACCCCCACGGACTCAGGCTAGACTCTGTCAAGCGCCACCAGATGGCGCTAGCGTTCCGACTAGTCAAATGCATGACCGGATGCGACATATACTTATAGTAATAGCTATTATTAAATAAATATATAGACTATATTTGTTATATTTATATACTACTATATATAATATACTTTATTTACTTATATATATACCTAATTAATATTACTTAAGTATATTATATACAATACATATGTATACCAGTTAAAATAATAAGTAATAATATGTCTTAAATACACGCTTACATTAGTAAATATAGGTAATAATCTATTTTTGTTTACGTTATTCGAAGGCTTTTATTTAATCCGTCTAAAGGCCCGGGCCGTAGTGAGACAAAAATTGGCTAGACCAAGTTAATTCTATCATAATCATCTTATGATAAAAAAAAACTAATACATTTTATGATAATATTATATTATTATTAAAGTATGGTAGGTATTGCAGATAAGTTACATTAATTTATTCCTAGGTAAACATTGAAAGGTGAGTTAGTTAAGTTGAAGTAGGTATAATATCAACGTAATATCTAAGTGTTACTCACCGATATCATTAAGCGCTTTGCAATTTCACTTATAGATAATATGTTTTGCATGAGCAACAACAATGCAGCAACAATTTCTGCCTTTTTCAACATTGATAAATGTTGCATGGTTGGATCCACAGAAATAAATCCGCACACAAATATGAGTAGGTAGTAATCAATAAACTCAGTAATGCAAATACTCGTAGATTGACAACTAAGAATGCTATTTTTTATAAATTAAGGTGTTTGAAAACAATTTTTTAAAATTGTGGGTAGTTATTTTTTAAACAGTCAAAACAAAATAGCCTGAGAGTTCCGTGGTCGTCTCAAACGTAGCAAACTTCATTACTCGTCCATGAACGGGATCGAATCGTTATAAATTCAACTTTAAGCAATGTTTTAACATATAATGAATACAAAAAGACATATTCGCTGCACCCAAGGTTTGAACTTACGACTTCTCGTTCCCTGACCAAAGACTATAGCCATTGTGCCATGGATACTATAGTAATATCATGCGAAATATAATATCTCATTAAGAAACATAAATGAATGATTACTATATATTGGTATATGGTAATTGGTATGCCATACGCACACTAATAAAAACAGAGCTCGCTCGTATTATTTAATGTGTGTGCGCATAACTATGACTTCACCCACACATATAAAATGTAAACTAATTAGATGGGTCGACTGTACTCGCTCGTATCGCTTAATCGAAACTATGTGTCTCGCGGCTCGCGCCCGCCTTATATAGTGCCACAGAGCTACTCTATAAACATCTAGTATGTTCGAGTACATAGCGGTCCCGACTGACTCGACGTCGATAGTTCTCGGAATTACTAGTACCTTGAGGGGTCAATGTCCTAGTACCATGGTACTAGTTCCGCTAGCCGATACTAGATGGCGCTAGTGGTAACTAATGTCGCCATGTATCAAGCATTATTTGTTTTTATTTTTATTTTTTATTGGCGCGATTTATTTTTGTGGCGTGTAACACTGCCCCCTCCTAAGACATGCTCGTCCCGAGCATTATCGGCCCCATAATAACGCGCCAGTCGATCCACATGGACGATCTTAGGAGTACCTCTTGCACCTTTCTGTATCCGATAGGTTGATCATTTTTTCATCATGATCATAGTTGATCATTGATCTTCGTCACAATCCGGTACGGTCCGTCCCATTTAGCTTGAAGCTTAGGAGATTTCCCTTTGCTGCGGACTGGATTGTGCAACCACACGAGTGAACCTCCGTCGAACTCTTTATTGTTCATTTTGCGATCATAACGGGTTTTCATCTTTTCAGACATTTGCTGGCCCGATTGTCTGACGTGCTCATAAATGTCATTCATTTTGTTCCGCAAATCATTCGCATAATCAGTTACACTGCGTCAGGTGGTATTCCGGTGATCAGGTCTGCAGGCAGCCGTAGTGCTCTTCCGAAGTTTGCGAAAGCTAGTGTCACCGCTGTACTTTCGTGAACAGCACTTCGATATGACAACAAAAACGGTTGTATGTGCTTGTCCCAATATCGTTGCCGATTTTCCACAACTTTTGCTAGGTACCTCTCCAGTGTCTGATTAAATCGCTCCACCATTCCATCCGATTGTGGGTGGTACGAAGTCGTTCTTGTTTTATGAGTAGGTACCCATAACTCGACAAGTTTCCTGGAATATTTGTGACTCAAAATTCCTTCCTTGATCACTGTGTATCTCCAAAGGTACTCCAAAACGACAGAAGACGTCATAAACTAATTTGTCTGCAACTGTCGAAGCTTCCTGATTTGGAATGACAAAGACTTCCGGCCACTTCGTGAAGTAATCCATCACAACCATGAAATACTTGTTGCCACTTTCACTCTCCGGAAACGGCCCCGCAACGTCGAGGGCTATCCTCTCCCATGGTGCACCAACATTGTACAATTTTAATGCACCTCTACTACGAGTCTGAGATCCCTTTACAGCTGCACAACTTGTACATTTGCGACACCAATCCTCGACATCGTCCCGACAGTGGACTCAGTAAAACCGTTCTCGTATCTTCAGTAGAGTCCGTTTTACTCCCAGATGACCTCCTGAACAACCATTATGGTACAGCTGTAGAATATCCGGTACTTGAGCTTTAGGGAGGGGGGGTTTGTGTTTGCAAATTTATGTTTTGGTTTCAGCAACACGCTTCGCTGCTTACTTGCTTGCTTGGCTTGGTTTTGTAGACGCAAACCTACCTTGCTCCCTCCATCAGAGGTGGCAGGGTGGCGTGGTCTTGCGGGAGAGCGCAGCGGTCGTGTAGATCCTCAAGGCAAGTCTGGTGATGTTCCTTCCCGAGGTTGCTCCCCGTTATTGGTCTAATTCCATATGAATTAGACGTAACAGAAATCACCGGGCGACTTACCTCAGGGGTGGCGAGGTCATGCCCCTGGGTGTCCACCATCAAACAAGAACAGATGATGGACAGCAATGACCTCCCGCGTGTTTGTGCCGTGCGCGGGGACCCGTACGGAGGGATGAAGGAATCCTGGTGGTTGAGTGGAGCAGGTTGCACACAACACACCACTTTGGCCCGGATTTCCTCTTACACGGGAGGTAGTGGGGTAGCTACCCACTATCAACCGGCTGAGGCATCCCGTAAGAGGGTTGTCAAGCGAGGATCGGCCTAGAGGGGGAGGGCAGCCAGCGTGGCGTGGGGTCTCGGGATGAGTTGCGGCATAGTCTCGTGTCGTATACAGTCCCGTGATCTTCCGTCGCGTGCGGGCTCGTCAATTTCTTACTAGGCTGGTCCTATACCGAAGGAGTAGCTCTGGCGATCGCTCGTTGAACGGGCGACGTCCCCGACTGAGGGCTCCGTGGCGGGTGGAGAGCTCCAACGGTGAATCAAAATCGTCCAAACCCATGGATAAAGAGACGAAACCGACAACAACAAAACCACAAGCTGCGTCCCGCTCGACGGATGCGCTTACAATAACCACTGTACCTAGGGCTGCGTCTTCAGATGCGCCATCCACATCCAACACAGGGGTTGCGTCTCAAGATGCACCTAAGCGGCAACTGACAAAGGTTGCACCTAAAAAATTCAAACGCTCGGCTGCGTCCAAGGATGCGATGAGGAAGGCAACCGCAAAGGATGCGCCGCAACTGGCTGCGTCCCGAGCGATCCCAACCTCATCTGCGTCCACGGATGCGCCCCTTAACACAACCCTGACACAGAGGCCAAGGACAGTACTCGTTCGTGGTAACTCGAGGAGTACTGCAGAAGTGGATGCGCCCACAACACGGGCTGCGTCAGCGACTGCGGACCCTGAGGGAGACCTGACGAGTCTGGCCAAAGCCCCACGTGCAGGAGCAGGGCAAACAGTCACTAACAAGAAAACGCCCCTCAAGGCGGTATTGGCCACGGCTGAGATGCCAAAAGGCGAGGCTGCCACCGGCGCTAAGCGCAAGCGCAGCGAGAGGCCAAGAGGGCGGAAAAACAGTAGCAAAACCAATATTATACCACCGGCCAGGGCGCAGAAGCGTTCGCGTCCCGAAGATTCCGTCACACCAACCGGGGTTAGCAAGAAGAGCAAGCCTGCTCGCTCCCGTATGGTTGACGGAACTTTGGTGAGCTACGCCGAAGCGGCTGCGTCGTACAGGAGCAACGAGCTATGCGTTGCCGTCATGACCGAGCCCTATTCGGAAATGACGCAGGAGCAAGCGGAGGGGATCCGCCTGGTCATAGAAAACCAGCTCCGGGCTCTGCTTAAGGCTCCTGAACCAACTGAACAAACCGGCACAGACCAAAGCACCGCGATCCATTTTAGAGGCCGGGCCCACTTCGCTGAAGGCTTCCTCAAGACATGGTGTGAGGACGACTTCACAATGGCCTGGCTCAAAGGGGTCATAGATAACATACCGTCCCCGTTACCGGGGACCAAGCTCACCGTTCGGCCTCAAGCTGACATACCTAAGAAGGTAATGTGCATGCTGTTTGTCCCTGAGAACAGCGAGGACACAGCGGAACTTCTCAGGATGCTGGCGAGGCAGAACCCGAACCTCAAAATGAACACATGGACCCTGACACACGAAAGGGCCAGGCAGGAGCCCCCGGGCACCTGTCTCTTCTTTCGCGTGCCGGAGTCCATGGTCAAAACAATAAAAGATCAGCAACGGCGAGTATACTACCTCATGGGTTGTATTTACATCCGCTTCCTGGAGGAGGGTGGTACCAGGGAGGATGCCGCCGCAACAACATCAGAAACAGCCTCGGGTGCGCCTGAGAGGGAGCCTGGTTCACCGCCTCCTGAACGTTCGCCGTCGCCTCCCACGATGGAGACTGTTGGGGGGGCGGTGGAGTTGGCGACTTCCATGGCCGCGCTGGAGGTTCTCTCAGCAGCGGGTTCAACGAGGGGTCCACCCTCGTCCGGTCTGATTTCGGACGAGGATTGCTTTCCGCCAGGGGAGAGTAGTGAGGGCGAGGACAGCAGCCTCTGCTCCTCTCCTATGCGGGACTAGGATCCTGCAGACCAACCTCCAGCACAGCCAATCTGCGTCGGCCACCTTGCGCAGAGTGCTGGAAAAACAACAAGGAAAGACCATCGCCCTCATCCAAGAGCCGTGGATCAGGGGTGGCAGAATATGTGGTCTTGGTAACATCGGGGGTAAGTTGCTGCTAGACACCTCCGTTTGTAACCCGCGTACCTGCATTTTTATTCCAAAACATGTACCTAACCTCTTAATTAACGAATTCTGTTCAAGGGACCTGACAGCAGTCAGGCTTTTCAGAACCGAACAGGAACTCCCGGACATTGTACTGGCCTCGGCATACCTGCCAGGCGATGAGGACGTGCCTCTGCCAGAGCTCGCCTCACTGGTTGAGTACTGTGAAAAGGAGAAACTGGAACTAATCATCGCGACAGACTCCAACGCGCATCACACGCTCTGGGGTAATGTTAAAACCAACAATCGAGGTGAGGAAATGCTTGATTTTATTCTTAGTAATAACCTTGTTTTACTTAACAAGGGTTCCGAACCTACCTTCATAAATGCGAGATCACAAACAATAATAGACTTAACGGTAGCAACCATAGACATATCAAACTCCATACAGGACTGGCATGTGTCCACCGAGATATCATGCTCAGACCACAGATGGATCCGCTATACCATTAACTTCAACCTAACCAAGCCACAGCCAAGAAGGGTTCCTCGTAATACGGACCAAGTCAGGTTCATTAAACTCGTCGAGGCTGAACTAGGTAGACTTCCCGCCCTCCCGGCTGAAATACCAGTAACCAACTTAGACGAACATGTAAACAACATCACACACATACTTCTATCTAGCTATGAACAGTCTTGTCTCCTCACGGTACCTAGGCAGGGAGCTCGCCATTCCTGGTGGAGTCCTGAACTGGAGAGACACCGACACAAGCTGAGAAGACTGTTCAACAGAGCTAGGAACACACGGTCGCCAGTAGATTGGGACCGATATACAACAGCTCGTAAAATATATAAAAAACTAATACGCCTCAGAGGGAGAAATAGTTGGAGGCGTTTCTGTACTAACATTGAAAGTAACAACCAGGCAATGAGGGTCAAAACCTGTCTTGCCCAAGAGACAAACCACTCAATAGGATGCCTGAAAAAACCAGATAACACATACACAAGAAACGACGCTGAGACAAGTGAACTACTCCTAACCACCCACTTCCCAGGATGCCAGATTGCTGCCCAGCAAAGCTGGGAACTGCATAGGGATAGGGCCACGTGCAGCCTAGACTGGGAAGTGGCGTTGGAAGTAATCGACAAAGACAAAATAACATGGGCAATCAACACCTTCCTACCTTTCAAAGCAGCAGGACTGGACGGTATTTTCCCGGCTCTGCTCAGGTGGAGTCAGGACTTACTGGCCGATCACCTCGTTAAGGTGTTCCGAGCCTGCCTGGCCCACCGCTACATTCCCTTGAAATGGCGGGAAGTAAAAATAATCTTCATACCGAAACCTGGCAGGGGCGACTACACCCAGCCCAAATCTTTTAGACCTATAAGCCTCTCCTCGTTCTTCTTGAAGACACTGGAGAGGCTGGGGGATAGGAAGATTAGATCCCAGGTTTCGGTACAAAGACCTCTACATCATAATCAACACGCCTACTGTGCAGGCAAATCAACTGAATCAGCACTGCATAGCGTAGTCTCATGCATAGGTAATGCTCTTAAAGCCAAAAACTCAACCCTAGGCGCCTTCATAGATATAGAAGGTGCTTTCGACAAAACTAACTTCGTTAGCATCGAACAGGCACTTGCCACGCACGGTGTTGCACGAATACTCATAGAATGGATTAATAACATGTTAAAATACCGAGCTATTCAATTTACCGTGAACACCACCACACGAGGTATCGTGAGTAGAGGCTGCCCACAGGGTGGGGTGCTGTCACCACTACTGTGGAATTTAGTCGTAAATGAGCTCATCCTAGAGCTCAACGCCAGCAGTCTGTACTCAGTGGGATACGCGGATGACATAGCAATTCTGATTTCGGGGAAATTTGAGGGCATCTTATGCGATCTCATGAGAAAGGCCTTCAAAATAGTCGAGAGTTGGTGCACGAAGCACGAACTATCGGTTAACCCCTCGAAGTCAGAACTAATAATGTTCACCAACAAGAGAACTCTTGGACCTCATAGGCTCCCAAAACTATTCAACACGGAACTAACATTGAAAGACGAAGTCAAGTACTTGGGGGTGATTCTAGATAGCAAACTGCTCTGGAACAAGCATCTTGACTACAAACTTAATAAAAGCACAATTGCACTCTACCAATGTAAAAAAATGTTAGGAAAATCATGGGGGCTCTCTCCGAAGATTACTCTGTGGATATACAAAGCGCTGATCAGGCCAATGTTGGCTTATGGAGCTCTGGTTTGGTGGACGAGGACAGAACTCTCGACCACCATTACCAGACTACAGCGCTTTCAGCGCCTGGCCTGCTCAGCCACCACTGGCTGCATGAGAACCACCCCAACAGCAGCCATGGAGATAGCCCTTCAATTAACTCCCCTTGACCTGTACATACAGCAGGAAGCGGCGCTGGCTGCCATCAGGCTAATGCACCTGGGCATATGGGGCAAAAACATTACCAGTCCACACGCTAAAATCCTGGACCGGGCGATTGAGTATCAGCCTCTCATCGCTGCCCCGTGTGATAGAACACCAAACCAACCGATTATCAACAAGAACTACATTATACAAACAGTTCAGAAAGAAAGGGATCAGTCAGGAGTCAAAGAAGTGCGCATTTATACAGGTGGCTCTAAAACACAAAACGGTTCAGGTGCTGGCGTACACTCCCTTGACCTCAATATTAACTTTCACATACCACTAGGCACACATAGTTCGATCTTTCAATGCGAATGTGTTGCCTTAACACAAGCCGCAACAGCAGTAAAGCGCTTAGGCATTCGGAACTACGGCATTAAATTCCTATCCGACAGCCTATCTGTGCTTAAAGCTTTAGGAAGCAAACAAACTAACAACAAGCTAATTTTTAAGTGCCATCTAGCTCTGGAGAGTTTATCGACGGCTAATCGTGTTACTCTCCAGTGGATCAAAGGGCACAGTCAATCTCTGGGCAATGATGCTGCAGATGAACTTGCGAAGAGAGGCTCTGATATGAGGGTGCTAGGCCCGTACCCACTTCTCCCTTTGCCTTTCTCACAATTTCGTGCGTGGATTCGCCAAAGATCGACCGAACTCCACAACAATAGATGGTCACGGGCAACAGACTGTAGACAGTCAAAATTGGCTTTACCAATGATACACCCGCGATTAACCAAAAAACTTCTCAGCCTGAGTAGAAATAACCTAAGAATAATAATAGGCATAATTACGGGCCACAACCTCCTTAACAAACATCTTTTCAACATAGGCGCCACGGACAGCCCCCTTTGCAGGGGCTGCCTTGATGCCGAGGAATCAGCCGCCCACGTCATCCTGGATTGCGAGGCCGTGGCTTCTCAACGTGCAGAAATCCTCGGAACAATGAGGTCGCTCCACGAAGCCTGTGAAGCTCCCAGGAAGCTTCTGTGCTTTTGGGCGGAGCTAGGCTGGCTCTGTTAGCCAGAATCCCCACGCACAACGGACCGAATGAGAGTCTAAGTGCGGAAAAGGGAGTCCCATCATCATCATCATCATCATGAGCTTTAGGGACTACCATTTGCAAATGACAGCTGTCGCCCCGAGCATTTTCCCATTTACGGCACAGGACTCCATCCTGAACCACCAAGCTGTCCCATTGGGCCCAATAGCTTTTTGTGACCGAACTCATCGCTGAGACGTCGCTCCACTTGGGCTTAAGAGTTCTGGCCTTCATCCACTCCAGAATTTGCTTGATGTCTGAATCTTCCTACTGTGCACGTTGTAGGCTTTCCTTCCACTCGTTGTTGAGGTCTGTCTTAAGCATCCTCACAGGTACCACTTCCTTACTCTCCTGCCTAGTACAATGCTTGCAGTCTTCAGGACAAGGTCTTCTTGACAATGCATCTGCGTTGCCATGAGATTTTCGTTCGACCACGAAGTCGTATTCCTGCAGTAGTTCAATCCATCTCGCAACTTGTCCTTCTGGGTTTTTGAACTGCAGTAGACATTTCAGTGCAGCATGGTCAGTTCGTAAGTGGAATTTCCGACCCAGAAGATATTTGCTAAAATACTGCAATGACTTTACCACAGCAAGCAGTTCCCGTCTCGTAACACAATAGTTGCTTTCCGGCTTTGACAACGACTTGCTGAGGTACGCTATCACAACCTCTTGATCACCATTCCGTTGGGACAAACCACCGCCAAGACCTATGTCACTTGCGTCTGTGTCAACTATAAATTCCTTGTCCGCATCAGGGTATCCCAAAATAGGTGTATTGCACAGACGGTCCTTTAGCTCCTGGAATGCGATGTCGCAACTATTATCCCAGCAGAAATGTCGCTTCTCCTCGGTTAGCTTATGCAGGGGTTTGGCTATATCTGCAAAGTTCTTGACAAATCGCCGATAATAGGAACACAAACCCAGAAACGCTCTGACCTGCGTCTTGTCCTTTGGAACTGGCCAGTCCTAGACAGCAGCAATTTTCTCTGGATCCGTGCGGATACTTTCTTCAGACACGACATATCCCAAAAAGCTAACTTGTCGTTTGAATAGTGAACACTTCTTCGGACTTAACTTGAGGTTGGCACTCTGGGTCATCATGAGCACGCGTTCCAAGTTTTGTAAATGTTCTCAAACTCAAACTCAAAGCATTTATTTCAATTAAACCATTTACAGGCACTTTTGAATTGTCAAGAAGTCGGTCAGTCAGAAAATATGAAGCTAGTTGCCCATTCCAAAGCGTAGGTACCTATGGAGAAGAACGGGCAAGAAACTCCATGGACACTCTTTTTAAATTATATTTTACAAAAATATTAGTTAAGTACCTACATCATTACTTTTGATTTTAAAATTATATAATTTTAAAATCAAAAGTAATGATGTAGGTGAAATGTGAGAACGATGTAAAAATTAAGAAAGACGTACGTGTTAAAAGCGTCCAGAGTACAACAAATAGTTCTTAACAAACTACAATCCAAAAATAAATTAATTAAAAATAAGCCGATCCAGCTAAGTGATGACCAGACCCAACTGACGGCGCCCGTTCACGAACATGACGCATAAATCAGCACCATTTAGCTCAACCATTTTGAAGGGAGCTAAATGATCCAACACACACGCCACCGTCAGCGAGACATTTGAGTGAGCATGACATACTATCAGCTGCCAGGGCACATTCAAGTCAATGAAAGACATATTATTACCCGGTAAATGGTAGCTATAGGGTACTTACATAGAACTCACATCTGTGCTATGCAATTATACAATACAAAGGAAATTGATTTTATACAATGCAAAGATAGTCTTACAATCTTCAGCAGATCCAACAGTATTTTCATGTGTTAATCAATTAGTTGTGGTTGTGGAGCAGGACCAGCATTGAGCCAGGCATTTTTATCAGCGATGTAATCCCCTAACTTAGAATATGCCTGACTGCATAGTGTGCGTTTTATACAAGACTTGAATTTTGTCTCATTCAGTTGAAGAATGTGGGGAGGTATTTTATTATAACATTTTAAACAGTACCCCATAAGAGATGAATCTACTTTAGCCAGTCTGAAACCTGGTTGAACGAATAGGTCCCTATTTCTAGTACTATAATAATTATGTCTTTCACCTCTTTTACTAAAAAGATGTAAATTTTTCCTTACATAGGTAGGTACATGATGTTTTCATAGATGTATTGACAAGGCACCGTCATGATGTTAATTTCCTTAAACAGTTCCCTTAGAGAATCGCGCCTGCGGAGATTATATATGGCTCTGATAGCTCTTTTCTGCAGAATAAAAATAGAATTGATGTCTGCAGCCCGTCCCCAAAGTAAAATACCGTAAGACATGATACTATGAAAGTAACTAAAATAGACCAGTCTCGCGGTATCTACATCAGTAAATTGACGGATTTTTCTGACAGCATAAGCTGCTGAACTTAGCCGTCCTGCAAGAGATGTTAAATGAGGACCCCATTGTAGCCTTGAGTCGAGCGTGATCCCTAGGAAAACAGTTTCATCGACGAATTCTAGTTTCTCTTGATTCAATATTATCTCACAATCACTACTCTTGACATTTGGAAAAAAAAATCTTATACACTTAGTTTTTTTTTCCATTTAAGGAGAGGTTGTCGCATTTTTAAGGTTTTTGGAGCTATTTATATCTAATTAAGGGCCTAGTCTTCTATTGCACAATTTAAGAATCGCGTGCGGCGAGTCCACGCGCCGTGCGTCTGCACCCGGGCTCCCTGCAGTCCCCCCGCATTCATCCTACCTAGCGATATTTGACACGGTCGGAAAGTTGCTCTACTAAGTAATAATCAATATTTATTTATATTTGAATGGTACCTTGGCGGGGGTTGCTCTTCCTTCGCGCCTCCGGTTTTTATATAAATTCGTTCATGCTAGATAGTAATACCAAAAAACAAGTTACGACCGATGAAGATTTTCAGATGACAAAAAAATAACTCCTTAAATAAACGGAACCTTCTGACCAAAAAAGAGATGAACTACAGAAACAGACGATAGACCAAAGTTTCGATCACATATTATGGTAGAGATAATGGACAATAAAAACCGGCCAAGAGCGTGTCGGGCCACGCTCAGTGTAGGGTTCCGTAGTTTCCCGTCCGTCACAATAAGTGTTCCCACTTATAAGTTTAAAAGTGGGTATCCATTATGTTCGCGCTCCTGCAACTGCTTCCGGTAGTGGGTACGTGCGCGAACACGGAGCGTGCATCATTGCACGCTCCGCGGCAGGCGCTCCGACTCGTGACGGTTTTCAGCGCGAACACAAAGGGATACGTTCAGGATAATAAAATATGTAAACGAAGTTAAAAAAATGCTTGCATATACGATTATACTACAAACTTAGTCCAGAAATTATTTTGTACAACTTTTTGTCCTTTTTTGTACAAAAACTGTTGTTTCCATCAAGTTCAAAATAATTTTCCTAGAAAGTCCTTATAAAGTTCTACTTTGCAGATTTTTTTCATATTTTTTAAACTTATGGTTCAAAAGTTAGAGGGGGGGGGACACATTGTTTTTTACTTTTGGAGCGATTTTTTCCGAAATTATTGACATTATCAAAAAATGATTTTAGTAAACCCCTATTCATTTTTAAATACCTTTCCAACAATATATCACACGTTAGGGTTGAAATTAAAAAAATAATCACTTCCCACTTTACATATAGGGGGGCTACCCTAATAAAACATTTTTTTCCAATTTTTATTTTACCACTTTGTCGGCGTGATTGATATACATATTGGTACCAAATTTCAGCTTTCTAGTGCTAACGGTCACAGAGATTAAGCGAGGACGGACAGACGGACAGACAGACATGGCGAAACTATAAGGGTTCCTAGTTTACTACGGAACCCTAAAAAGCATTATCTCTGCAGGAAAACGTCACAATTGCCAGCTGCGGTCTTTATATTAAACAAACAGTCCAATATTTAGGAGCCAGTCCCGATGGTATTTATAAACACAAAGATGGAAAAACAGGACTGGTAGAAGTAAAATGCCCACTTTCTGCAAAAAATATGCAATCTGAAGAAACGATAAAAGAAAAAAAAATGGAAATGTAACATTAGGAGAAATACGTTTGCGATTGACAAAAACCACGTCTATTATTTCCATACTCAGAGCCAATTAAACATTACGGAGATGGATATGTGCTTATATGCCGTATGGGCTAGAGTGGACTACTCAATGAAAGTCGAATAATATAAAAAGAGACCCTACGTTCTGGCACTACAAAATGGTAGGCCCATTGACAAAATTTTATTTGCATTGTCTGCTCCCTGAGCTAATTGATTCCCGCCTTAAAAGACCCGCCATAAATATAATTCAACCTATTGAGAAAAAAGTAAAAAGAAATAAGAACCACGTCTTTTACCGCAGACTTTGTGAAATGACAACACCCACAAGACCACGAGAATTATCAGAAATCTACCCCAATATAACTGTCGAGAGATGGTTGTATTCAAAATTGAAAAATTCCCTCAACGGAAGAAAAAAAAAATGCGCTAGTCCCAAAGAACGCCATGAAATCGTTCACACAGACACTACACATCACATCAGACACAACACAACACAGACACCAACACATGCTCATCGCAGACTTATATTTTATCGCCTTCAAAGTATGCTCCTTCAGAAACGATACACTTACGCCAACAAATAATCCAATCATCAAAACATTTTTTTTAAATTTGGAATTGGTTTGCTTTTGACTCTAGTCTAGCTCAGAGGTGACAGAGACAAAGTCGACGATGGAGTGAGCTTACCCAGAAGAAGCCTATTCACTCTCTCTTTGAAGAGATTCAGGTTGTATGCGCTCGGTAACACATTTTTAAACGCTTTTTCCGGAATTGAGTTTAGTTCTCGCCGCGAATATTCCTTTGTCTTACCGAATGAAAACGGTGCCACGAAGTGGTAATTTGAGGTTAGGAAAAAGAAATAAGTCGGCTGGAGCCATATCTAGTGAATAAGGTGGTTGCTCGATAATCACGAATCATGTATTTGTTGAGCTTTTGGTCAAAAATTTGTTTACAAAGATGGCCTTGTGCGAAGGCGCATTATTGTGGTGCAAAATCCAACAATTTTCTTTCCACAAATCTGGCCTTTTTCTTCGAATTTGCTCTCTTAAATGCCGCATAACGCTCAAATAATATACTTTATTTTTTTCGATATACTTTATTTATTTCGAGCTTCTGACAAGTTGGTAACATCTGAAAAAGGTTGCCGAGAGCCAGCAGTGGACCTGTGAAAATAAAAAAGTCATAAATTATTAACAGAGTTTTCAGAAGTACCTATTAGTAAAAAATCATCGTACTAAAAGATATCCGACTTTGGTCTAAATAGCCCTAAAGTATAGTAGACTAGCGATCTAATACATACATAAACACCAAAAACAACCCACCCCATACATTCCCCTCACACACTCACCCCCCACACACACCCCCACACACTCACTCCCCATACCTCATACAGATACATCTATCAACACATAATCACGCCCTCCCCACATACACTCACGCCCCCCACACACGTTTAGATATCGATACCCAACACTTTTGCGGAGTTTCGCTATCTAATTTAATTTGACCCTGTATACGATATTATCTAAACACGACGAAATACAAAAAATAAAGATTTGATGATTTTTTTGGGGCCAATGACCGCTGGTAGTATTGTTACTTGAAGTGTGAGTTGATAAAATCTGTTTCATCGTGTTGAGATATGAATATCCATCACGTTTGTGGAGTCTCGCTAGCTAATTTAATTTGACCTTGTAGTTAGGCCCTAAACATGAATACTGTAAACAGTTCTACTTACCTTTAGATTCTATTTCTCTTCATCAATTCTACGTTTGAGGCCAATTTTCTTTTTCTTGTACAGGCATATTTTTTTTTACGTTTACGATCCATTTTGAAGTCAAATATTTACAAAACTATTACTGATACACAAATATTTACAAAACTATTACTGATATACAAATATTTCCAAAAACTCGAAAAATTATATACAAAAAATAATAAAGTAGAGCAACTTTAGATACACAACAATGCGCATCCTATGTTAGAGCAGGAGCAAAGTTAGAGCGAGAGGGAACAGTTAAAATTCGTCGTGGACCACACGTCTGAACGCTCCGACCGTGCAGTGGCCCTGGCCACTAAGAAATTTCTCTCTCAATTCTTGTTTATAAACCCCTTTTTTGTAGGTCTTTTGAAAATATTACTATTGTTAGGGTAAGGTGATTTAGGTGCTATTTTTTTTTGTATTTGCTTATTGAACTCTTGGCATTAAAATAATCTAATTAATACATACATACGATGCATAGTTATTATGAAAAAAACCGTTTATTAAGAGATAAAAACAGAGAATTTTGATGAAATTGTGACGTCTACATTAAGAAAATGGAATATAATTAGAAAAAACTAATCAGCACATTTTGAAGACGAGAATGTTGAGATAAATATGTGCTGAACAGATTTCCAAATTAATTCTTCATTGCCCTAAACTAAGCGCCCAAACAGAACTCGAAATGATGTTGGGCGCGAAAGAGCTGTATTTAACGCTTCATTTACCTAACTTATCCCATCTAAATGAACTTAAAAAAAATAACTAGCTATTACTTATATTGTGGTTATTTATGTGCAATAATAAAATTTCATGTTATTTCATTGCTTTGTTTAAAAAAAAAATACAAAGTTGCGCAAATAATTCGCCGCGAGTGAATTTTGCAAGACTGCAGCCTTAATGTAAAGATTGCGCAAAATAAAAATCATTTTAACAAAATTGAACATATGGTCAAGCGCTGACTAAAGACGGAAACGTAATTACTAATAATTGACTCGATAAAAAAAAATCGCAAAGATGACACTAAACCTATATTTCGAACGTACTTTTTAGCAAATAATTTTATTATATTACGAAACCATCTAAGTAATATATCAAAAAATAGGTTTTAATATTTTCTAGCGCTGGGTAAGGAAGATTTTTATTATAAGTGGTTATTTATTTTCGTAAAAACAAAAATCAGACGATATTGAGCAGTTCAAGCGCTCACGCCTGCCGAGCGAGCCGTTTAGACCTCACTACCTCAGTCCCCCAGCCAGTCCCCTCTTGACCATTGTCAGCGACGGGTCTGTGCTAGTCGGCTTCCGGACGACATTAAGCATTGCGCGAATTTATTTGGCGGTTTTATAAAATAAACTAGATTTTGGGCGTTGCGCGAGCTGCAAGCAGCTCGCGGGGTCGTGTTTTTGAGGAGTATTTCTTACCCTTGTAAAATTTTGAGAATTGGACAGTAATCCTTAGCACTTATAGGATTTTGTAATAATAGCTATTTATTCACCAAGGGGAGTAATCTGTACTTACCCTCGAGTGATATATACTGCTTTATACTACACTTGTGGAGTTGTTGTTAAGAGGACTAGTAGAGCTAAGTCACAGTATAAAGACATACAGTACGAGGTCTTCATACAAACGGACGAAACGCGAGCTATACCTACGCGCCTCGACCACGGCATCCGCTCAGCATGCAGAGTTGCAGACAGTCGCGACTGTGCTGCAGTGACGAACGGACGGTGTGTTGTTTTTTTTAACAATAACCGCGCGATTTTTGCACTAAAAATAAGTTCAAGTACATATTTAATATGACGAGTAGGCTATATTGTGCTGTTTTTGGTTGCATGAATTCGTAAATAACGCATCCAGAGATAACTTTTTTTAGATTACCTGGAAACTCTGAAAGGTAAGACTATAAAATAATTTTACTTACTTGTAGGTAGGTACATAATGTGTGTATTTTTAATGGATAAGTATTTCATTTTATCTCCCGAAAAAAAGATGTCTGGATTAATAAATGAAGTGAATAGAGTAAAGGAAAGTGATAAACACGAGTGAGGTAGGTAGTTATAGGCGGTTCATGAATCATTAAACGGTAGGTACGCTTGTGTTAAAACCTCGGCGCATGTGTGTTTTGTTAGTTTGTATAATTCAAAGTAAAGACGTGGTTTTTGTTATTAATAATAGTTGTTTATTGTACTGTGTGTATGAATAATACTACAAAAAAATTGGTTGTCTGTAAAGTCGATTTACGGACGATAGTTTAACGTGACAACATCATAACAAAACATTAATGAAATGATTGCATACTTTTATGAATAAAATTAATTATTTTTATTGAATAACTGTTACTGTAATAAGAATAACTGTTTCATGAAATCATCATTCTTTGGACTTACATGGTCTTAGAGAGTTGTGTTGATGACTTTAATGATTATAATTCTGTAATAGTACATTACGATATTAGTGCGTTAAGATGTTATAACCAATACGCACGTATATCGTACGACGTTTTTTAACACATTTGCGAGGAAACAGAAAAAAAAAACATTTCACAATACAAGTACAAAGAAAAGAAAATTTGAGAAAAATGGCGCGAGGATTATTTTCTGCCGTGGCTGCGTGAAAATGTTGGCAAAGACACTAGAGCATGCAGCCAAGTTTTTAAATTACCGAATAAACTGTTTTTTTAATTTTAAATAAAATCAATCTGTGAATGCACACTTGCTTTCCCGCCATTTTAACAGCGCGCTAGCGCTGCCTACTGACTGGCGCCGCGCGGCGATTAGTTCGAAATTTGAATAGCAACAGCGCGCTGCTGCTCACTAGCTTGGAGTCGTGCGGCGGCGATCAAAACAACACGCATTTTTATTAAACACTTCCTATTCAATTCACAAAGTATTTTATTTGTTTATATAAAATTATTTATGTACACACAGTAAAATACAATAACAAAACTAAATGGAAACACAAAGTAGGCAAATGTAATTAAAATACTGGAGGCGGGCAGCCCTATCGCATGTTTACGTACCGCGCGGCTGTAGGCATTTACATCAAGGTTACGGCCGAGTAACAATACTGTATTTCTTTATTCTGTGGCTAAGTTGTCCTTGAGAAACGCATGCACACATATACACAATCGACGCGTACGCCATCTAACGACGACGCCCATCACAATTATGACATACAGCATACGATTTACGATTACGCCCGAGTATTCCAATAGATGACGCGGAAACAAGTAGTTATGACAACAAAATTATTAACCGATTTCTAAAAAGGAGGAGGTTCTCAATTCGGATTTGTTTATTATTATTTTTTTTATTTATGTTCGGGTCCTATATAGACGACCTCCATCATAAATAGACGGATTTGCAAAATTCTTTTTTGTTCGAAAGAGGTTTGTTTCGAAAGGGTCTAGACTTAGTGCTTTGTGTATCAATTCTAGACAAACGTATCAAAATAGTTATTCATCTACCGTCAGGAGTAATTCACCAGTTATAATAAAACGCGTAAGCGCCGCAGATAGCACGGCGCATACGACGTTCTTCTCGCGAGCTCGCTGTTAGTTCGCTCGTTGTATTGCGCAGGGCCTTTATTAGAGTGCACTTTTACCAACAAAGATTGAAGGGGTCTTTAATAGCGTGCTTGGAACAGTATACATTTTTTTCTTTTTAATAATTATTTCGGCATTGGAATTGTTGTGAGACTGACTATTAATTGGAATGGCTTCGTCAACATCATTATGGGGATACTGTGCTAATGAAGACAGCAAGGATGGAAAAAAATCGATTAATTGTTCCAAATGCAATAAATTGTATCATTTTGAGTGCCTGTCTCTTCCGGAAGTTTCCAAGGACACGGATGTCTACTGTAAATGGAGGTGTTCTAATTGCGGGAGTCACATCTCGAATACCTCCAAAAAGGAATATACTCCAACCCGTAATGTCTCCACCTCTAGGGGGAACAAGAGAACTGCTTTGAACTCGCCCCCTGAAGCAACCTTTGTGACTCGTGATGATGTACGCGATATCCTCCAGGAAGTAATACAGGCTGAATTCGCTTCTATGCTTCGTCAAATAAACAATACAATACTCAATGTCGTAAATAAAGAGCTTGAACCGATTAAGAAAGAACTTACGGAGATGACGGCGTCATTGAATTTTCACATACAGGAGTTTGAAGAATATCAGTCTGAACATAGGGCTTTGAAAGTCTCAGTAAAAGACTTAGAGACAGAAAATACTAACCTTAAGAGGTCAGTGGCGGATATGGGCCAGCGAATCAACTATTTGGAGCAACAGGCACGTTCGACTTACCTTGAAGTTCATTGTTTGCCCGAAAATAAACAGGAGAATCTCTATACAGTCGTTAAGCAACTAGGATCAGTCGTTGGATGCAAGTTGAGCGATACCGATATCCATCATTGCACCCGTGTAGCCAAACTACAAAATTCTAGTGCCCGCCCGCGCTCTATCGTAGTCCAATTGGCCTCCCCAAGAACTCGTGACCTGCTCTTGGCTTCTGTCATTAATAATCCAGTCAAAATAGACAAAAATAAGTCATAACTTAGACAAAATTCGCATAGAGCTGAAAATTGGCAGAGATGTTAAATACAACATTATAAATGAAATGTCAAAAATCCCCTTCGATCCTACTTCTGCAAAAAAAATTATTCAAGGTCAAAAGTTCAAAATTAAGGTTTATTCCATTTTTCTCGAAAACAGTAAGTATTATCGTAAAAATAGATCAGACAAAAGTTGTAGATCATACAATTCTCTACAAAAATGATCCAGTCACTTTTTCTCTTACGACTCACCATTCGTGAGATATCGCGGTTTTAATCATTAGAAATTTCATATTTTACATAATATGCACACATTTCCGCACCACCTATGAGGTAATTTACTTAGTACATTTTTTCTAACGTGGTTTCCCCAGTAGGTGATGGAGATAGCCCTTCAATTAACTCCCCTTGACCTGTACATACAGCAGGAAGCGGCGCTAGCCGCCATCAGGCTAATGCATCTGGGCATATGGGGCAAAAACATTACCAGTCCACACGCTAAAATCCTGGACCGGGCGATTGAGTACCAGCCTCTCATCGCTGCCCCGTGTGACAGAACACCAAACCAACCGATGTTCAACAAGAACTACGTTATACAAACAGTTCAGGAAGAAAGAGATCAGTCAGGAGTCAATGAAGTGCGCATTTATACAGACGGCTCTAAAACACAAAACGGTGCTGGCGTGCACTCCTTGACCTAAATATTAACTTTCACATACCACTAGGCACACATAGTTCGATCTTTCAATGCGAATGTGTTGCCTTAACACAAGCTGCAACAGCAGTAAAGCGCTTAGGCATCCGGAACTATGGCATTAAATTCCTATCCGACAGCCTATCTGTGCTCAAAGCTTTAGGAAGCAAACAAACTAACAATAAGCTAATTTTTGAGTGCCATCTAGCTCTGGAGAGTTTATCGACGTCTAATCGTATTACTCTCCAGTGGATCAAAGGGCACAGTGAATCTCTGGGCAATGATGCTGCAGATGAACTTGCGAAGAGAGGCTCTGATATGAGGGTGCTAGGCCCGTACCCACTTCTCCCTTTGCCTTTCTCACAATTTCGTGCGTGGATTCGCCAAAGATCAACCGAACTTCATAACAACAGATGATCACGGGCAACAGACTGTAGACAGTCAAAATTGGCTTTACCAATGATACACCCGCGATTAACCAAAAAACTTCTCAGCCTGAGTAGGAATAACCTTAGAGTAATAATAGGTACAATTACGGGCCACAACCTCCTTAACAAACATCTTTTCAACATAGGCGCCACGGACAGCCCCCTTTGCAGGGGCTGCCTTGATGCCGAGGAATCAGCCGTCCACGTCATCCTGGATTGCGAGGCCGTGGCTTCTCAACGTGCAGAAATCCTCGGAACAATGAGGTCGCTCCGCGAAGCCTGTGAAGCTCCCAGGAAGCTTCTGTGCTTCTGGGCGGAGCTAGGCTGGCTCTGTTAGCCAGAATCCCCACGCACAACGGCCTGAATGCGGGAAAGGGAGTCCCATCATCATCATCATTCCCCAGTAGGTATACTCTACGATCTATTGTAATAAAGAAAGTTTGATCAGATCGTATCATTTTAATTGAAAGAATCCTCGTAGTAATATTGCTAATGAGTAAAGTGGAATAGATTGTTTTTTTACACATGTCATTATATAAGATAATATTGTCTAATTCTACTTCGACAATTATTTCTTCGTCTTTATTTTCTTCTTCTTGCAGAAGTTCGCTGTTCTAAGAAAAGGGATGCATCAATTGTCTCCTCATTAATATCATAAATATCTTCATCTGTTGTATTTCTTTCAATATAACATGTAGAAAAACAACCTATTCCACTTTGATCATTAGCAATATTACTATTCTTGCAATTAATAGGATACGATCTGATCAAACTTTCTTTATAACAATAGATCGTGGAGTATGCCTACTGGGGAAACCACGTTAAAAAAATGCGCCAAGTACATTATTACCTCATACGAGTAGGTGGTGCGGAAATGTGTGCATATTATGTAAAATATGAATTTTCTAATGATTAAAATCGCGATATCTCACGAATGGTGAGTCTTAAGAGAAAAAGTGACTGGACCATTTTTGTAGAGAATTGTATGATCTACAACTTTTGTCTGATCTATTTTCACGATAATACTTACTGTTTTCGAGAAAAATGGAAAAAACCTTAATTTTGTACTTTTGACCTTGAATAATTTTTTTTGCAGAAGTGGGATCGAAGGGGATTTTTGACATTTCATTTATAATGATGTATATAACGTCTCTGCCAATTTTCAGCTCTATGCGAATTTTGGCTAAGTCAAATGTCTATTTTGACTGGACTATAACTACAAGAAAGGCAAGAATAACATCGAAAAACTAAATACAGCGGACCTTGGACTGGCTGGTGAAAAGAAGCCAATATATGTGCAAGAACATTTGTCTCCTTCGAACAAAGCGCTGCATGCTGCTACTAGACTTCAAGCAAAAGAAAAAGGATATCAATTCGTCTGGGTTAGAAATGGTAGAATCTTCGTCAGGAAAAGTGATGGGTCAGAACATATCCTCATTAAGAATCTAGAGTCCCTAAATAAGTTGACGTGAAAAAAAACATACTTTATATTTAAATTAAAAATACATGTAATTGTAACTTGAATATAATACAAAATTCGATAATTTACAAATTTATTACCAGAATTGTAGAGGCGTGAGAACAAAAACGCATATTATCATCTTTCGTAATGTATGCTGTAATAACTCTGACATTATCATTTTTACAGAGACTTGGCTTAATAATACCGTACTGAGCAGCGAGCTGTTCGACGACAGATATACATTGTATACAGAAGGGACAGAGAAAGTTCTTGTCTACAGAGTAGTAAAGAAGGTGGGGGTGTTTTGATAGCCGTAAAAAAATCTATAATTTCCAAACAAGCAGAACAATTTGAAAGTAATTGTGAAGACCTTTGGGTAATTTTAGATCTACCTGCGGCTCGATCTGTACGTCGGGCAGCTCTCTGTTCTGTATACCTGCCACCACCTGTACGTATCTCGTACTTGGAACACTTTTTGGACAAATGTAATGCAGTGTTTGAACAGTTAAACTTATCATATGTCTGCATCGCAGGTGATTTCAATATCGGTGATATCGATTGAAGTATAGTCAATAATTCTGATAAATGCCTTAAGTTGTCCAATTTAAGTCAAACTTTGATAGATTTCACGTATGTTAATAGGCTTAATCAATTTAACAATGTATGTAATGCTTCAAGCCGCATTTTAGATCTTATACTATGTAACCATTCATTATGTAAAGTGAGTCAAAGTGAGGATCCGATTGCTAATATTGACCAGCATCATCCACCCCTCGATATCGTGATTTCTCTAAATAAGGAAGCTATACTCCCATATAACACCACCTGCGGTAGACCTAATTTCCGAAAAACGAGTTACATACCAATTCGGAAATATTTGAGTGAAACTGACTGGGATGAGTTACTTGAAGCACAGCAGGCAGTTAATGAGATGGTGGAGGTATTTTATGACGTTATTCAGGAAGGTATAGAAAAATTTATAACTAAGCGAGTGCCAAAAAAAAGTAAATTTCCACCATGGTTCAATCGAGATCTAATCAAATTACTTAATTGCAAAAATAAGATCAGAAATCGCCACAATATTTACAAAAACCCTTTAGACAGAATTGAACTGCAGATTATAACTAAGCGCTGTAATGACCTAGCAAAACTTTGTTACAACAATTATATGAAGCGATTGGAAAACGAACTCAAAAATAATCCGAAGTTTTTCTGGAGTTACGTTAAAACTAAAAGAGGTGGGTCAAGCTCTTATCCCGTTATTTCTTCTAGTACACGTTTAGATGAATATGTACTTTTATCAATAACTTCACAATCGTGATCTTCCTGTGGTTCCACTGTTTCCAATCTATAAAAAAAATAACATCACATATCATCACTTATCATCTATCGCTTTCCATCAGGCGTGATCGAGGTCAAAAGCGGGCCGCCCATTCATCAATAATAAAATGAAAAAAATAGAAGATTTTAAATTACGTTTTTAATTATTTTAAATTAAGTTAAAAGGAGGCTCAATAATTTAAAAAAGTGCATCATTAGAAGCGCAAAAAGTTTTTAGAGGTTCATTAATTTCAAAAAGTGTCCATCATTAGCAGGTCAATAAGTTTTGAAAGGATAGGTTAAATATTTCCTTTTAATAAATCAATTCAATTTCCTCACATAACTTTTTTCTCCAAGTGAATTCAGACATGCTGTCTTAGGATTAATTAAGCAAACTACTCCATGAGGGCAATAAAGATCAACATAGTTCATAATGCTGCAATTAACTTTGTGTCTGGGTACGGTCTACCCATTCTCCTTTGTCAAGTAAGTAAGGCCTTTTACACATTATATGCCGTGTCTGCGGCAGCGCCGCCGCGCACCGCCCGCCACGGTATTTTTATCTATACAGTATTCTATCTTCATAAAAACGGTCGGAACGCGAATCATACCTACGCGCCTCGATTTCGGTTTACACTCGGTTAACAAACAGTCTCGAATGCTCCGCAGTGACGAGTGGACGCCGGACGGTGTGACGGTTTCGTAAGCAGTAAGCGTGCAATTTGTGACAAATATTAATTGAAATAAGTACAAGTACTTACTTAATAATGTGGCAAAGAGACTATATTGTGCTGTTTTTGGTTGTTTGAATTCGTCAATAAGTTTTTTTAATTAAATCTATTGATCAAAAAGACCATGTATTTTTATTGAACTCTTTCTATTCCATTCACAACGTGTTTCTATTTTATAAATGAAAAGTCTTTTTTACAAAAAAAAAAAAAACTACGGACTTCTAAAAAAAAACAACACAAAGTAATTAACTTTAATTTTGGAAGTCGGTGTCGTTGGATCTGCATTTTCGTTTTTTGACACCGACTTCCGAAATTAAAGACTTTATTTTTCACTTTGTAGTATTTTTTTTGGAAGTCGGTTGTTTTTTTTTGTAAAAAAGTTTTATTTTTCACTTTTTAGTTGTACCTACCCCGCCCAAATTCATATAACACTAATTGCTATGTTAATATCAGTGACAGGAAGCTATTGAACACATCTGCCTACCCCTTTAAAGGGTATAGGCGTGATGTTATGTTGTGTGATTGGGTAAACTGGCATGTATTGAAGAGTTCCGTTGTTTGTCTCCGAAACTCATCATCAGATCTTTACGAAATTTAAATGGGACCATTTCGGAATAAACCTCTTTTGAACAAAAAAAGAATTTTGCAAATCCATCTACATATTTTTATGACGGAGTTATGTCCGAACATACATAAAAAAAATGGAAACATCCGAATTGACAACCTCCTCATTCTTAGAAGTCGGTTAAAAAAAAAATTTACCTATACCTATAGGTAAATATTTTTTTTAACTTCTTGAGTTTCTTTCTAGTTTTGAGACTGTAGGTACAGTCACAAAACTAGAAAGAAACTCAAGTAGGTTGATGAAATTAAAATACTGTAGGCGGGAGGGGTTATCGCGTGTTTACGTACCGCGCGACTGTAGTACATTATAAAAAAAAATTATATAATACAGCGGCGCCGCCGCCGCCGCGGTGCCGCTGTATTGGTTGCCCTTGGATTTGCATGAACCCTTGCACACGGCAGCGCCGCGGCGGCGGCAGCATGATTCGGCGGCGAGTATTGCTACGGTTTTATCAAAACTCGTCGCCTCCGCCGCGGCGCCGTGTGTTCATCATCATACAAATCCAAGGGTGACTGATGCAGCGGCGCCGCGGCAGTGGCGGTGCCGCTGCAGCTGCGGCATAATGTGTAAACAGCCTCAAAGATAGGTACCTAACATTCATACATAATATTATGAATCTATTTATTATAAACGAAATCAATACCTAATAATAAAAACCAAAATCTTGCTTGTGATAATTTTCATCGCAATTTTTAGATGAATTTGTTATTTCGTTATGCCCAATATCAATAAGTTAGGTGCTTTTAGTTTTTTTTTAATTGTAGTTTCGCATTAGAAATAACTTCCGTGTTGATATTTACGACTGTGTTTCTCCTGTGAAAGATAATTACATTGTAGACGTTTTAATTATTATTTATAAAAAAATAATAAATACATAATATATATAAATTCAAAATACATTTAAAAAGAAAACTTCGGTTAGAGAATCCCTGGGAATCGAACCCGGGGACTCTTGAATACAAATCTACACATCGGCCTCATACGCTAACGTAACAGTTACGAATGTAGTCGAAAAAGTTGAGCTTATGCGTATATGCGTCATGACTGCACTATCTTAGACGTTTCTAAATTCATAGTTTTATTGTTAAAAAATAAATATTCAATAATAATAAAATGCTCTTATTTTTTAATTTCGTATATATATATATAATATGTTCAGCGTTTTATATGAACGTTTTGTAGTCCGAACGGAATTTTTCACTTCATATTTACAATAAATGATAATTGATAACAAGGTTACGCTTTTTTAACTTCAAAGTATTTTATATTTACACGAAATAAAAATATTTACGCAAAGAAGATTATGCAACTAATAATAAACAATGAATTTACAAATAAAACTTTACAAAAACATAACAATCTTGGCGGAAATATTGCGGCGAAAAGAGCGACACGTCCGTATAGCATCAGGCCTCGGCCGGTAGTGTCGCTAGCGCTACACAGCGTTTACGCACACATGCGCACGTATTTTGTTCGAAAATAAGAATATGCGATTTACAAAGAATCTATTGTTTGGACAAAAAAATTAAAACACTAGTATTTTAGTATGTTGCTTGTAGAATAATCTGACAAAAAATCAGAATGATTGTATGTATTTTAGTATGGATTTTATTGTAAAAAGAAAATTTTTAGAGGCATCTTCATGATTTTTTTCTATCGTATCAAATTAGTTGTATTATGTTTTCACCACACTATCTATCTAGCATATATCCTGAAGAATATCATATATTTTTCTGATTTTTTTTACTGTAGTCTATCATATACTTTTATTGTTTCGAAAACTTGCGTTTAGGTCTTGTAAGCCCCTTAATAAATTGCTATAATTGTCACTGGAATCACTTATTTTAACTTGTGATTTACACCGCCATACTTTAAACTTTACCAAGAAAATTGTTTCTACAAAATACGTCAACCAACAAAATAAGTCTTTTTTTTTTCTTATTTTAGCGCGTCAAACAGTTTTCGCGCCAAAAGACGTTAAGCCGCATGGCTCTAGTGGGGACGCGGCTTAACGTCTTTTGTGATTTGTTGTGATCAACAACACTCAACAACACCCAAAACACTCAACAACATTCAACAACACTCAACAACACTCAACAACACTCGACAACACTCATCAACACTCATCAACACTCACCAACACTCAACAACACTCAACAACACTCAACAACACTCAACAACCCTCAACAACACTCAACAACACTCAACAACACTCAACAACACTCATCAACACTCAACAACACTCAACAACACTCAACAACACTCAACAACACTCAAAACACTCAACAACACTCAACAACACTCAACAACACTCAACAACACTCAAAACACTCAACATCCCTCAACAACACTCAACAACACTCAACAACACTCATCAACAACACTCAACAACACTCAACAACACTCAACAACACTCATCAACAACACTCAACAACACTCAACAACACTCAACAACACTCATCAACACTCATCAACACTCACCAACACTCAACAACACCCAACAACACTCAACAACACTCAACAACACTCAACAACCCTCAACAACACTCAACAACACTCAACAACACTCAATAACACTCAAAAACACAAAAACACTGTATAATGCTTTCTGTCTCATTTGCTCCCACGTTAAATCTTATGTCTATTACATTGACAGTGACAGCGGTGTGAAGTTATTACCCATCCAAATTAGACACTACAGGCTAGCATAATGATCCCAATGCGTTTTCGAACTTCTCAAGTTTAAAGCGTTTTATTTTATGCTACTAAATATAGATGTCACCAAAACTCGTGTTGACTAAATCTAACGACGTGACTTCGCAAATGAGTACACTTATAGCATTCGTTCATTCACTTTGAGCGAATGCTGATTGCCCGATTTAATAATCACGGTTAAAATATTCGTGGTGAGCAGTGAATACTTAACCGGCTGCATAAACGATGTTTAGGAATTCATCGGCCGATTACTCAAACATTGGTCAAATGACAGTCCGTGAACTCGGCCCTTAGGCAGTCAATACAAAAACGCTGTCCGCCATGTTGTATTCTTCCCCCCTTTGCTCCACTCGGTCTCGCAGGTTCGCTCCACTCAGGACCTACCTACCACCGGAAAGCTATCGTGACCTTATCCCTACGCTACGCTTCGCTTTACCGCTACCTAGTTTCCGAGATACGATGGGGGAGGGGTGAAGGGGGGGAAAGGGGGGAGTTTTGAAAAAACTAATTTTGACCTACTCTGGGCCCACGGACATGAATCTGAAAAAGAAAATGTTCCAAGTCTTAACTTCCGAGATCCGCCTAAAAGGGGGAGAAGGGGGAGAGAATGGGGGGAATTTTGCAAAATGGTTTTTACTTTTCCGAGCCTCCTCTATACGAATCCGTAAAAAAACAAAACCCAGGTTTCTTAATTTCCGAGATACGATGGGGGGAGGGGTGAAGGGGGGGGGAGAGGGGGAGTTTTGAAAAATGATTTTGACCAACTCTGGGCCCCTTGATATGAATCTGAAAAAAAAAATGTTCCAAGTCTCTTAACTTCCGAGATCTACCTAGAGGGGGCGAGAAGGGGGGCAAGGGGGGCAACTTTGAAAAATGGATTTTACTTTTCCGAGCCTCCTCTATACGAATCCGTAAAAAAACAAAACCCAGGTTTCCTAATTTCCGAGATACGATGGAGGGAGGGGTGAAGGGGGGGAGAGGGGGGAGTTTTGAAAAATGATTTTGACCAACTCTGGGCCCCTTGATATGAATCTGAAAAAAAAAATGTTCCAAGTCTCTTAACTTCCGAGATCTACCTAGAGGGGGGGGGAGAAGAGGGCAAGGGGGGCAACTTTGAAAAATGGATTTTACTTTTCCGAGCCTCCTCTATACGAATCCGTAAAACAACAAAACACGGGACTCTTAGTTTCCGAGATACGATAGGGAGGGGGGAGAGTGGGGTGGAAAAGGGGAGGTTTGGGATTTTTCCCATACTCGTGAGAGTTACTTCTATACGAATCTGTAAAAATATACCCACCTCCCCCTTCACCATCTGGGAGAACAATTATGTCAGTCAGTGAGTCAGTGGTAATCGAGCTTTATATAGTACTAGCCTCTGCCCGCGACTTCGTCCGCGTGAAATTTCTTGCTCCCCCAACCCATCGCATCGCATCACCCGCCCGCGCTATCACATCGTTTTCTCTTAGCATTCTTCCTGACCTTTTTCTTATTGCTCAGCTCCAAAGAGTCCTGGCGTGATTAAGCTTTCCACATGGATTGGACAATCTAATGCAAAAATAATTGATAATTCCAGAGATTAGCGTGTTCAAACAAACAAACAACAGTTTGTTTTTCTGTTCTGTTAACTGCTAAAGGTAACTTTATTTAATAATAGCTGTGCCCCGCCGTTTCACCCGCGGTAATTTCAGGAAAAAACCTACTAAAAACTTGTTGACAAAAAAAAAACAACCGACTTCCAAAAGAATACAAAGTGAAAAATAACTTTAATTTCGGAAGTCGGTGTCGTTGGTTCTGTATTTGACACCGACTTTCGAAATTGAAGTTATTTTTCACTTTGTAGTATTTTTTTGGAAGTCGGTTGTTTTTTTTTATTTTTAAGTTTTTATTTTTCACTTTTTAGTTGTACCTGCCTACCCCAAACAAATTCATATAACACTACTTGGTATGTGAATATCAGTGACAGGAAGCTATTGAACACATCTGCCTACCCCTTTCAAAGGTACAGGCGTAATGTTATGTTGTGTGATTGCGTAAACAATGCATACATACATATGCTATAGCAGCAATCGCGGTAGATTTGCTGGCATTTATTGAAGAGTTCCGTCGTCTGTCTCCGAAACTCATCATCAGATCTTTATGAAGTTTAAATTGGTCCTATTTAAATTTCATAAAGATCTGATGATGAGTTTCGGAGTAAAAATATTTCCGGAATAAAAATATTTCGAACAAAAAAAATTTTTGCAAATCCGTCTGTCTATACATATTATATGAGGGAGTTATGCCCGAATATACATAAAAAATAAAAAATAGAAACATCCGAATTATCCTTTTTTGAAGTCGGTTAAAAATATATTCCAAAAAATATATTCCATTACTTTAAGATATTACTTAAGATTATTACTTATACATGTAAACTATGCGACTATATTACTTGTAAACTATGCAACTCCTAAGATATTCATTGAAATCAAATGATGTCAAGGGCAATTTTATTCAACATTAAATACTTGTGATGAATAACGTATTTATTTTGATAAGGATTAATATCATGTTTATAAAGAAAACCTTCGCAAATAATGCATTAGTTTAGAAGAAATTTGATTACCATAAAAAAGGTTATAGTGAGTAAACCTTAAAAGATAGACATATGCTGTCGCGGACTTTTTTTTAGAACTTTTAAAGGGAAACAATTCCGTCATACATGATTTTTGCGTAACTTTAACCGTTTACGCAGCGTACGCAACGAAAGCTCTCAAAAGGAATATTTTTTCCCGTTTTTGCATCATTTTTCATTGATGCTCCGCTCCTATTGGTCGTAGCGTGATGTTATATAGCCTATAGCCTTCCTCGATAAATGGACTATCCAACACAAAAATATTTTTTCAATTCGAACCAGTAGTTCCTGAGATTAGCGCGTTCAAACAAACAAACAAACAAACAAACAAACTCTTCAGCTTTATTATATTAGTATAGTATAGATAAATAAATATAATATAAAATGGTAAAAAAACAAAGAAAGATGTTCCAAAAGGAAAAGAAGAGCTTGTTTATTAGAAAAATGTGCAAGACGTCTACGTTTCGCCGCCGCCACGGCACACAGTGGGCTGAAATTCGTGTTTCATAGACATTAAAATCCTTTTTTGAAAGCGGACGCTTTTTTATACTTGGATACGATCGGGAATACCTTCTATATACCTGTTATGATAAACTTTTGGGTTTGTAATTGCAAACAGCGCTCTTAGAATTTATTTCGAAAAAAATTGTATGGAGTCGACACAATAAATGATGATAATTATCTCCGTTATCGCACAATTGCGCCTTGCAAAATAACGAACAAATCCAAGTTTGTAACGATACTTGCCATGGTGTTTGTATGTACTTTCAATGATTGAAGAATACTAAATGATTTTCTTTTAGTATGCTCCTATTTATTGTGATCGACTTTAATCTATTTTCCCGAACAACTAATTTGCTAAATACCCTCTTAATTATTTACTAACGAAAACTTAATTATTCAATAGATATAGATATTCAAAAAGTCAGTAGATAGTAGGTACACATGTCATTAACAAACAATAATTTCCTTAATTTTATTGGGGATTTTGAGAATCATTAGATAATTACTATTTCTGGTAATGAGTTTTCAAGCGAATTTGACTTTCTAATATGGCGCATAGTTAATTTGCGTTAATGTCCAGTCTATACATATACATCCAAGTTAAGCTTGATATTAGTTAAAACAAAAAAATGAAATATCATTAAAGATTTTTTTTAAAAAAAGCGCACGTCTGACCTTGTCATGGAGTATGTCAAAAAATCAAAAATAATTCATATATTAATAACCTAAGAGGATATGTGCGATAACGGAGATATCTCGCTCTCTCTCTCTCTTGCAAAAAAGGATTTGAACGTCTATGAAACACGAATTTCAGCTCACTGTGCGGCATCGCGTCTCGCAATACTTACGTTACTTATCGGGGTGTGAGCTAGCGATGGGCCGAGTTGACTTTTTGGCAACTCGAGTAACTCGAGTTGACTCGCTTACCAACTCGGGTTGCAACTCGAGTTGACTCGACTCAGTCTGCCTTAAGATGCGTCGCGTTGCCGCGTTGTCCGTCCGAGTCAAGAAATGCTCAACTCGGTGCATCGTTCCGCGGGTTGCTAGTTTGCTACGTTCACGGTTCGCCGGGTTGGGTCCGGCGGGCTGCGTGTCGTCGCGTCGAGTCAATGGTAGTCAAATCAAATTGAGCCCGTTCAAAAATCAGACGTTTATTATTATTAAAAGTGTTTACAAACATCACATCACAAAACGAAGTACATACCTACTTATGTAGCGCAAAAGAACGAGGTAAAAATGTTAATTTTTACCTAGTAAATAATAAGAAACTAAAATAAATCTAATGGCACTTTATTCCTTAAATTAAACACCGCACCTTTTGGTATTTGGTCATCTATCTATCAACCAGCGTCAGGCACCAGTTGTCTGGCATTTTTGCTGAACTGGGCCTTTTTGGCGCAGCCGCACACTGGTCCCAAATTAAAAAAAAGTGGACATTGATAGTAGACCGCTGATATTTTTTTTTATTGTTGATACAATGATAACAGATAAGGCAAAAAAATATTATTGTCCTACTTCAAATACTTTTCTGTAAAAAAAAAATATTTCTTTTTTTTTTGTATGGGAGCGATTACATTTTACTCAATTTCTCAAAAACTTTAAGCGATGTCGAGATGGCAATCACATATGTTAGAAAACTAATAATTCTGAGTATTTGGCTCGAAGAAACTTATTGCTTATCTCTGCGTACTTTCGAGATAATAGTGACAGAAAATAACAATTTTTTTTTATTGTTAATTGTTTGCTTTTTTTTAATCATAGCCTTACTTTAGCACATAATTATAATGTATGTGTAATGTCAAATAAATAAAAAGAGACTTCTCTGTAAAAGAGGTTATGGGGGCTCACTAATGACTGAAAAGCTATGACCTTTCTGAAGGAGTACTTTCATCAGTTCTAAAAAACAATCAAAATGAAGACAAATAAAGCTGCAAACATAAAGTTGAATATGTTCACAAACGATTCTGAAATAATATTATGGTGAAAGATTAATATTTGGGTCTATATTCTCTTGAGAAATCTCTATTTCCTCGTTTTCCAACGAAAGCAATTCATTGTTCAAGATCAAAGCACTAGCCTCTGGAAACAACTGTTTATGTAAACGAGCAAACTTTGGTTTGATATGGCTGATGTAAGGATCTGAGCTAATTAGAAAGCTGTGGATAATGTCTAAATTAGTCTGAACTCTACCGATTTTTCTTGTATGTGCCATTCTAACATTCCGGAAATCTTTATTCCTCGCTTCGGAAGCTTCTTCGGAAAGCATGCCTATCGGAATAAAGGAGAAATTTTCACAAATATCAGCACCATAATCAACAATTTATGGACACTTGAAGGCATGTAATACCATGGATATAAGTTTACATACAGCATTGCTGTTTCTTTACAATATTCCCTAAACAAGTTGGTATTAATAAGTTGACCAGATGAAATTGTTTGTAAAATTACTGCAAATCTCTTGATTAAATCAGGGTGGTTACCCGTTATTTCAGCAGATACTTCATAATTTTCAAAAAACCTTCTTGCCGTGTTACCGTCATTGGTTGTACCAAATCCCTGTTTTACTATGTCAATTAACAAACCAGTTCTTTCCCGGAATTCTTCTTGTGTCAAATTCTTTTTAATTTCTTTTAACAATTTATCTTCTTTTCGTGCAGCCCACTTTTTGAAGTCTAAGTTGTACGAAATGTGTAAAATACATTCCATACATCTTATCCACATATGAAGCGAAGACAGACCATATTTATACATATCTTCTCTGATGAGTCTTTTGGATACAAAGTCCAAGTCATTCATTTTGCTAGGTAGGGTATTGCAAATATTACAAACAGCTGCAGAAGAAGTATTGGAAATCACAGTAGAAATTTTCCCATTAATCATAGTCATGTTGTACAAAACATGTTTAATATCAAAATTATCTACAATTGTGGGAACAAGATTACGAATTTCTTCCTCTAAGGATGCACTTTCCTTCTTTATCAATTCATTTGTTTCTTTTGCAAATATAAAGCCAATTGGACGACAATAGTTTGTTGAAGAGGGAGCAGGATTTTGCCACAAGATAGTACCACTCTCTTCTTCCAAACGAAGCGGAACCAAACTAATCATGAAAACTGAAGAATCGTCAATTTTAGTGTCGGAGTGTGACTTTTGTTTATAATTACTTTGAGAGGATGACCCGTCAAAACCCCATTTGCTTATTAGTTTTAGCGATTTTTTGTCGGCAGAGTTGTGCTGAATTGTTTTTAATATCCTATTGGTTGTCAAATCTAGAAGCGATTGAAGTCTTATCTTAGCATCAGATTCAGTTACAGTTATGTCTGGCTCTGGAGGATAACAAGTTTTTTTAGCTTCCAGGAGCTTTTGATAGGATGGAAGACCATGCATTTTCTCTGAAGCAAGAATAGTTCTTAAATTTCGATATTGCCATTTTGACAAATTTGTTGAGGTGTAAAGCGCTAACGTTTTATCATCTGGTAAACACGGTTTGTCAGTCTTTTTAGCGAATAGTACATCATGTACCATCTCACATTTTTCCTTGTTTTGGCTGAGTTCGTTTAATATAGCTGCTAATTTTGTTTTTTTAGACTCTTTTAATTAGGCACATAAAGCATAAACTAATTCCTCCTCTGTGTGATCTAGAAGTGTTAGAGAATGCCTTTTCTTCTGTTTATCAGATATATCAACAAATGGTTTTTTACTTGTACCACAACTTAATTGATGAGTATCCACTTGCGTTTCGAAATTTGGAATTACTTCCTCGGCAACTTTAAAAATGCTGTTTAAATCGATATTTTGATATTTTGGCCAAACTATTTGGGATTGTAACCAGTCTGAATTTTTGTTAAGAAAGGTCTTTTGAGCTCTACTGGAAGCAGACCATCTTTTTGAGATATTACTTGAAAAATTACGACAAAATAATTTAATATTACTCAAATCTTCGGAAGACAATTCAACACCAATACGTTCAATAAGGGCATTAAATAAAAATTCGACATTTTTAAAACCACCTCCTGATTTAAGAACAACGTATAAGTCTAAGTTGGTGACAAATGCGGACATATTATAATTTTAAGGAAAATTGAAAACAAATTAGAATCAAAGATATCAAAGACAAAGTGACTTTGATTTTAACAAAAAAAAATTACGAAAACAAATTCGACGAAAGAAAGACAAACAAAAATTATTTGATTTTAAAATCCAAAGATTCAAAATACAACAATAACAAAACAAACAAACAACAAGCATTTCTTCAAGCGCACAGAAAAAATAAGGACACGTCTTATCGCAACCACATTTAGTTGTACACTGAGGTGTACGCGCGCGATTCGTGACCGTATTACGTTACGTCATGAGAGGCGGCCATCTTGTTATCCCGGCAAACTCGCGTCGAAGCTCCATTTTGCTGGCCAGCGGACCTATTGCGATATGAGTAAGGCTATGATTAAAAAAAAGCGAACAATTAACATTAAAAAAAATTGTTATTTTCTGTCACTATTATCTCGAAAGTACGCAGAGATAAGCAATAAGTTTCTTCGAGCCAAATACTCAGAATTATTAGTTTTCTAACATATGTGAATGCCATCTCGACATCGCTTAAGGTTTTTGAGAAATTGAGTAAAATGTAATCACTCCCATACAAAAAAAAAAGAAATATTTTTTTTAGAGAAAAGTACCTATTTGAAGTAGGACAATAATATTTTTTTGCCTTATCTGTTATCATTATATCAACAATAAAAAAAAATATCAGCGGTCTACTATCAATGTCCACTTTTTTTTAATTTGGGACCAGTGTGAGCCGTGAGGCACACTTTCCTCCTAATTTCTTACATCGGACTTTGCACTTTTTATTTTTATCTTATTTTTTATTCTGATGTACGACTAATATCTAACTACCTGGTGTATTGTGTGTTTCTTAGTCTGTGCTAAATAAATGTATTTTCTTTCTTTCTTTCTTTCTTTCTTTCTTTCTTTCTTTCTTTCTAACTAACATCTATAAAAAAAGCTAATTAACATCTAAGTAATGGCACTTATTTCTGAATGAATACCAGTCTTAAGTTTAAAAAATATCTTGTAACTCTATAAAATTAACTGTAATATACTGATCAGCTTTGAAATAGACCGTATATACCTATAAATCTAAAGGCTCTGATTTCTAAATATCAGTTTTAAATTCAACAATACTTACTTGGTAAGTAATTATATAAAAATTATTATGTAAGTACTTATAATGGCACTTGTTTCTTAAATTCAACATAAGAAACCAAGAACGAGAACTATCTCTTTCACTCGCGGCTCGGACGTTCGGCGTCGGGCTGATTCGGGCTCGCTCAGGTCAGAGTCGTTCGGGCCTCGCGACTCGCGGGCTAGGCGGCTAGCCGCGGGCCGCCAACCCACTGCACCGAGTTGACCCGGAGAGCGCGCGCGACGGGCGCGCCCGTCGCGCGCGCTCTCCGGGTCAACTCGGTTTGCAGATATTTTGACTCGGGCTGACTCGCTTACGGTCTGACCCGAGTTACTCGAGTTAGATAACTCGAGTCGCCCATCGCTAGTGTGAGCGGGTTGCGGGGCGCGCGTGCCCGGTTTTGGAATTATTGTTTATCAATGCGTCGCCTTAAAACTTAAACTTTCAATCAGTATATTCCAAAAATTTATCTATGTCAAAGTATATCACCATTTTGAAAAGTGATTTCACCACTACCTGTAAAGTTAAGAAAAAATATATTGGTAGATACATTATTTCTCTACTAGCTTTACGCCCCACGGCTTTGCCCACATCAAATCAGATATTCCTAAAAAGTAAAGTAATAATTTATTTAATAAACTATCTATCAGTCTGTCTAATTTCATCCAAAGCCGAACAGCCGCTTTTGCCTGATTGAGTACCTAACAAACATCCAAACATACAAACTAACATTTAAAATATTAAAAGGATCTAACCGCTGTCATCAATAAAAAATTTCGTAAGTTTAATTTATGAGTTCTAAGCTTTACATGTCTGTTTCGTAACATTTTTTGTCCATCCTATAGTAGGTAACGGTTGCTAACAGGACGTGACGAATGTAGATCGTTTTAAAACTAAATTAAAATACTCAAACAATATTATCAGAAATCAATTAAATATTTTATGCTTTTATGCTTTCAGCAGTGTTTAAGTTATGTACAGCTAAAAAAGAAATAAAGACAAACTTAATATTCACGAAAAAAAACGTTACTAACCTCAATAGATTTTTCTTGACCAACTTTTTGTACCGCGAAATGTACCGCACCAGCTGAACACCTTGCGAAAAAATGGCATTTCATACTTTGACATTTGTACCCGGGGTTACCATGAAAACCGAATTTGCACGATAAATGTGTATTTTAGTAGTAAAAAGCGTGTTACTATCCGGACATGTCAGGTAGTCGCGAATTCGTGAGACAAGCTTTTTATTAATTTATTTAATATTTTCTTTACTGACTGAGATTAAATGCTTAGTTTAAATGATAAATTAACTACCTAACAATAAAATTAAATTGTCGCTGTGTTAGCAGTAGTACAAAAAAAACTAAAAAATTAAATGCAATGATACATACTGTCGTTGGGACATCATGATTTTACACATTTCCGAAACTTTATTAATTTAAATAAAATTGAAAATTTGTTCTATCAGGAACCAATAAATCAAATCCACAAGTTTATAAAATTACTTTCAGTGCATATACACTTTTTCTTAAAAAAATTGTTTCCAAATATTTTTTCATAATTTTGTTGTCATGAGACAATCGAAAAACGACCTGCGCCATTTAAAGTGAAAATGCCCTTATGCGTGTTTGAGTGTCTATGCCTACGGGAGCTTATTGCTAGTGGGCGAACGAATATCTGCCCTGAGATTTATGTGTGTGTGATTTGGTTGTGTGCGAAATATTTGTAAACATAGTATTGCGTATGCGTAGAAATTAAAATAGTGGGAGTCAAGCGGCGACACTGGTCCTAGTACAAAATTGCAGCGAGGGCCTTTCCAACCTTATTATCTGTTCCGTGGGTCTGAGTGCGGGAGGGGACCGGACGTCATAGGGGCGGCGGAAAGGGAGGCGGGGTCAAGTCTCATCTTTCGTGGCACGCATTGTACACTGTCATTTAGCCAGTTATATTTAAGTCCCATGTAATAGGGGGCGAGCCTAATACACGGATGGGGCGCGCGGGGGGCTTGTTTTTATTAAAAATGATATTTTGGATTAATTTCAATTGAAAAACTCGTTAATAATATTAAGATAATTCGACATTAAAATTTTAAACTTTGAAGCATCGTAGGAGTCAAGGCCGCAGGGATACGCAAGAAATTTATGTTGTCGTATTAAGAACAATAGGTACTTACCAGAATATAAGGTTTGCTTGCTACACTTTGATACTGAACGGAGAAAAAAATAAAATAGATTTTCTCCCATACATTTTTATTTTCAATATTTTTTTGACGTGAAGGAGCTGTTTTTTTGAAAGTTGTGGGAATAAGTATTAATCAGCGTTAAATTTCCTATACGAAACAATTTTTTGTTACGTTAAATATGCATTTTCGATCCCATGTCCACCTTTTTGAAAATCCGGACCACTGTGTGGCGGCGCGACTTGGATCGACACGTGCGTGCGCGCGCACGCACGCACGCACGCACGTACGCACGCACGCACGCACGCACACGCACACACACGCACACACGCACGCACGCACGCACACACGCACGCGCACACACACACAGACGGCGGAGCAATGAAACGAGAGTGTAGATTTAATGTAATTTATTAAAGTAATGCGCGCCTACTGGCCGGCGACCTTGGCTGCGATACGCTTGTCGCGCTCCTCGGCGATGGTGAGACGCACTCCCTTACCGCGCGGGAGAGAGATGTACGCCTTCGTGCCCTTTCCGATGATAAACACGTTGTTTAACCTATAATAGAAACCATGTTTCCTGGTTAATTATATTGAATCTTCTTGTGTAGATCTGAAGATCAGCTTCATAAGTTGATAAGGATTAGCATATTGTATGTATAAGTTTTCTGTACAAAAATGTATATTCATAAGATTAGTATTAGTAGTGGCTGTGATTAGTAGATGTTTACCTAGTGGCGAAAGTGTGGCCCGTGGTGTCCTTGATGTGCACGATGTCGAAGGACCCAGGATGCCTCTCGCGCGACACGATAGTGCCGACTCTTCCCAAGTTCCTGCCTCCCGTGATCATGCACAGGTTACCTGCAAATGAAAACATATTGGATTAATCAACATGTTATTATCATAACTAGCTGCGCCCTGCGGTTTCACCAGCACAAGTCTCGATTCCGTGGGAATATTGGGATTATTTTTCTAAATATAATTCAATCATAATTCGAAAGACACGTGGCGCCATCTATTATCATAATAACATTATTGTTGTTTTCCTCGGGAACAGCACTTTTTTTCGGGAGGAAAGGTACCCTATGTCTGTTTCTGTACACTTTTTTTTTTCATGATGGGAAATCATCAAATGACCCTTCCCGCTCTGGGTGGAGCGGAAGGGAGTGTCAGACTTACTGACTAAAACCCACCCGTGTTCCTTCCTTAGCCCTTTATGTTCCGGGCCAGCGGTAATCCTTTCGGACAATCCCGCTGAAATCCCAATCGCTATGTACGTTTCTGTACACTTGACAATGTATAAGCCAGGATGATCGGTTCAGTGGTTTAGGCGTGAAAAGCTCAAACAAACAAACTTTCGCATTTATAATATTAGTTAGGATTGTGAATCATCATTATATTCCTGATAATTTTTCCAAAATAACTGAGACAGAATTGTGTTTCTAATGTTTGTAGCTGAATGTATTCAGTGATTTGTGGTGCAAGTGACCCTTTAGGCTGATTTACAAATGTCTGATAGATAGTTGAGAAATTGTTTTTCTAAGTGATGCTAACATAAAATGATGATGGATAAAGGGAGAGAGAAAAGCATTCAATTTTTTCAATAATATTGGTTAAATACTAGCAATAAACTGTTAAATGCCCAAATTATCATTAATCACTACATAACCGATCACAAAGGACGTGTTTTTGCTTAGAACCAAAACAATGCATCTCATGGTTGCACAGTTTTTCATTAATGCACTGTTTTTTATGTTTATTTAGATATAAATTTACCACAGAGGTTTAATGTCTCCTATTAAGTTTAATATAAAATGTATGCATTAGATCAAAAAGATACTGGCTGAAAATAAAAAATTGTAAAACTTTGATACTTCATATTTAACAAGAAAAGATTTGTTTTTATTTTGAGTAGGTATATTTTATCAGGGTAGATAGATTGGTAGTTGAAAGAAAAGTAGATCACGCACCTTGCTAAAGTGAGTAATTAATGCACTTTGCGCTCGATGCTACAATCTACTATTATTTAGCGAGTAGATTAACAACGGGTTTTTTGTAGTTAGTCTATCTTTTGCCAGAAGGCCAATTCAATGTACGAGAATTTAGCGACAATCAATGTCAAAAATGTATGTAAATTAATAGCATTTTTGACAATACAGAGTTAAATTATATTATTATTTATTCTACTAATATTATAATACTAATGTTTGGTAATAATTACGCCAAAGTGGGGTTTGAACTTTTTCTATGGAATCTTTTCTTTTTTGCATGCAAACTTTCAGAACCAACCTGGATTTTAGATTTTTGCCTTAGGCAAGTAAGTACATGTCCAAAATCTAAGAATTTACCATATTTCGAGCTTGTACAACTGTAAAAACTTTAACCAGTAAAATAAACTTAGATCTTCCAGTGTAAGATTAAGATTTCAACTTTGGCAATAAAACAATACAATTTGTAAAACAATTAAAGGCAAACTGCAATAAAGCTTAGTATACACATGCCTGTAACTTGCACAAAAGTATGCAAGTAGCTTGCATGCCGTGAGCCATAAAAACTTCTGATTGGTGAATACCATACTGGTATGCCAGCTACTTCATACTTTTGTGCAATTTACAGGCATGTGTATTCCGGGCTATACTCTAACCTGTTTTATAAAAAAATGTTTTTTATTTCCGTAACCCTCATGTTAACCCTAAGAATTACCAATATTCGGGAGTTTACAGTTACACCAAAAAGCTGAAATTGTGATGTGGAATGATAACTTTTTTTGTTTCAGTTTTTCACACTAAAATTTACTGTTGTTTAGACAAGTTAATTTATTTGAACAGGCTGTTTACTTCAAGTAGTATTAAAAATACAAGCAGCATAATAGAATAGACATTCATATTGCAAATACAAGCAGCATAATAGAATAGACATTCATATTGCAAATACAAGCAGCATAATAGAATAGACATTCATATTGCAAATACAAGCAGCATAATAGAATAGACATTCATATTGCAAATACAAGCAGCATAATAGAATAGACATTCATATTGCAAATACAAGCAGCATAATAGAATAGACATTCATATTGCAAATAAGGGTAACTAGCTGCGCCCCGCGGTTTCACCCGCATAAGACTCGATCCCATGGGAATATTGGGATAAAAGTAGCCTGTGTTAATCCAGGGAGTCAGCTACCTCCATACCAAATTTTATCAAAATTGGTCCAGATGTTTGCTCGTGAAGATGTAACAAACATACAAACACTCGCAAACTTTCGCCTTCATAATATTAGTGTGATACATAATAGGTGTTATGTATGATACAGGTGCTTCTAATGCGGTGCTTCATACTTTTCACATAAATACATGGCTGCAATACTGTGGCTGGCAATATTTCCAGCAATATCAGCCGCACTATGCAAAACATAACAATATTTAATGTGGCCTGGCCATTATGGACACATATTTTTAGTATGTTTAAAACATTTTTATGTGTAACTGGTATATTGCCAAAACGAAAACTTCACATTCGAAAATACTGAAATATTGCTGGATCAGCTATATTGTTTCGTTTTCAGGTATAAATGCAACAAGTTTCTGTCATGCACAGGTATTGCATTCCTCGTGTTTGTATTTTTTCTCAATTTTGATTACAGGAATCCAAAATCACTCTCAAGCCTGTCTTGTACAGTTTTTAAATAAATATTTTTCAAGTATTAATTCTTGGCTTAAGGCGAAAGCGCCAGGGTAGCCCGCGAAATTAATTTTTTTAGGTTTTTTGGAATTTGCTGGTCAGTATTAAGTCGTACGTTGATTAATATATGAATCGCGGCCGTAAGAAACATGTATTTACAGAATTATAATCATTAAAGTCATCATAGACCGGGAGATGATGACACATTTTGGTAAGTCATTTCTTACAGTATGGCGCTTTCAGGGGGGTTCATATACGTAATAAGTGAGAGGAAAATGATGTTCTTACCGGTGGTGCGCGGGACGCAATTGCAGAATAATTAATTGAAATTGCTCGAAAATCCGGAGGTGTCAAACAATTTCTTTCACAAAATTTCTTCAATTTATCGGTATTTCAACAAAAAAAACCCGGCGGTCGCTATGTGCCATACTTCTCCGGTGGGTGTTTAGACCCGCCATACTTTTTTGAAAATGTTTTTTTAATTTTTTTTATTTATATCTTACAGGCTGATTTTTTTTAAACAATTGTTTTTTATTAATCTTGTACGAAAACCACCATGCCATACCATTCCGACGGTCCAAAATACCCGCCATACCCCCTCAACATGTCATTTTTTTAAATTCGAGAAACCATTTCTTTCAGTATGGCACTTAAATCGTGGTCAGTTTATGGTACAGTGAGACAAAATTATATTCGCCATACTTCTAGTGCAGTATAAAAGTGGTGCCATACTTGAAAAATTTTATTTTTTAACCATTTTTAAAACACGCCTATAGAAGCCGTGAAATTATTTTTTACAGTATGGCATAAATGAAATCAGATTGTTTCCATACTATTATGAGTTGAATAAAATATACCATACTGTGACCATGGTACGAAAGACCGTCATACGCACGCTGCAGTGTAAAAAAAAATTAAAAAATGAAGCGATTTCTTACAGTATGGCATTTTAATTTTTGAAAAGTTTATAAAAAGTATGATTCAGGAAAATTATCCCATACTCATCATGAAATCCAAAAGTGATGCCATACCCGGAAAACCGATTTTCAGCGACGTATTTCAGCTACAGTACACCTGACCAGCAGCTGCTGTATACCTGCATTAGAATTTGTATTGAGGAAGATAGTTCGAAGACGTTCGAGCGTAGAATATTATACGACATAACACATTATTTAATAATACAACTTTGAAATTTCGTATTTACGTTCCTCACATATCCAACTTTAAAAAAAAAATGGTGCCATACTGTAAGAAATTGTTCAAATGTTGCATAAAATTTTACAATTATTTAATAACGTTCTACGTATATCACCCACTCTACAGGTATGGCATTATAACAATTACGTTTCTAATCATAAAAACAACTACTAGACCAAATTTTAAGGTGAAAGAAATGGTTTCACGAATTTAAAAAAATTACATGTTTGAGGGGGTATGGCGGGTATTTTGGACTGTCCGCGTCGGAATGGTATGGCATGGTGATTTTCGTACAAGATTAATAAAAAACAATTGTTTAAAAAAAAATCAGCCTGTAAGAAATAAATTTAAAAAAAAAAAACATTTTCAAAAAAGTATGGCGGGTCTAAACACCCACCGAAGAAGTATGGCACATAGCGACCGCCGGGTTTTTTTTTGTTGAATTACCGATAAATTGAAGAAATTTTGTGAAAGAAATTGTTTGGCACCTCCGGATTTTCAAGCAATTTCAATTAATTATTCTGCAATTGCATCCCGCGCACCACCGGTAAGAACATCCATTTTCCTCTAAGTTACTACGTATATGAACCCCCCTGAAAGCGCCATACTGTAAGAAATGACTTACCAAAATGTGTCATCATATCCCGGTCTATCAACACAACTCTCTAAGACCACATAACTCCAAAGAATAACTGTTTCATGAAATCATCATTCTTTGGAGTTACGTGGTCTTAGAAAGTTGTGTTGATGACTTTCATTCAAAACATTGTAATTGGCTGCAACGAGTGTGACTTCATCAGCCATTGTTGCCAGATTGTGTAGCTTGGTTACGAGTATGAATCATGGGCTATACTGCTGCAAATATAATGCATCATGTGGCCCAGCCATAGATTCCTCAATCATAAGCTGTAATCAAATATGTTTGTGATGGTCGAGCAACGGTTACCAATAGTACAGCTACACTTGCTGTGAAAGTATAGCTCACTTAGAAGCACCTTTAATTAAAGTTCACCCATATTTCACCATTTGGCATGCCAAAATTTATATCAACATTCATTTCACAAAGCCAGATCCATCAATCCAGAGCAATTCTTTTTGCACTGATAAAAACTCAGTCACACTGTAGTTTGTTTTACCTATTAAAAATGCACACAAACAACACTATTGTCAAGTATTTTCAACTACTTGGTGGTTTATTGCAAATAATTGGAGCCTAGTTGGTAACACATGCCAAAGCATTTTGACATGTTAATTGACATAATGTACCATTGTTTGCCTATTTCTTACAAGTGCATTTCATTTTACAACATACCTGACTCAAACTTAATGAAGTCCATGATCTTGGAGGATGCAATGTCGACCTGTACTGAGTCGTTCACCTTGATTAGTGGGTCAGGGTAGCGGATGGTGCGGCCATCGTGTGTCACCAGGAAGGGCACGTTCTTGGGTCCTGTTGACACACGCTTCACCTTGCACAGCTTGTACTGCAACAGACACATACACTGTATAAACTGCAATCTACTCACCACTATACTTGCTAGCTAAACTACATTGCACAGCAAAATCAACACATCTCAACAATAACTAGTGTTTTTGAGAGCCCTCTTCAATTAGCTCTTCACATAAACAACAGCGGTGCTATTGTATCTGTAAAAATCTCACAGTGAAAACTTAGGTGAAGTGAGCATGGAGTGAGTTGTCAATAGTGGCAATTCCTAGCAAAAACAAACTCAGTTCACCTAAGTTTTCACAGTGAGATTTTTACAGAATCGATCAGCAGGAATGCTTGACACAATGGCTTGTGTCAAGCATTCCTGACGGTCGATTCTGAAATTTCTTATGGTCACTAATGGCTTAGTGACCATAAGAAATTTGAGGAAAATGCTAAAACTAGGGGATGATAGGTTATCTAACATTGCCATTTGTTTACTATGATTCCTACAAAATTATGTCCTTATGTCTACATAACAAAGGTCTATGTTTAGACCAACTTCAATAGCAAGGTTTACATTTACAATATAATAAAGGGTCTGCTAACCTTGGCTTCTTCAGGAGTGATGCGGTGAACCGTGAAACGTCCTTTCACATCATAGATAAGGCGGAACAGCTCATTAGTCTTCTCAATAGAAACAACATCTGCAACAAATACAACACAACAAACATTTAGACATGGCTCACAATGGATCACAACAGCCTGGAAATATCCTTAGTTGAATAATTAATTATATAAAATATATTTCAGCGGCTTTGTTTGTTTGATAAAAAATACCAAATAATCATCCTCCATCTAAAAGCATCTGTGTCGTGATAACAGAATAATTATGCATACATATTTACATGATGTGAACTCTAGCTCTAATACCTTACAACATCAGTTAGGAAGCATTTCGTCAGACTATTAGAAGCTAGTGCCACTTACCCATGAAGCCGGCGGGGTAGGTCGGGTCAGTTCTCACTTTGCCGTCCACCTTGATGAGACGCTGCTTCACAATTTTGAGCACCTCGTTGCCGGTGAGCGCGTACTTCAGCCGGTTGCGCAGGAAGATCACGAGCGGCAGGCACTCGCGCAGCTTGTGGGGCCCGGTCGAGGGTCTCGGCGCGTACACGCCGCCCAACTTGTCCAACATCCATGCTTTGGGAGCGGCTAAGCGCTTCAAATGCTTTTTAGGTCCGCGTGCCTAAACACCACACCAAATAAATTATTGCATCGCATCAACTCGCATGTTAATTTAACCTGTGCGACACAAATTCATTCGAAGAATATCTCAATAGGTACGTAACGTCGTAGGGATAACAAATGTTTAATTTAAATATTGTTTTAACTGTTAGTCACAAAATTATTGGATTTTATCCTCAATAGAAATTCACTTTCAAACATCGGCATCGACATACCAACAGAATGACTGTATCTGAAAAATATTAAATGGACAAGTATTATTTAACACTACGCTCTTGCTAAGCAGTATTACATTTGCTAAAATATTTAGCACTTTCACGATTTAATCGGATTTTTAACAAATTTACACCACGAACTCACCATGTTGAACACAAAATTTAACAAGAAAGAAACGTCAAAATTTCAAACTGTCAAACACGAAGTAAAGAAAGACTAAAGCGTGTTCTTGGAAACATGAAACAAGGGCTATTGGCACTACAATCCGTAGACCGAGGTTCCGTATGCTATTTGACTCCGTTAATTGTTATTTCTGGCGTGTATCGTGTGTTTTAGAAAAAACTCCGAGAGTCGAAAAGTATGAACTATTTTGAATGCGAGAGTAGAACTCTCGGATCTTAAATATACTTTAAAACAGAGTTATAATTTTTATTAGATTTTTTCAGATTTCCAGAAAAACGCAAAATAAACGACGTGATGAAAATAAACAAGAAACAACAACAATGAACATTTGTTTTTGAAGTTTATTGACATTATAAGCAAGGTATTATATAGGCAAAACAGAAAAGATTTCACTTTAAGGCGAAAGCGCCAGGGTAGCCCGCGAAATTCAATTTTTCTTACGTTTTTTGCAATTTGCTAGTCAGCATTAAGTTGTACGTTGATTAAAATCTGATTCGTGGCCGTAACAAATATGTATTTACAGAATTATAATCATTAAAGTCATCAACACAACTCTCTAAGAACACGTAAGTCCAAAGAATAACTGTTTCATGAAATCATCATTCTTTGGACTTACATACGTGGACTTAGAGAGTTGTATTGAATTTCGCGGGCTACCTTAGTGTAAGCCGTACTGGCTCAACACTCAGAAGTAAGGATGTTGAAGTATAAAACACACTTTATAAATTCTACTGATCAGCTTTATTGCGGTATTGATATTATTATAGTTACAGCAGTACAGTACTACGGTTTGGTTCAGTGATAATTTTACAGGTGACTAGCACCGATGTCGGAGCCCGAATGGCCGGGCATGGTGGGCATACGACCCAAATGCCCGCCGACTATTTTTAGATCCCCACTATTTTACTTTCATGTGATTGGTCGTCGACAACTGTCGAAGTCTCGGCCAATCACATGAAGTCAATACAACTACTTTTAATCATCCAAGTTCATAAAAATAGTCAACAGACATAAATAATTATAGGCATAATTTAATATTTATAACATTAGCGCTTCCCCCTTAATAGAAAACTATACTATATTATGCCCGTTTTTATCTTTATTCCTTTTTATTTTTTCCCTCGGACATCTTTTGTCAGTAGCACCCATTATTTATCTTAAAATATTCTTCAGAGCTGTACTATTGACTGTAAAAAATCTGATACAAATCTATCAGGAAACCAAAGATAAATGATGGATGGATGATGGTTTTCAAATTCTTCTCTGATAATAGAGTTGTCACTTTCAGAACACAAAAAATACAATGAATAATTTCTATTGAGACTACAACCTGACGAAGGCGGACCCCTTCCCTATAGGTAAGTACCACATTTACCCCTTCATCAGAAAAATATAAATTATGTAGGTAAATGTATAAAAAATATATTTATATCAAACGGTTTTATATTACAATACATTAAACGAACAAACATACACGTGAAACAAAATAAACTTTACAAAGTATATTTACAAACAGCCACTAAGAGCAATTTTAGAATTTCACAAAATTTTAATTTATATGCCAAGAAAACTTTTTATGCCATAAATTACATATGGGTACCTACCTCTATACCTACTGTTTATACTTAATGAGTAATACTTAACTTCATCTAAGACTTTCAAAATTAAAATGTTTTTGCTTTCAGATTTTTGATTTGTGAAAACCTATGATATACGAGTATAAACTATAGATACGTTGCCCGCGCTGTGTACGTTACCCCAGCAAGAAAGTGTCTCCTAGAGTTATAGGAGTAGAACGTATAATTCGTGCCCTATCTGCTGTAAATGTGCCCCCAAATAAAAAATGTGTGCCCCCTGTCGTTTTAGAAAAAAACGGAAAAAACGATTCCTGCTGGGGTAACGTTTTTCTAGCAGGAAAATTCTAAACGAATGATCGGAGAGAGAAAAATTGTGCATGGCCAGAGAGCTTATATGTGTGCCAAAATGTGCCCCCAAAAATAAAATCTGTGCCCCTTCAGGTTTTCGAGATATTGCATTTCCTGCTGGAGTAACGTTTTGATGAATCGTATATCTCTACAACCATTGCATGTGCCCCTGTAGAATAAACATACACGAGTAGCTCTTAATGTGTCCCCCTTAGTGCCCCAATTAGTTTTAAGAAAATATTTATAGTTTTCAAGTTATAGCGATTTTATGAAAACCCGAAAAAACATCGCAGCGCCTAAATTAGACAAGAAACAAGTTCGCTGAAAACTGTATTCGGTCCTTCTTGACGCTAATAATAACCATACAAAGTTTCAAAACTATTCATGCATGCGTTTTTGCTAAAAGTCAAAACGATGGTGTCCTAACTTTGACGGCAAAACACAAGGAACCGGCTCAATCCGAGATGTGTAGGTGTAAACCAAAATCATGTGCCTTTAGTCAAAAATATATGGTGAAAATATTCAGCTTGGAATGTTTCGCATTAAGTAAATATTAACAAAAAACCAAAATATGTAAGCAACGGCTGGTTATCCGACCAGTCGGATAACCAGCCTTTGCTTACATATTTTACCATCGTTTTGACTTTTAGCAAAAACGCATATGCATGAATAGTTTTGAAACTTTGTATGGTTATTGATGATGGGACTCCCTTTTCCGCACTTAGACTCCCATTCGGTCCGTTGTGCGTTGTATGGTTATTATTAGGGTCAAGAAGGACCGAATACAGTTTTCAGCGAACTTGTTTCTTGTCTAATTTAGGCGCTGCGATGTTTTTTCGGGTTTTCATAAAACCGCTATAACTTGAAAACTATAAATATTTTCTTAAAACTAATTGGGGCACTAAGGGGCACACATTAAGAGCTACTCGTATATGTTTATTCTACAGGGGCACATGCAATGGTTGTAGAGATATACGATTCATCAAAACGTTACTCCAGCAGGAAATGCAATATCTCGAAAACCTGAAGGGGCACAGATTTTATTTTTGGAGGCACATTTTGGCACTCATATAAGCTCTCTGGCCATGCACAATTTTTCTCTCTCCAATCATTCGTTTAGAATTTTCCTGCTAGAAAAACGTTACCCCAGCAGGAATCGTTTTTTCCGTTTTTTTCCAAAACGACAGGGGGCACACATTTTTTATTTGGGGGCACATTTACAGCAGATAGGGCACGAATTATACGTTCTACTCCTATAACCCTAGGAGACACTTTCTTGCTGGGGTAACGTACACGCCCGCGCTCTGTAGTGGCAACATGAATGCAAGGTAATTACCGCACCACCATTTAGTCGCGTACCAAACAATGCCGCGGCTGTACCTGACAATAAAATAACTAATTTGTGTGAATAACTTCCTCAAATATAAAAAAAATACCGTCCTGTGTTTTTAAGAAATGTAAAACAAGTTGATAGCATTAGTAGTTCTTGAGATATCCAGCTGTGACAGACGGACAGACAGACAGCCTCTCACCATAAGGGTTCCGTTTTACTACTTGAGTACGGAACCCTAAAAACCGTCACCGTCGCCGCGTCGTCGCGTCGCATGTAATTGAAAGACAAAATATCCCAAAAGACTAGTAGTTGGCAATTTGGAATCTTTATAAATGAAAACCAAAAAAGCAAACTCGTTGATTCTTTTTAGCGTTGTGGTTAGAATTGAGGTTATTTGTTATTTCAGGTTATGTCTTATCAAAACATGAAAATAAAATAAAGAGTGAGGTAAAATAATATAAACTTACCTACAGTAGAAGCGCGTTTACATTTAATGGAATCTTCTTCTGAAAATAGTTTTGCTTGGACTGATACTTCAAGTGATAGCATCAATAGCATCTCAATGTGAGTACTAATCTGTTTGAACCAATAGACGGTATTTCATTAAGTACGTTATCTTATTTGTTTAGGCTAGTATCCTTAGTTCTTCAGTTTATATCATTCAGTAGGTACTTCAATGGAAAGGAACTCTTCGCCTTTGGCTATTACTCGGGAAAAAAATCGTCCCTTTATTGGTAAAACCGATTATCTACCGAAAACTAAACTTGTGGCAATAATGATTTAAAAGTTTGACTGAATAATTATGTAACTAAATTACATATATCTTTCCTGCAGTCATGTAATTATAATGAAAAAATTAATAAAGTATGTTTTTAAATCATAAAAATAGAAGTACTTTATTGATAATGCTTGAAAAAATGCCAAACACTATCTTCAGGGAGGTCATTTAGTTGGTTTTTCCTGAATAACGACATAAGCATATATATCATTAATTAAATCATTTGGAGCTTATCTTATAGCTTCATCGTAACCTTTCGAAGAAAGTAATAAGGTACCAAAAACAACTATAAAAATAACACTCTTAAACATTCTACAAATTGAAATTTAAAAAATTATAATTGGTTTTGCTTGAGTAAAATTAAGAATTGTGGTAGACTATCTGCAAAATGTTCATACAACGAACTACAACAAGCCTGGTCTATTTTTTTTATAATTATAAAAATACCAAAAAATCATTACTTACATGAAAGTAAAAACTGAATAAAGTAGGAAAATAATAAGAATGATATATTAGGAAATAATCAACTTTATTAGTAACTTTTTATTTTTATCTAAGTATACAAAACAATTTGTGAAAAAATGAATTAATTTAGATTTTCTAAGTACTTATACAAAACAATTTGTGAAACCATGACATTAATTCATGTTTTCACAAATTGTTTAGTATACTTAGATAGAAAAAACTAAAATAATGTATCTTTCCTTCATTAGCTGATGAGAAACTTGTAATCAGGAAAAAGATTAAGATAAAAAGAGAGCTGAAGAGGAAACAAATTTTCTGTCTGCTATTTTCGATTTGCAAGCAATTCTACAATTGCCATGCACTGATGTTGGTCTCCTTTACTATACAAGAAAATTAACTTTATACAATTTAACGCTGTACGAAAGTGCGCCTCCTAACGAAGCTTATTGTTTTGTATGGTCCGAGACAAATGGTAAAAAGAGAAGTTCAGAAATCGGAACTATTTTGTGTCACTATTTAATGAGATCTGTATCAGAGGAAGTCACGGAAGTCAGTTTGTTCTCTGACACATGTGGAGGACAAAATAGGAATCAATTCGTGGCTGCTTTCCTATTGTGGTTAATTGAAAACAGCAACACAAGTTCTTAGAGTCAGGTCACAGTTACATGGAAGCTGACCACAGATGACTCAGATTCTGACTCTTCAGAGGCGGCCACACCAGGGACGCGTTTAATGCGATCCCTATCTACAAGCAAACTTCCGTACCATCCATGGTACTCTTCTGGTATAACCCCTTCTCACATAGATTAATGAGATCTTTTTCCTTAGCTTCCGTTATTAGAAGAGGTCCATCATACATATTGTTCTAGCGGTGGGAACTGGAGTTCCGAAGTAGTTGGTAGTTCAATTACCTGTTCTGCTGCCAATCGCTTTGCTTTGTTTCTTGTTGCATAGCTGTAGTGTCCATGTGCTGAAGATGTCGATGCTGAATTTATATTAATCTTATTTTGTGTGTCTGAAACAGTTACATCCATTGCCATAAATGAATTTGACATGACATAGTTATAGTATATTTTTTGTCTCCTTTTATGTACTTCATCCGTTTTATGTTTAACCATTTCACTTACTGTCCATCTGTGTTTTTTGGTTCTATTCAAAATTTAGCCATTTTTTTGTATTAGCCAATTTTTTAAAGTCTTTAAACTCATTGTATTTAAATTCCTTGACTTGATAACAATTTTTTGTTATAGTCTTTGTGTCTTTCCTGTATTTTTTTTGATCTAGCACGTTTGAAAATTTTAATCCAGTCAGTCATACAAAAAAGATCAACGTTTTTCTTGGCAGACTCAATCGCACTGTGCATTGAGTCAGCTTCCATGTAACTGTGACCTGACTCTAAGAACTTGTGTTCTATGATTTGTAAATGGATGCTGTTTTGAATTACCCACAATAGGATAGCAGCCACGAATTGATTCTTTTAGTTATTGTTCTGAGATTGATTCCTATTTTGTCCTCCACATGTGTCAGAGAACAAACTGACTTCCGTGACTTCCTCTGATACAGATTTCATTAAATAGTGACACAAAATACATAGTTCCGATTTCTGAACTCCCTTTTTACCATTTGTCTCGGACCATACAAAACAATAAGCTACGTTAGGAGGCGCACTTTCGTACAGCGTTAAATTGTATACAGTTAATTTTCTTGTATAGTAAAGGAGACCAACATCAGTGCATGGCAATTGTAGACTTGCCTGCAAATCGAAAGTAGTAGACAGAAAATTTGCTTCTTCTTCAGCTCTCTTTTTATCTTTATCTTTTTCCTGATTACAAGTTTGCTTCCTATCAATGTGTGTCTGATATTCTCCTTGTATTTTATTTTATTCTTCTGGATTAGCGCGATTGTACCTAGTGCACAAAAGACATTGGTCTTTTTTCGGCATGAATAATCCCAAATTAAATTCTGTAGAAAAAATTCTACGATATGTCATCTCCGACACAGGTTCCATATTTTCGTCTTCGCATTTTTTGACGTACAAAGAATACAATTTGCATAATGTAGGGTTTCAAGTTGCTTTTACTTGTATTTAAATCTAAACGATACGATCTCTGATGTTGTGGAAAAACAAATAAAGCTGTTTAATCTCTTTTAATTGAATTAAAATCTGCACAAGTGCGAAGGATTATGTTCTGTTAAAAACAAGTAGAACTATTTACTTTATTTTTAATGTGTAAGATTCTAAGTACTTTCCAATAATTCAGCAAAACCAGAACCATTTAAAGTATTTTAATTTGTATTAGTATAATGCTACAGTATGTTCAGAGTGTAAGCAAATTTCAACTAAAATAAGATATGAAACTGAACATGGTTTTGATTGCAAGGCTTCAAAAAAATCGTACAGGTATAAGACTTTAGCTGTTATTGAATGCAGATGTTACCTACAATCTTATATTATAATTGTTTTTTTGCGTATCTATCTCGGAAACTATGCATCGTATCGAAAAATCGGTTTTATCTATAGATAGAGCTCAAAAAGTTGAGTAGCTTGGTGTAAATAACTCATTTTTGAAAAAAAGTGTAGATAATCGGTTTTACCAATAAAGGGACGAAATTGTTAATCAATATTTACTTACTTTCTGTTATCTTTCTACTTAGTATAGCTGCATTCATCAATTTTATAACTTGCTTGCCATAACTAAGAATATAATAATAGCCCTACACCAACCGGGGGTTATCCTTGGGTGCACTTGCATAGTGCATACAGGGATAATCTAATGAAAAATTTTTTTTTTTTTTTTTAATGAAATCGTTTACTTTTACCATGTTTGTAAATATGTGAGCACCATGTATCTATCAGATAATTAATTTATATGTCATGGTTTCATTTTTAAGTCTTTTACCTATTGTGGTATATAATTTTATTTTAGGTGCATCGTGTTCACATATTATTATTATATAATTAATGTATGCAAAATTTTGTAAAATATTTTAAAAGAGTAACGGTGGAGTTTCTTGCCCGTTCTTCTCCATACGAAAACTACCTTTTGGAATGGGCGACTAGAATCAATTCTATTTGTTGTAATTTCTGACGTTCAAAAGTGCCTTTAATGTGCCTATTTGAAATAAATGCTTTGACTTTGACTTTGACTTTGAATCGTCGGTGGTGCCGCATTTCATTAAAATTTACAAACGGGCCTCTGCGAGTTGGCTTCGGCCCCTCGTATGCCTTCCAAAGGACCGGGACCCCATGGCCCCGAGATATGTAAAATAAAATAATACTAATAATATTCTTTATTTTCGGACAACAGTGATCCAATGTGTTAGTAAACAATATTATAACTTATTACTAGTGTTGGTAGTTAAAATACAGTGCTTGGAGGTGCCATTTGGTTAGTATACCTACACACAACTTATAAACTAGTGTTAGTACTTACATCTATCAGAAAAACAACACAAACTATTCATGAATATGCCACAGTGGCATGTAGGTGCATCCAATGTCCCAGTATGGGGCTATCCCACCTATATAACCAATTACAATGCTAAAACATTATCGGGTTATTGGCCCGCATCAATTATTGACAGGGGTCTATAATGAGGATCATCGAATTACAATGACTAATGATCAATATTAAAATTACCACCCTTCTACTGAATGTCTTATTACTGTCCCTTACTGCTGTGTATTAAAAGCCTATAATGAACATGATGAAAAACTCAAACTCAAAGCATTTATTTCAATGAAAGTACAGGCACTTTTGCATTGTCAAAATTAAATAGTCTGTCAGTTAGAAAGTTGAAGCTAGTTGCACTACCAGACAGAAGCACTGACTGATAGGGGAGGCTATGTAACCTCTGAGCCTCCCCCATCAGTCTGTACAAGTCTGTCGTCTGTCTGTCACAGTTGTGAATTTTTGGTCTATAATATTATGTAGCCAGTTGATCACATAGTACCTAATTAGGCTAGACCTACCACGCTCACAATTGGCCAGGTTTACCCACAAATAAGTATAATAAAAATGCAGGACTACATTTCATACTTAATTTTTCAGGGCTGCAGATGATATCAATGATAATTCTAAGGAAAATTTTACTGCTCATAATGGAGAGAAAACAAAAGGCAAGAATTCTAGAAAAAAACACAATGATGAGTCAGTTAGTTCAGAACCTAATGTAGTTATTAAGGAAGAAGAAACATATTTTGAAACTAAAAGTAGTTTAAAGAAAAAAAAAATTAAAATAGAACCAGTCAGTGACAATGATACACACAAGAAGAAAATTAAAAACTTGGTAACTAATGGAGACCAAAATGATTCACAAGACTCTATTTCCTATGATGAGACTTACCTGAACTTGAAAGTAAAACAAGAAGAATCATCAGCTTCATATTTTACAAAACATAAAAAGAAAAAACGCAAACGCACTTCAAGTATAGATTCATCTACAACTCCATTGAAAAGTCATGAAAACAATTCAAGCAGTGAAATAAATGATGAAAATGTTACTCTTTTCAATGATAAAACTGAAAATGATACAGAAATGACTAAACCTAAGAAAAAGAAGAAGAAGAAGTCTAAAAAACATTATGATAGTGACAATCTTCATCTAGATATTGAAGAGAAAATGGAAATTGAAGATACAGTTGTGAACAAAAATAGCAAAGGCAATCATACACACAGCTTTGTAACAGAAAATACAACATTACAAGAAGAAAGTGATGAAAATGGTTGTGATGAAATATCTGCAATAAAATGTGATGATAGTCATTCTCCTCATACTATTTCATTCATCACATCACATCACAACAGTATTGAAGAAGAAAACACAAAAGTAAATTGCAATCACAATTTAAACATAATTAATAAACTAGCTGGCAGTGTACCAGAGCAAGCTTTCAATAAAAAGTTAGAAGCAACAGAGCATCGAAAACAGCGAATATCAGACAGAATTCGTTTTGAGGATGAAGACAATGATACAAGCGCAGAGTCTAGCCATGTAGAACATGAAAGTCATTCTGAAAATAACAAAAAAGCACTCAAATTAAAACATTTCCTCAAAACAAATCCTAACTTGAAGCTGCTTCCCCAAACATTTAACAACAAAACAAATCTTACCAGAGATGACGAAATATGGATTTTGAAGTGTCCAAAAGAGATTAATATTAACCATTTTGATAATACTACCTTAAATATCCATGGAAAATGCAAGATAAAAGTTGGTGGTCAAACTTATGAAGGTAGTGCTGCCGAAGATCAATCAGACACTATATCACTGCTTACAATGGAGCTAAACAAATATAAAATCAGGAATGCACCACTAAGTGGAATCATCAATTTACGTAAGAGAATCCCTAAAGTACATTTCCGTGATGACAATATTATGGTGAACAATCAGACTAATTTTATACCACTACCTGATACAAAATGCCGCCATCCACTTTTTGGCTCAAATTATAAGAAGGCCTTAAAAATACCTGCAGCAATAGCTGAACGATTAAATGTGCAGGACACTGAAGATACTATGATAAGAACTGCAAAGAGAAAGAAAAAGAAAAACAAGAAGGAAAGAAATACATCTGAGCAAGTTGATCCACAAATACAAAGTGATGTTACGATGAAGACAGAGTCAGAACTCTCTGTAGAAATAAGAGAAAAGAAAATAAAGAAACGCAAAATGATAGATGATAAAGTTTCTGCACCAAAGAAAGTGAAGCGAATCAAACATGATCCAGAATCTGCAGAAGCGTGGGAATCAGAGCAAGCAATAGAAGAAAATCTTTTTAACTTTTGATATATCACCATATTGTTATATTACCTTTTGTTTCATTTATTCATGTGAACAGCCCTTCTGTAATCTAAGCCATCATGTCAGGGTACCTTGACGGTTCCCCAAACTCAATCTCAATCTCGAAGCATTTATTTCAATTAAACCATTTACAGGGACTTTTGAATTGTCAAAAAGTCGGTCAGTCAGAAAATATGAAGCTAGTTGCCCATTCCAAAGCGTAGGTACCTATGGAGAAGAACTGGCAAGAAACTCCATGGACACTTTTAAATTATATTTTTACAAAAATATTAGTTACATCATTAATGTGAATTACAATTATAATATGTGAGATCGATGTAAAAAGACGTACGCGTTAAAAGCGTCCACAGTACAGGAAATAGTAAGAAAACAACAATTCAAAATTAAAATAATTAAAAATAAGCCAAGGCAGCTAAGAGATGACCAGCCCCAACTGACGGCGCCCGTTCACGAACATGACGCATAGATCAGCACCATTCAGCTCAACCATTTTGAAGGGAGCTAAATGATCCAACACACACGCCACCGTCAGCGAGTCATTTGTGTGAGCATGACACACTATCAACCGCCAGGGCACATTCAGGTCAATGAAAGACACTACCCGGTAAATGGTACATTACATCCATAAAGATCGCGGCCGTGAACGAGGCAATTATTTATGCGGATTGTTATTTCCAAGCAGCTTACTGAAACATTATGTACCTACTGCAGTCATTATCCTAGTAACTTTATAGAACTGTCTGTTTGTATTGTAATAAACTGGTTTAGCAATATGATATGTGCAGACCAGTGTTGGGCATCAATCAATTAATTTGTCAATTATCTTGTTAATTGACTAAAAAAGTAATTGCAATTAAATTAATTACAATTAAATTAATCGCAATTGAACTTTTAATTGCACCTTGCAATTAAATTAATTTGATTAACTTTTTTAGTTGTTTTATAAAACAATTAAAACTAATAATTAACTTTATGTATTAAAATGAAATTAGTAATGATTTAGGAAAATTAAGCGTGCGCGACATGTGCGTACTGGCGTACATGTCGCCAACTAAATTAATTTTAAGCTTTTTATTTTTGTATGTACTAACAATAGGCTAAGATTTTACTAACATTATATGGATCAATTGGTCTGAAATAAATAAATTATTATTATTAAGCTGTTGAGAGTGTTGTCGAGTGTTGTTGAGTGTTGTTGAGTGTTGTTGAGTGTTGTTGAATGTTGTTGAATCTTGTTGAGTGTTGTTGAGTGTTATTGAGTGTTGTCGAGTGTTGTTGAGTGTTGTCGAGTGTTGTCGAGTGTTGTTGAGTTTTGTTGAGTGTTGTTGAATCTTGTTGAGTGTTGTTGAGTGTTGTTGAGTGTTGTTGAGTGTTGTCGAGTGTTGTCGAGTGTTGTCGAGTGTTGTCGAGTGTTGTTGAGTGTTGTTGAGTGTTGTCGAGTGTTGTTGAGTGTTGTTGAGTGTTGTCGAGTGTTGTCGAGTGTTGTCGAGTGTTGTTGAGTGTTGTTGAGTGTTGTTGAGTGTTGTCGAGTGTTGTCGAGTGTTGTTGAGTGTTGTTGAGTGTTGTCGAGTGTTGTCGAGTGTTGTTGAGTGTTGTTGAGTGTTGTTGAGTGTTGTCGAGTGTTGTCGAGTGTTGTCGAGTGTTGTTGAGTGTTGTTGAGTGTTGTTGAATGTTGTTGAGTGTTGTCGAGTGTTGTCGAGTGTTGTCGAGTGTTGTTGAGTTTTGTTGAGTGTTGTTGAATCTTGTTGAGTGTTGTTGAATGTTGTTGAGTGTTGTTGAGTGTTGTCGAGTGTTGTCGAGTGTTGTCGAGTGTTGTTGAGTGTTGTTGAGTGTTGTCGAGTGTTGTTGAGTGTTGTTGAGTGTTGTCGAGTGTTGTCGAGTGTTGTCGAGTGTTGTTGAGTGTTGTTGAGTGTTGTTGAGTGTTGTTGAGTGTTGTCGAGTGTTGTTGAGTGTTGTTGAGTGTTGTCGAGTGTTGTTGAGTGTTGTTGAGTGTTGCTGAGTGTTGTTGAGTGTTGTCGAGTGTTGTCGAGTGTTGTCGAGTGTTGTTGAGTGTTGTTGAGTGTTGTTGAATGTTGTTGAGTGTTGTTGAGTGTTGTTGAGTGTTGTCGAGTGTTGTCGAGTGTTGTTGAGTGTTGTCGAGTGTTGCCGAGTGTTGTCGAATGTTGATGAGTGTTGTTGAGTGTTGTTGAATCTTGTTGAGTGTTGTTGAGTGTTGTTGAATGTTGTTGAGTGTTGTTGAGTGTTGTTGAGTGTTGTCGAGTGTTGTTGAGTGTTGTTGAGTGTTGCCGAGTGTTGTCGAGTGTTGTTGAGTGTTGTTTAGTGTTGTTGAATCTTGTTGAGTGTTGTTGAGTGTTGTTGAATGTTGTTGAGTGTTGTTGAGTGTTGTCGAGTGTTGTCGAGTGTTGTCGAGTGTTGTCGAGTGTTGTCGAGTGTTGTTGAGTGTTGTTGAGTGTCGTTGAGTGTTGTTGAATGTTGTTGAGTGTTGTTGAGTGTTGTCGAGTGTTGTTGAGTGTTGTTGAGTATTGCCAAGTGTTGTCGAGTGTTGTCGAGTGTTGTTGAGTGTTGTTGAGTGTTGTTGAGTGTTGTTGAATGTTGTTGAATGTTGTTGAGTGTTGTTGAGTGTTGTTGAGTGTTGTCGAGTGTTGTCGAGTGTTGTTGAGTGTTGTTGAGTGTTGTTGAATGTTGTTGAGTGTTTTGGGTGTTGTTGAGTGTTGTTGAGTGTTGTTGTGTGTTGTTGAGTGTTTTTGAATGTTGTTGAGTGTTTTGGGTGTTGTTGAGTGTTGTTGAGTGTTGTTGATCACAACAAATCACAAAAGACGTTAAGCCGCGTCCCCACTAGAGCCATGCGGCTTAACGTCTTTTGGCGCGAAAACTGTTTGACGCGCTAAAATAAGAAAAAAAAGACTTATTTTGTTGGTTGACGTATTTTGTAGAAACAATTTTCTTGGTAAAGTTTAAAGTTTGGCGGTGTAAATCACAAGTTAAAATAAGTGATTCCAGTGACAATTATAGCAATTTATTAACAACAACTCCACAAGTGTAGTATAAAGCAGTATATATCACTCGAGGGTAAGTACAGATTACTCCCCTTGGTGAATAAATAGCTATTATTTTTATGTATAACAATGTTGCATTGATAAATATTTCTACAGCGTAGGTATACTACCCGGAACCACACGCGTATATTGTATATTTATATATACCGGCTTTATATTATACAGCAGTATTTTTAATTGTTATTTTTAATTAAAATTAACAAAACAATTGAAATTAATTAATTGTTACTAATACAGTTAACAATTAATTAATTGTTAGTTGTAATTTTTCACAATTACAATTGATTAATTGTTAGTTGTAATTTTTCACAATTACAATTGATTAATTGTTAATCTTTAATTGTTCTTGCAATTAAAATTTGCCCAACACTGGTGCAGACACTACATAGGGTATAGTATACAGGGTGGCAGGGACACCGACGCGCAACCGCTTACCATGGATTCAGTACATGATTCTGGACCCCCCAGCGTTGAAATTTTTCGTCGGCCTTTTCTTAATTTTTACGTATTTTTCTGCATTTTTTTTTACTGTAAACTGTATAAAATCATTATTTCTATCTGACCCAATGAGATTTTTAATTAAAAAATAGTAAATTCACTTGTTTCACTTAAAACAGCAATGTAAATAAAACTCGAAAGGGCTACCTGATCAGCTGTATTGCTAAAGTTCATTTGCGAGGTCAACAGTCTTCGTACCTACGCTATTCGCTTTCACATGCGCCGACAAAGAGACCGTGGCGCCGACCGGTCTCTTCATACCTACGCTATTCGCTTTCAAATGCGGCGACAGACACCGCGGCGCCAGACACCGCGGCGCCGTGGGGCGTGCGGTCTCCTCGTAAGAAGCTAGGCGATAAGGCGACATATCCCAATGAATCTAATAGACGCGTCACATGGGGCATTTTAATCATCTACAAAATTGAATGACCCATTTACTACTTTTATTTTAGATTCGTTATGAGGGGATAATTATTTTTCTAAAGCTTCATCGATTTAAGGGGGAAGCGCTAAGGTAGCCCGCAAAATTAAAATTTTCTTACGTTTTTTGCAATTTGCTGGTCAGTGAATTTCGCGGGCTACCTTACCGCTTTCGCCTTAAGTAAAGAAGATTAAAAAAAAAACGTGTAGAAGTGTATTGATAGTCACATAATTTTTCGATATTTTTTTATTATCAACATTAATTTTAGTTTTGAATGCAATTCAACAATGTAATTTACTATTTCATAAAAAAATACATCCATTTTCGCAATTAATTTCGTGAGTAGGTAACAAGGTATAACTAAATGAGTTTGTACACTCTATCGTTTTGTTGATCTGTGTTCGGTGCATGCACTGTAGGTACATTTCTTTTGCATTTCACCGACTTGTAACGGATTTTTGCCAGTTCCTAGATTTTGTTGATCGCAAACGGACGTGCTGTTTGTCGCGAATTTGTGATCTTAACGTAGTTTTTAAAATCAAAAGTAATTTTCTCTCCGTGTGTGTTTGTGTTTGAGAGTGACGTTCCTGTCCGACGCTGCCTCACCGAATCTTTTAGAGACCGGTGGATTGGAAGATTCGGTCCACAGCCATGGCCAGCTCGCTCACCGGACTTGACCCCATTAGATTTTTTCTTTGGGGTTACGTCAAGGATAAGGTGTTTGTGACCCGCTTCCCAGAGACCGCCAAAATGTGGAGTATACGCGGGAATGAAATGGAATTTGATTCCATCATTAGCTATGCTTTCACCTAAAGCATCAGAATTCAATTTCAAAAATTTAGATAGCTCGTTACACGCACCAACAAATGAGGTACCGTTATCGGAGTATATATGAACTGGCTTACCCCTTCGTGAAATGAACCGGTACAAGGCTAATAAGTAATTATGACTAGTCAAGTCACTCACAAGCTCCAAATGCACAGCCTTTGTGGTAAAACAGATAAAAATTGCTATGTACACCTTGACGAGTCTACATCCACGACCTTGACGACTGGCGCTCATAATAGGGCCCGCATAATCAACACCGGTACTTTCGAACGGATACCCACCTGGAAGAAGGCGTTGCCGGGGTAGGTTACCCATCAATGGAGTAACAACCTTACCCTGCATACGCTGGCACCGAACGCATCTATGATAACAGGCTTTAGCCAAATTTCGTCCTCCTATAGGCCAATAGGATTCTCTAATAGACGCTAACAATAGTTGTGGGCCTGCGTGCATTAACCTTTTGTGCTCAAAATCAAATAATAATTTTGTAAAAGTATGAGTGGACTGTAAAATTATAGGGTGCCGTTTATTATGTGTAAAATCTGAATTGTCGAGACGTCCTCCGACACGCATTAGCTTGTCGTCATCTAAATACACATTAAATTTTAATAGGACGCTCTTTTTTGGCAAACTGTGTTTATTTAAAAGTAATTTATGTTCGGGAAATGATTCTTGTTGACACTGATAGATTAAAATGTTTAATGCTTTCTTTAACTCGTGATCAGATAAAAATTTACTGTTTGGCGATTGGCGTTTACACGCCTTAATGAATCGCAACACGTATGCCATGGAACGTAAAAGTCGTAAGTAATTAGAAAAACGATTATAATCTATAATAAATGCCTTAGGCTCAGTGTCAAGGACAGCATTTAAAGTGACATCAGTTCGAGTTTCGGGGAGTAGCCCTAATTCTGAACATTTAAATTTCGAAGGCCAAGTACTTGGGTCTTGTTGGAGGAAGTCAGGACCAGACCACCACAAATCTAAACCCTGCAGATGACTACTATCCACACCACGAGATAGTAGGTCTGCTGGGTTTTCATTGGTTGGGACATGCCTCCAGGTGCAACGACCTGCCTGATCTAAAATTTCAGCGACGCGATTGCGTACAAATGGCTGAAGTTTCGAAGGCAATATCTGTAGCCATCCCAATACGATGGTCGAGTCAGTCCAACAAAAGACGCGCGAGAACTTAAGACGAAGTGAGCTTAAAACCTTCTCACACAGACGAGCTCCCACTACAGCGCCACACAACTCCAACCTTGGAATTGTAGTGGGTTTGATTGGCGCCACTCGACCTTTGGCCATAAGTAACCGAACGATGCACTCACCTGCATCATTAATACTGCGAACATAAACGCACGCACCATACGCGCGCTCAGACGCATCAGTAAATATATGTAGTTCCAACTCCTTGTATGAATGACACACAACAATTCGAGGAATACGAACTTCATTTAAAAGAGGCAGAGTTTTAATGATGGTCTGCCATTGTAATTTAATTTCAGGGGTCAATGGATCATCCCATGATAATTTATCCAACCACATTCTCTGTAGTAACATTTTCATAGTGATTACAAATGGTGACAACAGCCCCAAAGGATCGAAGATCTTTGCAATCACAGAAAGTAAATCACGTTTAGTGTTACTATTACAGGATAATATAGTTGAGCCTATGGAAAATACCAGTTCATCTGAACTTGCATACCAACCTAGCCCGAGCAACTTGTTAGGCTCACTAGAACCTATATTTAAGTCAAGCGAAGATTGAGCAACTTCAGACAATAATTGAGGCTCGTTGGACTTCCACTTACGCAGTGGCATGCCAGCCGATGCAAGTACATTTGTGACTTCCTGACGAATAAATCTAACCTCATCTAAATCATCACCGCCAGATAATAGGTCATCAGCATAGAAATCGTGCTTTATAACCTCAGCAACCTTCTGATTCTTACAATCGAGCCCTAATTGATGAAGGCACCGAAAAGCTAAAAATGGTGCACTAGCCGTACCGTAGGTGACGGTGTTTAATTTATAAAATTTAACGGGCTCAGATGCCTTACCTCGCCACAATATCTGCTGCAGATATCTGTCAGACGGATGGACGACTATTTGTCTGTACATCTTCTCGACGTCTGCTGACACGACATACTTGTGCTGTCTGAAACGGAGAAGAATCGACAACAGATCGTCCTGAATGGTAGGTCCAACCATCTGTAAATCGTTAAATGAAACGCCAGTTGAAGAAGGACAACTTGCGTTGAATACCACTCGGAGTTTCGTAGTGGTACTACTTTCACGTAATACGCCGTGATGCGGAATAAAATAGCCAGAAGGGCTTAAATCGGATTGTTTGCATGCAGTCATATGACCTAGTAACTCATACTCAGACATGAATTCGTGGTACATTTTACTAAAATCGGATTTCGTTTTTAACCTACGTTCTAACGACTGTAAACAATGAGTAGCTTTCTTAATTGAATCTCCCAAAATAGAAGGATCTTGTTTGAGAGGTATACGAACGCAAAAACGACCATCAGGTAATCTGGTCGTATTATTGCTAAAATGCTTTTCACATAACTTCTCTTCTGGTGAATAATGAGAAGACTTCTTATTTACTTCTTCTAACTGCCAGAAGCGAGATAAATCACTTCGAATTTTATCAAAATCGTTATCAGGTGAAGAATCGATTTTAGTAAAGTTACACCTAATGTTACTAGAAAGCAATGCAACGTAATTACGACTAATAGGACCGGAGACAATCCAGCCTAACCTGGTTTCACATAAAATTGGCTTACCAGTACCTAACTTGATTCTTTGTGACCCAAGCAAGTCCCAGAAGATATCAGCACCAATCAGAATATCTACATGAGCGGGCTTGCAAAAAGTAGGGTCTGCTAAACAGATATGAGACGGAATGTTCAGAATAGACATATCTACTTCACGACATGGCACATCACTAGTTATTGATGGTAAAACGAAACAATAAAGTTCACTACTGAAACTATTGTCTAATGACGTCATGTTAATGCGACACGTTTTACCTACGTGAGAGGTCACGTTATTAATACCGAAAATCGACCTGTCTATCTGCCTTGTCTCTAAATTTAACTGTCGACATAGTCTTTCCGTCACAAAGCATGATGTACTACCGCTGTCAAGAACTGCCCGAACAATATGTTCTCGACCATTACGATCACGTAATTTAATTAATGCGGTTGATAATAACACATCATGACTCATACTACTGTGCGAAGATGTGACGTTGGCCGACAACGCAACATTATTCGTCTCAGTCACAGAAGCCGTCGAAGACGATTGTGGCGACAAGCTGTTATCACACGAGTTATCCGTATTATTATGACTATTTGCAATAGGTTTAAAATCAGCGACATGGACAAGAGTATTATGTCGGCGCTTACACAGCTTGCAACCTGGCCTTTTACAATGATTCGCGAAATGACCCGAACGAAAGCAGTTATAACACACTTTAAAGTTTGGCAGCAATTTAATACGTGCTTCGTTACTCAATGCGAGAAACTGTGCACACTCACTCAAGTTGTGGTCACCTTTGCATTTGGGACAGACCTTTGTACCTGACTCTGAACCAGACTTACCACCACTTTGAACGGTAACCATAGATTTCAGCTTAGCCCCTGATTTATTAACAGATTGAGGTTGGTTATTACGCGACAATTCCAAAGTTTCAATTAACTCAGCGCGCTCACGCATGAATCTAAGGAATGCATCGAGGGTAATCTTGCTATATATCTTTATCAACACGACCTTTGTACTCCTCCCACTCACGGAACGTTCTGCTATCCAACTTACGAGTAACAATGTAAATTAAAAGGGTATCCCAAGACTTAACAGGCTCACCTAAGGTGTCTAATGCTCGTAAGTGCTTAAGTATCTGGTCAATTAAATTCTTTAAAGTTACAGAGGATTCTTTTGTAATTGTTTCCATGTTAAAAATAGCCGAAACATGATTGTGAATTAATAATCTTTTATTATCATACCGCTCGCATAACACTTTCCATGCCACAGAGTAATTAGTAGCCGAAAACTCGAACGACTGGATCACTACGGCAGCGGATCCTTCCAAAGACGTTCGAAGGTAGTGGAATTTGTTGATTTCGTCGATAGCATCATTGGAGTGAATGAGACTCGTAAAGGTGTCATGAAACTCCAACCAGTTATTGTAAGATCCACTAAACTTTGGCAATTGGATTGTGGGCAACTTAACGGGCTTACAACTACTACCAAAATCACTTTTATTTCGAGAAACAGATTCATTATCTTTATTATAAGTATTACCAAATTCCTGAGCCTTTGACATTGATTTAAAATACAGAGACTCAAAGTCAGAACGCTCAGACAACTGTGCCTTGATATCCTCAACAATACACTCCATACGTAACTGTACCTCATCATATTGTTGGTATAACAACTCCATCTTGCCTATACGCAGCTGTAGTTCTGTTATAATGGAACTAGATAACGTTTTATCCTCCAGCGCGTCCAAATAATTGGCAAAAGCAGTTAATCGGCCTTTGAAGCTACCTCGCTTCTTTATTAACTCCTTTTCCTCGGTCATTCTGGGATTCGAGTGCAAATCTGGAATTTATACAATAAAGTTTAAGTAAACAATATTATAAATATGTAATTATGTACCTATGTCTTATGATTCTACCTACAGGTGACCACTATATGAACAATTAGTGAATACCTACCTAGATAATGCACATAGTTTCTATTCATAAACAAAACTCAATAAATTAACAATGACTTGTATAAAGTACAACAGAAAAATAATACGGTAATCACATTAACAGTAAACATTAATTAACAATATCTAACACTCTAAATTTATATTGCTCCTAAGTACCTACCTATGCAAAAATACTTAACGTGATTAGTAATTACTTTGGCAAAGACAATTAAATTAAAACAATATAATGTAATAAATCTATATTACTATACTTAACTAAGTATGATTTCCAATTTAACTGCTTCGAATACACAATAATGACAATAAAACTATCACAATGCAAATGGTAGGGTAATTAGCGGAACAACTAATTACGCAAATACAATAGGTAATTAATAAGACTAACCTTTTATATCCTTAATTGGCGTTATTATACTACCTGATTGAGTGTTGGGTGACGATATTATCAATACATTATACTTAACACCGCTTTATTTTATGTACTTGATTCACATACCACACATGCTGAGTGACCTCGTTGCACTAATAAATTAATATTCGTTAATTTCACTATTAACTTCTTGATCTTCATATAATAATAGCAGATCCTTGCTATTTAATCAATCCAGCTCGTAATGGACCAATATGTGCGGAAATTAGCGTGATTTAAATAAAAGGCAGCAGGCACATGTAACTTGTATGAGTTTTTAATTGGAGTGAAAAGATGACACATGAATGATATGCGTACAAACATAGCGAAAACATAATAGTTTAGATAAGACAAAACACTTAAAGCTAAGACGATTTGCGTAGGCGCTCCAACATAGAGCTTCATTGAAATTGATCAAAAAAGAGTTCTTGATATAATTATATAAAAGAGTTGGAATGTTTGGACTCATACAATTCCTTTAAGAACAATGAAAAATTGTTATGTGCTGCAAAAAGTACAAAAAATACCTTTTCAAAAGTACAAAATAAATGATACTCTTTTTTGTCGTCCGTACTCTTTATTTACCTCCTTCAAAATCAGATATACTCTATTTCTTCTAAAAAAGTTGGCAGCCCTATGTGCGGCGCACACGAGCGCAGGGTCTTTGAGAGCGCCGGCATCGACGCATCTTTGGAGGTGTCGCATTAGAGGGCGCAGGGCACAGGCGCCCCCTTAGACCCGGCACCCGTGTGCGCCGCACACCCTGCACCATAGGTAAAGACGCCTCTGGCCATAAGGCGTCGGACTGCACAAAAAAAAGGGAGAAGGCTCAAGAAACTCAATGTGTGGAGTCATGCACTAGTCATAAAAGTTGTGAAGCTTTAACTATATATCATGTTTCAGATGACTGCCGCATCGCTGTTGATGCGAAGCGCCGTCAGGAATGGATTTTTGATAGTGGTTGCACTTCTCACATGTGCAATGACCCGCAAAGGTTTGCTGAGATACTCCCTGCGAGTCTAAAATTAAAATTAGCCACAGATTCTTTGACAACCGTGCAAGGTAAAGGTACAGTTAAGTTATTAGCATGTAATGATGATCGAACGCGAAATATTGAATTTGAAAATACCCTATTGGTTCCCGATTTACGTAGTAATTTAATTTCCATCGCCCAGCTTACCGAACGAGGTTGTGAAGTCACGTTCAAGCACGACGTAGCCTATGCAGTTAAAAACGGTGAGGTGAAACTGACCGCTGATCGGCGAGGTGACTTATATTACTTGAGGGAACTGTGCCTCTACCATGAGTTGCTATCGAAAACGTTAGTCGCTAGCGTATAGATTTCGATAGGTGATTTACCGTTCGACTCATACTAGTTTCTACAGTTTTATAAGTGACCGCCAGAGGCGCTGTACAATTCTCCATAGAAACTTGTTTACGCCCTCGCTAGCGAGTACGGTTACGTAAAGTTATGCCAACTCATGGTAAGGGTACTGTACCCTTACCATGAGTTGGCATAACTTTACGTAACCGTACTCGCTAGCGAGGGCGTAAACAAGTTTCTATGGAGAATTGTACAGCGCCTCTGGCGGTCACTTATAAAACTGTAGAAACTAGTATGAGTCGAACGGTAAATCACCTATCGAAATCTATACGCTAGCGACTAACGTTTTCGATAGCAACTCATGGTAGAGGCACTGGACGCTTCAGCGTCAGTGTTAAGTAGTGAAAGTGATAAATGATAAATGATTTTATTTCTGTAAGTAGGTTTGCACAAACACTTTTACACGTCAATCATAATTTTTTTTAAACTAGATGAGGTCGGCGTTTCCTATCTGACTACTCTGAGAAGAAAGGCCGAAACAAACTCAGAGGTCATAGTCTCTTTTAAAGTCCAGACATAATCTTGGTCAAGTTATATGAAGACCATGTAGGTCGATGTCTGAGATGGTCTTTTGAGGAAAGAACCACACAGATTGAGAGGACCTGTCCAGTCAGTGCACGCATTTGTCAGAAATCATGCAGCTCAACTCAAGACTTAAGGAGCTCAACGATTCGACGAACAATACCAAAGAAAGGACATTTGGGTAGGCCACATGAATTACTCAAACTGCCAGACCATAGAGAGAATAATAATAAATATAAAATGCCTAAACTAAATGACCCACATCGTCTTCACATTCACAATAATTAAAATAATGTAATACTTTAAAAAGTAAGCAAATGTCAGTTAAAAAAAAAAACATTAATGTCAAATTGTCAATGTGTATATAAAAAAAAACATCAAAAACACTCAAAATGCAGAAATTGGAAGCAACTCAATCCCAAGCCTTTGTATCCTCAATATAATCTTTAATGGTATAAAAGGCTTTCTGGCACAACTTACGTTTAATGAACGATTTAAATTTATTAAGGCTTAGATCTTGAACGTGGCTTGGTAGTTTATTATAAAAGTGTATACATTGGCATCTGAACGAGCCACCTATTTTCTTGAGCCTTGTTGTAGGTACAACATATTTGTGTTTGTTTCTAGTATTTATATTATGGATATCACTGTATTTTTTGAACAATTTTATGTTTTTATGGGCATATAAAAGATTTTCATAAATATACTGAGAAGGCACAGTCATTACATTAATCTCTTTAAATTTGTCTCTGAGAGAGTGTCTCGGACTTAATTTATAAATTGATCGAACAGCACGCTTCTGCAAAACAAAGATAGTCTGAATATCGGCGGCATTTCCCCACAATAGAATACCGTACGACATTACACTATGAAAATAACTAAAGTACACTAAACGGGCAGTCTCTATATCAGTTAAGACGGCGCCTATGCAGCCCAACGCGAGCGATTTCGTACCTCTCGCCCGCGCCACCCCGCGCCCCCTCTACTATAATACGCGGAAGCGCGCGGCGCGGGCGGCGAGCGGCGACGCAGCAAGCGCGATCGACTGCGTGAGTCGAGTTCGAGTTTGAACGGCGCGGTGCCCCCCTGATCAACAGCGATCTGTGCCGGAGACGGACCGTGAATTTGAACTTGATTCGTATGGCAATAAAAATGTATTCGTAAAAAATTATGTCATTCAAATAAAGTTCAAATTCACGGAAGTATTTCCACGGTACGACGGATCGATGTGTAAAAGATAACACAGCTAAACAAACGAGCTCATTGTCGGTATACAATACATACATAATTATTATTTGAAGCTCTGTTCATAGACCTACAAACTGACATACCTACCACCAACATAGTAGGTAATAAATAGGTACTAGGGCTTCCATCCCGAGGCGCGAGTTTCGAAATTTAGAGGCTCGTGTTTTTTTTTGTGGACTCTATACTATATAGACTGATCCGTTATTCTACCCTCGCGTAGGTTCTCAATCTATATACTTACCTAAAAGGTTAGTATGAAATAAAATGTTATGTAAATATTCATCAATGTTTATTTATTAAACAATTTAATATGTATATTCAGAATATATAATACCATTACAATAACAATAAAAATCCCATAGTAAAACGGGTTGGGCTCCGCTCGCCCCTTGGATCTTGCCCCTAATTGCCTAAGTGTACCTACTCGCCCCCTAGTAGGTATATTAGATACCCCAAATCGACCCCGATTGTTATTAAACTAAAAGTACAGTCAGCACTCATAAAAGACAAAGAGGTTTCAAAAAATGTCGCGACGTGCAACGTTCGAAGGTATGTATGTACAGTATGTATGTACATATAAGTACTTATTACAAATATCGTATTACCGTAATAACAAAAAGTTATGTTCCCTAAACAAAAATAAACTCTCTCATAACATAACCATGCATGTACCTAGAACAAAATAATGTTTCCTTATAAATAAAAATATCGACCAAGCAAGTCGGGCCATGCATAATATAGGGTTCCGTAGCTGTAATTACAAACGACTGTAACATACTTTTTATGATGTAAAGATAAATAGAAGGCTATTAAAAGAGTATTGTTTGCTAAAGGCAAAGGCAAACCTTTGAACTAGGACGTCTATTGTCTATTTTGCAGTTTTATCTTTATTATTCGAAAAGTTATAATCACATTGTTCGCGAAATTATTTTAAAACAGTTTTTACTAAGTTATAGCAACGTGGAAGTTTCTAGGTTAGAAATGGCAGGGAGGATGGGGGGCACTGCAGTGCCTTGCAACGCCCCCTGGCATTGCAAGGCAGGCAATTTGGCGGGCCATATTTCGCAAACGGTATAACTGAAAAAAAGTGATTTATTAATTTATATTACCTTCGTTTAAATAGACCTATTCAATTATACCCATCAAGAGGGGGTGCATTGAAAAAAATAATTCATCCCCATTTGTATCTTTAGGCTTGTAAAAAAACCGCCCAAGTGCGTGTCGAACCACGCACAATGAAGGGTTCCGTAGTTGGGAATGAGTTTATCCCAAGAAGCCTAACCTTTTCTCCCCTATCAACTCCAAATTATTTATACCGCAACCAAAGGCTGTTGAGTGAATAGAAAAGGTTTTTAATTCTTTACAAAAAATTTAAGTCTATCATTCTTCTTTCGTCTGATTCTGCATTGATTTCTATCTGACCTGTCCTCTTCGTCTGGAAACCTACAAGATTAATGCATTTTATTACATAAATATAAAGCAGACAATAATAGCAATGCATGAATGTTCTGAAATAGTAGTATATTTTTGAATAGCTCCGATACTTTCCCATGGCCAAAGCCCTTTCATATAATATGCCACTTGACAGAACTTGTACGGAACCCTAAAAACCGTCAAATAAAGAATATTCTCCTTTTTGAAGTCAGTAAAAATGCGAGAACTGCAATATTATCGATGCATTCATTTCTATTACCGTAAAACGCTGCAACTTTGCCAACTGAGCCCAAGTTTGCCTATTTAGTTTCAATTGCGATATTTCGCGTTTGCTTAGTTTTTTCGTATTTTCTACCATTTGGTATTGTTTTTACATTATTAGGGCAACATATTTTTCATTTTTTGTAATGATAACTTCATTGTTAGGTACTCTGTCAGTTGTGCGACAAACAGCGGTGGGAGTAGGTGAAAATTTTTAGTGTCGCGTAATTTTTGAAGTTTTAGCTAAAGAAAAGGTGTTTTCGTGCAGTTATAACATTCCAGGGTAAGAAAATACTATCTACTTTCCATATTGCTTGATATTTTTATTAAAAGGACACGATTTCATTAAAATAACTTAGTAGGCAATGTTGTGCACTGTTTTGGAAACTTGAGTGACACAACTTTACCTGGGTCTAGGGTTGTCACTAGTCGGATTTTAATATTGATATATTTTTACTATATAAATATCATATTTGCATGAAATTTGCACAGCTTGGAACCCGGTTAAATCGAAACTCAAGAGCTTGCATGCACTAAATTCCCTTTGTTTTACGATATTTTAATTTTATTGCATAAATTCTTAATGTTCCGAAAACGGGTGAAGACACTGACTCCTGTAACACAGGTATCACCTAGCTCAGTAGTTAGGGCTTTAATAGAAAATGTTACATCTTTTTTATGTCAATAAAACATTCTTTGTTTTTATTTCGACAATTATGTTTTTGATCGCCTGTAAGGGTGAGGCAGAAGTGTATCTCTGCCTAACCCTTTGGTATTCGGCGTGATTTTGTATATAAGTATGTAAGTCTTAATTCTATTGCAGTTATATGCAAAAATGCCGAATAATACATAACGAAGCAAGAGAAAACCAGGAGCTCGTAGTTATGCCGATAACCTACTCTGTAGAAATATTAGAAGTTGCTGCAGATCTCGTACGAAAAAAAATTAATTTCGTCATACGAAGCGGAACAGCAATTTGCAATCCCGCGTCGGACCATTTTTGATTAATCAAAAAACATGCATAACAAACCATCTGGTCGATCTACAGAGTTTACAACTGAGGAAGAAGCCCACATCGCAGATGTAGTGAATATTACAGCTAGTAAAGCAATTTTATTAAAAAAAATATTTTTATGTTAATAGTAATCACAAGCCAGCATTGCTAAAAAGCATTACATTTGTGATTTTTAGAATTTGTTAAATTTTTTTACAAAGTGAATAAAAGTTTAAGAAAATAATCCGTATTTTTTGGGACAACCCTAGAGTCAACGACATTTTTGTATGAAAAGTTTCTGGTGCCTGCTACAACATTGCCTATTAGCAGTAAAAAAATATATATTACCGTCATGGCAATAATCTAACTGCCGGGGTTGAGCACGGTGTCTCATTTACATGGAAAAAAATATTAAAAAAAGATCAGCAATATATCTATTGAGATATCCTTCTAGGCAAAGTTGTGTCTTTTACCTACAACTTTGCCTACGACTTTGAGTGTTCGTAATTCTGAATAACGGCATCATTTAAATAGATTTGGATTCTACCTGGCAAGGCATAAGGTCTGTTTTCCACCTGAAAGTCTTTAAAAGCCGTAATAATAAATAGGTTCAGAGATACTAACAAAAAACGTCAAAATCCAGGCAAAGTTGTAGCATTTTACGGTACCTACCTTTGATTCTCATAAACCAAGTCTTCGAGCTCATCATCGTCGTTCACTTTGTCCACGTCGTCGTTTTGGATTTGTTGAAACAATAAGATTTTAAACTTTTTGAATAGTAGCATTTGGGCCCGGCTTTGCTCACGTGGTACTTGAATAAAAAGTAACCTTAGCGCTTCCAGTCCCAAGCTCTGAGACTAGATTTTCAAGACTCACACACTGTCTCGGAAATTCCCGGGAATATCGAGACTTATACAGAATGAAATGGAATAGATACGCACAATGAATGATTCCGTAGTTGGAATGAATTTATGCCAAGAACAAACTTAACATTGTAGTTGAAAATCATGTTCTCACTCGTAAACTTGTAAAGCCTACGTAGCTGTGATAGTTTTCCTCTTAACATCGTTATACTACTAGCGTGAATTTTTTCACATATCGAAAAATAATCATTTAGCCTTAGAAGGACTTGATTTTAACAAAAATCAGCACTTTAAAGCTTATTACACTGGCCTGCAAAACTAAGTATCACACTTTTGAAATTGGAATAACTTTTTAAGTGCAGAAGATTTTCGAAAGAAGAACTTTCGAAATAAAAAGGACTCGAAAAAGAGTTAAGTCTTATAAGAAATGGCTGAAAAGAGCTTTAAAAAGAAAAATAATCCTTTTCGAATTACAATTTTACCAATAATTTTTTGTTTCTGTTTTTGGTTTCAAACTTTTTCTTGATCGATGAGTCTTGTTACAAAAGCTAAGTTAGACAACAGTACATACATTTTATTTATCGTGCTTCTTTCACCTGAAGAATGTGCTAAGATCATGCCTTTTCTGGAACTAGACATCAGTATGCGTTGTACTGCAAGAATGGTGGGTGTGACGTTACGAACGGTCCAGAAGGTGAAACGAAGGTACGAAGAGATTGGAAACCATCTGAGGAGACCTTGTAATGACCGACCCAGGTGTACTAGTGCCCAAGAAGACCGTTATATTGTTTCCACTGTGTTGAGAAATCGCCACCTTAATGCAGTTGAAGTTCAGCAACAGCTTCTTCAGACCCGAAGGGACTACATTAGTGACAGTACAGTGAGAAGACGACTTGCTGAAGCAAATCTGAAACCCCGAAGACCAGCGAGTGGCCCCAAACTCGAGATAGAGCATCGAGTAGCGAGACTGCGATACGCCCGTGAACACATACAGTGAGATGAAGAAGAGTGGTCAAGAATTTTGTTCACAGATGTGTCTCGATTGTCACTTTACACTTTCGATGGAAGGCGAAGTGTCTACAGGCGGCCTGGTGAGCGATACCTTCAAGACTGCTTCTCAGGAAGAGTCCAGTACGGTGGAGGCAGTGTACATGTATGGGTTGGCATATCTTCAGAAGGTCGCACAGAGTTAGTGGACATAGAAAATGGCACTCTGACTGGGGAAAGTTATGCCCAAGAGATTCTCAACGCGTATGCAGGGCCGTATTTAGCAAATATGGGTGACGGATCGATGCTGATGACACACAACTCAGGTTGTGCAAGAGTATATTCAGGAGGTAGGTATCAGCGTGATGGCTTGGCCATCAAGAAGTCCTGATTTAAACCCGATTGAGCATGCCTGGGATGAGCTAGGGAGGCTAGTCAGAAGCCGTAGACCACCACCTACCACCCTCAGGGCACTAAAACAGGCCCTGATTGAAGAATGGGAGAATATTCCCCAACATCAGCTCTGAAACCTCGTGTTCAGTATGCCAAACCGGCTCGAAGCTGTAGTCAGAGCCCGAGAAGGCAATACCAGTTATTAAAAATTTAATTACATGTAACTGCACTGTACTGTATTTTTGACACTGAGCTAAAAATGGCTATTTTTGTTAGATATTTTTTAAGTTAAAAATATTACTAATGTATAGTTTACTAGTTTCAAAGAAAGCCGATAAAATTTGCTACAAAACGTTTTTTTATTTATTTTATTTTAAATCTCTAAATTCTATAGTTTAGAAAAAATATAAATTTTAAAAGTGTATTACTTAGTTTTGCAGGCCAGTGTATTTCACAAACTGATCCCTAAATCGAAAAATGGTTTTCACAAACCCGCAAGATTTTTTAAAGGACCATCCAACGGTAACATGGGTAGACGAGAAAAAAAAACAGCATGTGTGCAATTTACACGTGGTAGAAGTGAAACCTTCAAAAACACTGTATAATGCTTCCTGTCTCATTTTCTCCCACGTTAAATCTTATGAATTTACATGTCTCTTTTTACTGTCGCTTTTTCGTTTCATAAAATTTCAAATTACAACGATGCTAAAGAACATCAATCGATCCATCCATCCATCGATCCGTCGATCTATCGATCCGTCGATCCATCGATCCATCGATCCGTCGATCCATCGATCCGTCGATCCATCGATCCGTAGATCCATCGATCCGTCGATCCATCGATCCATCGATCCTTCGATCCACCGGTCCGTCGATCCGTCGATCCTTCGATCCACCGATCCGTCGATCCATCGATCCGTCGATCCATCGATCCATCCATCCATCCATCGATCCGTCGATCCATCCATCCATCCATCCATCCGTCGATCCATGGATCCATCGATCCATCGACCTGTCAATCCATCGATCCGTCGAACCGTCGATCCACCGATCCGTCGATCCATCGATCCGTCGATCCATCGATCCATCCATCGATCCATCCATCCGTCGATCCATCGACCTGTCGATCCATCGATCCATCGATCCGTCGATCCATCGTCTGTCGATCCATCGATCCGTCAATCCATCGATCCATCAATCCATCGATCCGTCGATCCATCGATCCATCCATCCATCGATCCATCCATCCATCGATCCATCCATCCATCGATCCATCGGTCCATCGATCCGTCGATCAGTCGATACATCGATGCTTCGATCCGTCGATACATCGATGCTTCGATCTTTCGATCCATCGATGCTTCGATCCTTCGATCCATCGATCCATCCATCCATCCATCCATCCATCAATCCATCGATCCATCGCGATCCGGCGATCCATCGATCCATCCATCCATCGATCCACAAAAACACATAAAATTTCAAATCACAACGATGCTAAAGAAGTTTTCACTTCAAAAACATCCCCACTTTACGTGTACCTAAAAAAACCCATAGCGTAAAAAAATGTTTTTTCAAGATTTTATTTTACCACTTTGTCGGCGTGATTAATAATGTACGGACGCCAGCACATCAACCTACCCGAAACTGTCAAATTTTCGCAATCAAATTTGAACCTTATGCTTTAGTGATAAAGTTGAAAATCTATTAAAGAAATCTGACAGATTGTAGTAACTTGATGTGCTGGCGTCTGTACATATTATATCCATGCCAAATTATAGTTTTCTAATAGAGTACTAAGAGCCTCTGAGCTAAACTGCGGACGGACATGGCGAAACTATAAGGGTTCCTTTTTGACTACGGAACCCTAAAAAAGAGAAAGCCATCATGGCAAATTTTTTTTCTTTAAATAAAATTCATCAGTTTGAATAAGTAATATTGATTAGTAAAAATATCAGTGATTGAACTAGGATGATATTATTTTGATACTTATTGTATTGTTGCGCGCCGCAAATAATGCTTGATACATGGCGACATTAGTTACTACTAGCGCCATCTAGTATCGGGTAGCGGAACTAGTACCTTGGTACTAGGACCTTGACACTACTTGACCTTTTTCTAAGTACTAGTAATTCCGAGAACTATCGACGTCGAGTCAGTCGGGACCGGTATGTACTCGAACGTTCTAGATGTTTATGTACTAGCTCTGCGGCACTATATAAGGCCGGGTGGGACGCGAGACACATATAGTTTCGATTAAGCGATACGAGCGATAACATCGAAGGCGATATTCGAGTGCGACTTAAGAGTGACCAGTAAGTGCAATTGTGTTTCTTATTAGTGTGTTTGACTTGTAATTAGTGTTGGTGAGTAAAGTGTCATTTTTTTGGTTATTAAATCGGCAGTTTTTATTGTCACGAACCCCAAGCTCGTAACAATTGGTGTCAGAAGCGAGGTTTAAAATGCCGATTTTACCCAAAGACGACATGGAGGGTATCCGTACCCGGAGTCAACGCCAGCAAGAGACGGATCAGAGGCGATTTGGTGGAGCAATGCCACAGGGGTCGGAAGGCCAGCTACCGACCACGGAGGCCGGTCCGTCCACAGCTGCTCCGGCATCATCAGCACCAGATTTTGCTGCTCTGATGATGATGCTGCAGGAGCAGGCCCGCCGACAGGAGGAACAGGCTCGTCGGTTGGAGGAACAGCTCCAGCGGGACAAGGAGGAGCAGGCCCGCCGACAGGAGGAACAGGCTCGTCGGTTGGAGGAACAGCTCCAGCGGGACAAGGAGGAACAGGCTTGCCGGCAGGAGGAACAGGCTCGTCGGTTGGAGGAACAGCTCCAGCGGGATAAGGAGGAGCAGGCGCGCCGCCAGGAAGAGCAGATGTTCCTTATAAAGGACCTTCACGCTACCTTCGGGAAAGACATGAAGGAGGTGAAGGATAAGGTTGCTCAACACGACAACCGTCTGTCGGAAGCTGAAACCCGAATCGACCACGTGAATAATCGGGTTGACAACGTGATGGCTGACATGAAGAAAACGCTGGACAACCTTAAACTTGGGGATGGAATCGCAACTCCCGTAGCTACAACACCTTCGCTACGTGGATTCAAAGTGCCACCATTCGATGGAACTTCTTCCTGGTCGGCCTACAAAATCCAATTTGAGGCTGTCATGAAGGCGAACGGGTGGAATAAAAGTCAGGCCATGACTGCCCTCACCCTGGGCCTGCGCGACCAGGCCTTAACTGTCCTGGAAGCTCTCGGTAAGGAAGTGACTTACGAGCAGCTCCTTGAGGCATTGGAGGCTCGGTATGGCGACGCTCACCTGGAACACGTGTTTCGGGCGCAGCTCAAGGATCGCGTGCAACGCAACAACGAAAACCTGCAGCAGTGGGCACTTGAAGTGGAGAAGCTGGTTCGCAAAGCTTACCAGTCCGTACCTGCGCTGATTGATGGGAACCTGGTGCAGGCATTCATCGACGGCATCCGCGACCTGGAAGTTAGAGTTGCTGTGAGGCTCGGTCACCATGGGACGCTGAAGGACGCCTTGGCCCATGCACTGGAGGTGGAAGCTGTGCGGCAAGATCATCGTTCCCATCGCGTCAGGGAGGTTGCAGCGGCTACAGTTAGCAACCGCAAGAAAGGATACAGCCCTAGGTGCTACGGCTGTGGGGAAAGGGGCCACCTTCGATCCAGTTGCCCTAAGCGGACTGCAGAAAGGGAAGGTGGCTGGACTCGAGAGGGTAGTGCGGCTAACAGCACCGCCCAGCAGCAGCAGGACGGCTTTGTGGTTAAACACCGCAGCGGGAAGTCTCTTGGCAACACAGATGCATTGTCAAGAAGACCTTGTCCTGAAGACTGCAAGCACTGTACTAGGCAGGAAAGTAAGGAAGTGGTACCTGTAAGGATGCTCAGGACAGACGTCAGCAACGAGTGGAAGGAAAGCCTACAACGTGCACAGCAGGAAGATTCAGACATCAAGCCGATTCTGGAGTGGATGAAGGCCAGAGCTCCTAAGCCCAGGTGGAGCGACGTCTCAGCGATGAGTTCGGTCACAAAAAGCTATTGGGCCCAATGGGACAGCTTGGTGGTTCAGGATGGAGTACTGTGCCGTAAATGGAAAAATGCTCGGGGAGACAGCTGTCATTTGCAAATGGTTGTCCCTAAAGCTCAAGTACCGGATGTTCTACAGCTGTACCATAATGGTTGTTCAGGAGGTCATCTGGGAGTAAAACGGACTCTACTGAAGATACGAGAACGGTTTTACTGGATCCACTGTCGGGACGATGTCGAGGATTGGTGTCGCAAATGTACAAGTTGTGCAGCTGTAAAGGGACCTCAGACTCGTAGTAGGGGTGCATTGAAATTGATGTTGGTGCACCATGGGAGAGGATAGCCCTTGACGTTGCGGGGCCGTTTCCGGAGAGTGAAAGTGGTAACAAGTATTTCATGGTTGTGATGGATTACTTCACGAAGTGGCCGGAAGTCTTCGCCATTCCAAATCAAGAAGCTTCGACAGTTGCGGATAAATTGGTTCATGAAGTCTTCTGTCGTTTTGGAGTACCTTTGGAGATTCACAGTGATCAAGGAAGGAATTTTGAGTCCCAAATATTCCAGGAAACTTGTCGAGTTATGGGTACTCATAAAACAAGAACTACTTGCTACCACCCACAATCGGATGGAATGGTGGAACGATTTAACCAGACACTGGAGAGGTACCTAGCAAAAGTTGTGGAAAATCGGCAACGAGATTGGGACAAGCACATACAACCGTTTTTGCTGTCATATCGAAGCGCTGTTCACGAAAGTACATCGGTGACGCCTGCTTTCGCAAACTTCGGAAGAGAACTACGGCTACCTGCAGACCTGATCACCGGAATACCACCTGATGCCCCACGCAGTGTAACTGATTATGCGAATGATTTGCGGAACAAAATGAATGACATTTATGAGCACGTCAGACAATCGGGCCAGCAAATGTCTGAAAAGATGAAAACCCGTTATGACCGCAAAATGAACAATAAAGGGTTCGACGAAGGTTCACTGGTGTGGTGCACAATCCAGTCCGCAGCAAAGGGAAATCTCCTAAGCTTCAAGCTAAATGGGACGGACCGTACCGGATTGTGACAAAGATCAATGATGTAACCTACCGGATACAGAAAGGTGCAAGAGGTACTCCTAAGATCGTCCATGTGGATCGACTGGCGCGTTATTATGGGGCCAATAATGCTCGGGACGAGCATGTCTAAGGAGGGGGCAGTGTTGCGCGCCGCAAATAATGCTTGATACATGGCGACATTAGTTACTACTAGCGCCATCTAGTATCGGGTAGCGGAACTAGTACCTTGGTACTAGGACCTTGACACTACTTGACCTTTTTCTAAGTACTAGTAATTCCGAGAACTATCGACGTCGAGTCAGTCGGGACCGGTATGTACTCGAACGTTCTAGATGTTTATGTACTAGCTCTGCGGCACTATATAAGGCCGGGTGGGACGCGAGACACATATAGTTTCGATTAAGCGATACGAGCGATAACATCGAAGGCGATATTCGAGTGTGACTTAAGAGTGACCAGTAAGTGCAATTGTGTTTCTTATTAGTGTGTTTGACTTGTAATTAGTGTTGGTGAGTAAAGTGTCATTTTTTTGGTTATTAAATCGGCAGTTTTTATTGTCACGAACCCCAAGCTCGTAACAGTATTTTTACCCGCATTATACATATAGGTAGATAGGTAGGTACACACGGCTACGTATCAAGCTATACATTTCCAGTATATAAGCTGACCTCTCATTGTACGGGAAAGATTCAATTATGTTACATTATGCGATTTAAAATTTACATACATAAATACAAAGCATCACGCCTGTATTGCCCGATGAGGTGGGCAGAGGTGCGGGAATCGAACCCAGGACCTCACAGCTCAGCAGTAGCGCTTGCGACCGCTAGACCAACGAGCCAGGTAAAAAAATATTAACGGGGATTAAAAATTTACTTACTTTTTTTTCCCTAGGCAATAGACATTCGAAATACCTAAGTAGCTAAGGAAATAAAAGAATTGATACCGTTATATAAATCGGTAGTTAGGTACAGACGCCAGCACACCAAGCTACCCGAAACTGTCAAATTTTCCCATTCAACTTTGAACCTTATGCTTCAGTGATAAAGTTGAAAATCTATTAAAGAAATTTGACAGATTGTAGTAGCTTGACATGCTGGCGTCTGTACTTACTTTTTTCTTTCTTTCGTTCAGAATACGGAGTTGTTCCCTCAAACGTTTTGTTTTGTTTTTGTTTTTTTTAAAAAACGTTGTCCCGCACTAGGAATTACTCCTGTATCGTGGGTGCGTTTACAAACATTTAAATTCACATACACAAACATCCAGACCCGGAACAACTACCTGTAGGCAATACAAATATTTGTCCGGTCGGGAATCGAACCCGCGACACGCAGCGCAGCAGTCGATCGCTCAGCCACTGCGCCAACCACGGAACAAACTGTTTTTTCTGTTCCGTGGCGCCAACCATGTGTCGTGTTTTCCGAGAGTTTTCTTTTTGCCCATCTTTATTTACACTAAATAATGATAATAATTTATTATGTTTACACCAAACGGGTTTAACTCCTTTTTACAGTAGGTAATACTTACCACTAAACAAAATAAAAATGTCGAAAATAGTCCTCTCTCTGTAATGTCGCCAAACATAGGTTCGTCCTCCATCACATGCCGTAGCAGACTGATTGAATAAATTGAACAGGATAGCGCTATTACTACCGCGTGCAAAACAAGAGACAGAAAGAGAATATGCTCGCTTAGAATAAAATGACGCAAGCGCCAAATCACTGGATTGCTAATTACGAGGAGAACGAGTAGAAAAATAAAAAAATAATTCTGCACGATTTGAGATAATATTATTACCTATCTATTAGTTTAAAAATCATCATTAAATTCCATAGGGTTTCAGAGATCTAACTCAAAATAAGTGCAAAACGAGGTTTTTTCGTTATTTTTTTTATCGAGATTTTTTTATCCAATCGTGTTTTCGCTTCTGCAAATTTAAAGATTATAAGTCCAAGTTTAATGTGTCCAAATAGCAAACTCTCAAGTCTTACAGATACCGATATCCAGATCGCCCAATATCACCAAAACATGATCATATAGACTCTTAAATTACGAATTTTTCTAACGGCGTATGCTGCGGAACTTAGCTTTTTTGACAGTTTATCTATATGGGGACCCCACTGAAGCTTAGCATCCAAAGTTATGCCCAAGAATACTGTGCTGTCTTCAGGATTCAATTCCTCGCCCTTTATCAACACATTAGTTTTCACCTGCCTAACGTGGGGTAGTGTAAACTTAATGCATTTGGTTTTTTTCTCGTTTAGAAGCAAATTATTAACATTGAACCAGTGGACTACTTTCGAAATCGCGCTATTTACATCGTCAGTAACCAACTGCTGACGTTTAAGTTTAAACAAAAGTGAAGTGTCATCTGCAAACAACACTATATCATGATTATCCTTTATGAGGTACGGCAAGTCATTGATATAAATAAGAAACAAGAAAGGACCAAGAATTGAGCCCTGTGGGACTCCCATCGTTACTAAAGATCCGGGTGATCTTTCTCCATTAACGTCAACGCTCTGAATCCTTTTACTCAAGTATGAAGTAAGAAGATCCAGAGCAGTATTCCGGATCCCGTAGTGGTGGAGTTTCCTGATTAACGTTTCGTGAAGAACGCAATCGAATGCCTTGGACAAATCACAAAAGATGCCCAAGGCATCGCATTTATCTTCCCATGCATTATAAATATGTCCTAAAAGTTCAACACCGGCATCAGTAGTTGAACGACCCCTTGTAAAACCGAACTGTTTGCTGTGTAATAATTTATATTTATTAAAAAATCTTTGCATTTGGTCTAAAATTAATTTCTCAAAAATTTTACTAAAGGTAGGTAGTACAGAAATAGGTCTATAATTTGTGGGGTCTGATGTACTACCTGATTTAAACAAAGGTATTATTTTACTATTTTTCATAAGATCAGGAAACTCCCCATTGTCAATACAACTATTAAAGATAAGAGCAAGAGTAGGTGCTACAATGTCAATAATAGACTTAGCAACTTCTACAGAATTACCCCACAGATCTGCAGTCTTTTTTACATTTAAAGTGTGAAAGGTTTTAATTATATCTCTACATGTAATATATTCAAAATTAAAATCCGAATCGCAACCATTAACATTTTCCTTAAGCAAAGACTCAGCAACAGAAGGTGATGAGTTTAGGGATTTAGTAGTTGAAACGGGAATATCTGAAAAGAAATTTTCAAATGCCTCGGCGACTTGTGAGTCAGATTTTATTATGTTGTCATTAATAGACAGGCTGTAATCAGTATTTCGGTTACTAGACCTTCCCGCTTCACTATTAATAATGTTCCAAGTCGTTTTAATTACATTACTGCTGTTTTTAATTTTTGAACCCAAATAACGTGACTTGGCCATATAACAAACTTTTTTAAATAATTTTGAATAATTATGTAGCAGCTGGCATCAACGACCGCGCGCCGTGCGCGCGGGCATTCAACTAACTTCGTGCCGCACGACTCGCGGTATTTATAGTTCGAGCAAATCGACCCGCTCATCTGTGATTGGCCAATATATATTTCTGTAGTTCTGCTGTCCTACACCTATGTGTAATAAGAAATTGTATATAAATACCAGCACCTACAATATAAATTATTCAACCCGAATAGTCTTTTCTTTTATCCTGACAACTGGTAAAGTGGTGACCCCGACGAACACTGAAAATGGCAACCAACGACGAAGTAGCGACCATCTCCTTGAAGTCACGCATACCAACGTTTTGGCGTGACAAACCACTTCTCTGGTTCGCACAATTTGAAACGGTGGTAAACCCGCAGAAGGCCGGCGACGAAGCTAAGTTCAGCCTCCTAGTAGCTCACCTCGAGAAGACGGATGTCGAACAAATTAGCGACATCATTATGAGCAAGACACACGTTGGCCGCTACGAGGAAGCTAAGAAGAGACTGTTGTCCGTTTATGAAGAGTCTGAGACGAAGCAACTGGAAAAGCTGCTCACCGAGATGGAGTTGGGAGACCTAAAGCCGTCCCAGCTATTGCGCAGCATGAGAGAACCAGCACGTGACAAGATGCCCGACACCACCCTGCAGATACTGTGGATGAGACACCTGCCTGCCTCCACGCGTGCTGTACTATCGGTCAACGATAACGCCTCACTCGACGTGCTTGCGGCGATGGCCGACAAGATGCAGGAGCAAACCCGAGAAGTCCATTCGGTCTGTGCATGCAAACAGCCGTCAACGTCTACGTCACGACACGGAAGCAATCACTCGCAGCCAGAGCCAGATCTCCGAGAGGCCATTATGCAGCTCACGCGAGAAATTGCGGCAATGAAAATGGACAGATCAAGACAAAGAAGACCATCATTCCGCCCAAGATCACGTTCACAATCCCGAGGCCGAACGAATTCTTACCAGCAGACGTCAGGAGATACTTGTTTTTACCACACCCGTTACGGGACAGAAGCACGCAACTGCAGATCTCCGTGCAAGTTCAAGCGTCAGGAAAACTAGTCGCGACCTTGGCTACGACGGGACCCGAGGTTAATGAAATATCACCATACCGTCTTCACGTTTGCGATTACCAACATCACTTGAGATTCCTTGTGGACACCGGAGCCAACGTGTCGGTCATTCCCAACACGAAGGGAATGAAACGGGTAGAAGAAGTGTTGTATGCAGCGAACGGCACCCCAATACACACATATGGCGAGAAGAAGCTGGAACTCAACCTGGGTCTACGCCGCCCCTTACTATGGCAGTTTATCGTTGCTGCCGTAAAACGACCGATATTGGGCGCCGATTTTTTGCGCCATCACGACCTTCTCGTCGACCTACGAGCCAGGAAACTCGTCGATAAGAAAACAGGTCTGGCTATCGACGGTTGCATTGCAAATAGTGCCGCTACACCTACCGTGCTTACTATCAACCTCACCGACCCGTACCACAACCTTCTACAACAAACAACACAGCGACAGGCAACTGACTGACGTCACGAAAAACAATTCGCTCCGATTCGAGCGAATTCGCCCACTAAACGCAAGTAAGCCAATTCTGTGCGAAACATCAAGTGGTCACGTACGACCTTACCTGCCACCAGAGCTACGAAAAAAAGCCTTCGACGCTTTACACGAGTTAAGCCACCCCGGCACCCGAGCTACTAGGAAGATGATGACGCAACGCTTTTTTTGGCCAAGCATGAACAAAGACGTCAGTATGTGGACCAAATGTTGCATAACCTGCCAACGAACAAAAGTGCAGCGACACACGTTATCGCCGCTAGACCAGTACCCACCGGCAGATCGACTGTCGCACATACACATAGATATCGTCGGACCACTACCCATATCAGATGGAAGACGATATTGCGTTACCATCATCGACCGAGCAACTAGATGGCCAGAAGCATTCCCGGTCAGCAACATAGAAGCCAATACTATCGCCACGGCCATCTACGAAGGGTGGATAGTGCGATTTGGTTGCCCAGAAAGGATCACAAGCGACCAAGGAAGACAGTTCGAATCACATTTATTCAAAACACTAATGAATAGAATGGGCATCGAGAAAACACGAACCACTGCCTACCACCCACAGGCAAACGGAATGGTTGAAAGGTGGCATCGATCATTTAAAACAGCATTGACGGCACGACTACATAACTCAAGCTGGACGCAAGAATTGCCAACTGTTTTGCTGGGACTTCGTGCTGCAATTAAAGAAAACACTGATGTGTCATCAGCAGAAGCGCTATACGGTAAACCGCTACGGTTACCCGGGGAAATGTGTGGAGACAGTTCGATATACGCGAATACAAACACACACTTTAGTGACGTCATAACCAACGCAATGAAAAAGATGCAAGCTGTGCGCCGCAACACAGATCGCCGCGCAATGTTTATACACGACGACCTACATGTATGTACGCATGTATTTATACGTACCGATACCTACCGTCGACCGCTGACGCCGACCTACGAAGGTCCGTATCGTGTCTTGAAGAGACAAAACAAGGTGTATACAGTGATAATCAACGATCGACAAGTAAACATCAGCATAGATCGATTAAAGCCTGCATTCCTGCCAAACAGTGAAGAAGAAGCAGTATGTCGTTTAAGTGATCAGACAGCATACGTCACACGATCCGGCCGCACCTCAAGACCCACCGTGCGCTTCGCCCAGTAGAACATACGTCCGACCAAGACGGAGCAAGGCCGCGCACTAAGCTAAAAGTGAAAGGCACACAGCGCGAACATTGCGCCCACGCGTCTTAGTGCAAACGGACATTACCGCAGTCCTAGGCGCTCGCTGGCGCCGTGTCGAGACATCACATCGCACTACTTACGCGCTCGCTGACGCCGCGAGCGAGACACCACTCTGTACCACTCGTATTAAACGGGCGCTTCGCTGGGGAGGAGCTATGTAGCAGCTGGCATCAACGACCGCGCGCCGTGCGCGCGGGCATTCAACTAACTTCGTGCCGCACGACTCGCGGTATTTATAGTTCGAGCAAATCGACCCGCTCATCTGTGATTGGCCAATATATATTTCTGTAGTTCTGCTGTCCTACACCTATGTGTAATAAGAAATTGTATATAAATACCAGCACCTACAATATAAATTATTCAACCCGAATAGTCTTTTCTTTTATCCTGACAACTGGTAAAGTGTGTGTTTTATTTCTAACATACAAATTAAATTCATCAGTGTTAACATAAGTCCTTTCATTGTACAGTTCATAAAGCCGTGTTCTACTTTTATGAATACTAATGGTAGCCCAATCACTGAACGATACATTACTATTAACCGAGATAGTCTTGGGAATAAAGGTGGAATCAAATTGTTTACAGTATATATTAAAAAAATTATCATAAAGATGATTAGGATCAGCATGAGTAGACAAAACTGGTAATTTATTAATGAGTTTAACTTTAAAAGCCTCCAAGCGACTTGCAGTTTTGGGGTTAACAGTGATATCCTTTTTAGCCACTTTTTTGTTTTGGTTTTGAATAGTAATCCTTTGCCCGCAATGATCAGAATCTAGTAAATTTATAATTTCTTTGTGGCTTGGTATAATATCTGTATAAATATTATCTAGGCATGTGGCACTAGTAGGGGTTATTCTTGTGGGCTCCAAAAATAGGTTTACAAGATTGTAGGACTGAAACAGACTTAAAATTTTACTACAAGAACCTGAGTTTTCTAATAAATTTACATTAAAATCACCACAAATGATAACGGACTTGTTTGAGTTACAAATCCTGTGTAACACTTCATCCATTACCTTTTCAAAGCAGTCATACAATCCTGACGGGGGTCTATACACACTTAATACAATAGAGTGCTCCAATTCTATACAGGCAATTTCAACCGTACGCTCAACAGATAGGCTCACAATATCTTTACGATCTTTAAATGTGAGCTGGTTACTTACTAAAATTAATGAGCCACCATGTATAGCATTTATTCTGCTGAACGAACTACCAACCTGGTGATTATTAAAATTGAACAGAAACTGGTGGCTTTTCAGCCAATGCTCTGTTATACAAAGAATGTCAATACTATTAAAATTCATGAATAATTCTACTTCTAAATCTTTGTTCATAAATCCTTGAATATTTTGATGCACCAGGTTGATACTATTTAGTGATTTTAAACTTTTTTTTGAGTTATTTTTGCAATTCTGTATGTTATAGCTAGAGGTTGCCTCTATTGTCTTAATTTCTAATTTAAATTATTATCAATGTCATTAAAAGTGACCAAATTGTTGGCAGAATTGTTTAATATGTCATTGCATTGCTCAAAAGAAGCAAGTTGTTTAGCCAAATTTTTGGCTGTAATAGAAAAAAAATAAGATAGCGACACAGCTATCTGTCTTTTATAGTAGTTAGAAAGATAGTACATAACAATGTTATATCTATCTTTTGTCAAATACAAATTATTATTAACATAATTGTTAATATCAACTAAATGAAACATGTTATTATTAAATGTCAAGTTATGCATTGTCATATTCAATTCAAATCTTAACCTATTTTCTTCCTGTGGCAAACTGTTACTGTAAGGGAATGTAAACAATACAACTTGTCTTAAACTAAGGTTGCATAAAGTTCTATGATACTGGAGTAGTTCTCCTTTGTTAACGTTTCCCCTATTACCCATAAAAATTATTAAAGTTGTATCCGGGGTAAAGTTACATTTAATAATTTCTTTCATAATATGAAACAAAGCGCAACCCGGCATACAGTAATTTATTATTGTGTGTCCCGGATATTCATCTGTCAACAAGTGACCTAAGTCCTTACCAATCTCATCACAAAATAATATAATATCATTATTAAAAGTTTGTTTACAATGTTTGTAGGAACTATCAATAGGAGGAATTACCAAATCAACACAGGGCTGCAGTAAGGTGGTATTGCAAGTTGTCAATGAATGGTCTGGTGTAAGCACATTGGATGGTGTTTGACAATGCTCACAGTTGGTTTTTTCTGAGTTTACCAGCTCATTCATTGCCAACACATATTCCCTCATTAGGTCTTCAGAGGTATTATATTTGTTGGTCATTGAACTAAGTTTTTCCTGTAAATAGTCAAGTTCAGATTGCAAGGTCTCTGTGTCAATTTTGTACTTCCTAGTAGTTTGCTCCAAATTAAAAGAATACATATCTAATTGTTTCAGTAAGTTCAACCTTTCTCTATTCAATTTAACATTTTTTATAAAGAACTTTTGTCTTTTTACCATTTTTTGTTTTAACAATGTATTTATTAATTTTAATGTATTTCTTAAGTTTGTTTTTACTGGTTACTACCCTCACTGAATTATGTGATTTTGATTCATCATCATCTGTCAAATCAATAGTGTATGATGGGTTTATGGTAGAAACCATTGACGGGGCAATAGGCATCAATTCATTGAACAGACTTTGGTTCAGCGAGGCGGACATGTTAATATTGGTTGTCTCAAGTTGTGTTATTTGACTTTGAGCCTCATGTAGCTGCTGTTGTAAAATATGCTTTTGACTAAGAGCTTGTTCATACTCTATGCTACACTGGCTGAACCCGTCCACAACAAGTTGAAGTCTATCCCGTTCTTCTATGGCATCAGTGTATTGAGTATATATCTGAGCCATTTCAATTTTTAACTTCCTGTTCTTTTCATGAGCATCAAAGAGCACTCTTTCATTGTCATCTATTTCCTTAATTAGTTGGTCACAGGACTCCTTTGACGCCTTTAAGGCGCTCAAAGCCTCATTGAGTTTGGACTCTCCGAGGCGAGCACGGGCGCTGCGAGTCATAATCATGATTAAAACTAGTAAGGAAGCGACAAGAAATTAGAAGAGAGAAGGTAGTTGTGACAGAGAGCAGTTGAGATGATGAGTTTAAAAGGAAAAATGAAATTTAGATGTGATTCTAAGGAGTTCTGTTACCAAACCAAAGTAAGGTTATGTTTACGTTCAAAGGTCATTGGCATCAATAAGTAGCCTTACTAAAAGTGAACAAAGTAATTGCTAGTGAAAATGTAGTACGTAAACAAGTTAATAGCAAGTAAAATATAGGGTATTGTACCTGATATCAAGATGACAATGCAAAATTCACTTGTGCCGGTTGTGCCGGTAACTGTCACCGATTTATATTGAAATATTTACACTTAATTTGCACTAGATAGGTGAATCTCACACAAAATACACATTATTATCCTATTTACTTGAAGAGTAATTGGAAATAGGCCTAAAAAACAACGAAATTTAATATTTAAGATTAAAATTATAGGTACAAGAAGAAATTTTTAACAGCTGTTAGCTGTAGTGTTGCCACAGGAAAAACCTGAAGTGTTGATCTGTATCGATGGCACGAGCGTATGGGACATCTGAATGCTAGGGATCTTATGAAAGTACTAAAGAAATCAGGTATTGATCCGATAAATATCGATAGTAACTTGCATGATTGTGATGTGTACGCTAAGGGTAAAATGGTATCGTTGCCTCTTGTGAAGTCCATGATATGCTTGCGCCTCCTTTAACATACTTACACTAAAAAGAGGAAAGGACCAATATCGAGCCTTGTAGCACACCCATTTTTACTGTTAAACCATGTGAATTGACACCATTTATTTGAACTTGCTGTTGTCTAAATAAGAACTAACTAAACTGAGCGCAAGTTTTCCAAGTCCGTAATGCTCAAGTTTCAAAAGCAAGGTTTCTTGATGGACGCAATCAAATGCCTTGGAGAGGTCACAAAAGATTCCTATGGCATCTTGGGCCTCTTCCCACGCGTTAAAAATGTGTTTTAATAAAGTTACACCAGCGTCGGTCGTACAGCGTCCTTTGGTGAAACCGTACTGTTGGATTTTATTCGAGTTAAAATGATTGACCATTTGAGTGAGCATTATAGAGGTACAGACTTTAATGGACATTCCCCAAAGATCTTCGGTCAATTTGATCTTAATTTGCCCCCTAAAGGCGTATGCGCGGGTACTGTCACCCTTAAGAGGGTCTGTCAAGGATGCCTGTAAAAGTCAAATGCAAATGCTAGGAACAGCCCCAGCTTGTCAAAAAAAATTAAATTATATCTACTTTATATATTATATTATTATAAAAGATGTAGGAGAATGGGATTTAGGCTTGTGGCTTCAGACGCTCCCGTCATCCACCACAAGCATGATGGATGACTGATCGTTTCGGCTTGCTACATGTTTCCGATTGGACGCACCTTGTCTTGCTCCGTATCGATGTCACTGCTCTTTACTGCAGGAGAGCAGGTCGCATAGCACGGCACGTCAATATCAACGATGTTCATCGAGCCCTTATCAGCGCCGGTGTGCCAGCGGTAATAAAACCAAACGGCTTGGTACGTGACGATATGCGAAGAGACCAGACGGCATGACATTGTTGCCTTGGAAGGTGGGATGCAATCTGTGTCGCTAATGTTGCGCCATCTCATGTTCCTAGCACGGCGGGCTGTGCTGGCGCCGCTGCTGCGCCTACTGAGACCTTCGAGCGGCGCAAATACTGTAAGCTTATTGGCTGTCCCATTTCAAAACCTAGTAAGGGACACTTTTTACAAAAATCGTTTTATTGCATAATCTTGCTAACCTAGAAGGTTTCTACCAAATACAAAAACACCAGCGTTTTAAACTTACATAAAAGGAGATATCCCAGGTAGGAAGGAGACGTCAGTGACCTTAATGCGAACATTCATATTTACGTCAATTGTACGTCACAGACTTAGCGGACCCATAAAAAACGTGATATAGACGTTAGTTTTACGACGTAATAGATACGTCATAGAAAGCCCCCTAAATAGACGTCACTTTTAAGTCACAGATGTAGCGGTCCAATAAAAAACGAGTCAGTGGGTCGTCTTAGGGGCGGAGTGTTGGAGTTGGAATTAGGGGCACTATGAGAAGCAAAGAAAAGCAAAAAAAAATTTTTTTTGGTTAAAAAAAAATTTGGGACTTAGAAAATTTTTGTTTTTTTTTCGAAAAGTTTTTTCGAAAATGTACCAATTTTATTGCAGTATCTGGTTGACATTGACCATAGAAATCATTTAGGTTCTGAGAAGCATGGACCTACAAGCCTACAACGCACCGTTTCCGAGTTATGGGCTTTTAATTTTTTTTATTTTTAAAGATACGCAAGCTGAAGATTAGAGCCGACACTTAGAAAAATTTTACATTTTTTTTTTTTACTTTGTTTTGCGGGTTTCTTTACACCTTCTAATAGTTCTTGACTAGAGCAACAATTTCTTTTCAGAAAAGATTTTCATCCGAGCTACCATTTTGGAAATATAGACTATTTTATAAAAAAAAAAATAATAATAATAGGCCATAACTCGGAAACGGTGCGTTGTAGGGCCATGCTTCTCAGAACCTAAATGACTTCTATGCTCAAGGTCAACCAGATACTGCAAAAAAATTGGTTCATTTTCGAAAAAACCTTTTCGAAAAAAAAAAGCAAAAATTTTCTAAGTCCTCGCTCCATAGCGCCCCTAAGGCTACACTCAACCGGTTACCACAAAACTGTCAAATTTTCTCATTCGATTTTGAACTTATTAATCTATATCTTAAGGTTTAAAATCATTTGGAGAAATTTGACAGGAAAGGGCAAGATTAATATTTATTATTACCTATATTAAACAATAATAAATGGACACATATTGTAAGTAATACCTACTAAAAAATAATAATTGTGTTTCGATCTGTTCTCCCGGTTGTATTCTAGAATCCATCCGATCAATCTTTGATCGATCCGCATTTCATTTCAATTTCAACAAATTGTTCCTATGTTATAATGTTGGAGGGATGGCGATCTGAGATCGATTAATCGAAGAATCGATTTTTCAGGCCCAAAAGATCGATATTTTAAATCGATATGCTGTACTGAATCGATCCAGTGAATCGATGTTTCACCTTGAAAATCGCCATTCGATTTTTTTTTTGTTTTGGAGCGCCTTTTTTCAATTGCCAGCAACATCGCAAGTGATGAGCGGAACCGCTTGGATCCCAGTAGACTTGACAGACTATTGTTTTTAAAAACTTTAGATATGAAGCATTGGGGAGCTTTAACTTTTTCATGTAATAAATACATTTTGAAAATAAATGTCTTTTTTCATACCTGTCTGACTTGATATGGTAATAAAAACGATTGTTATTATCGAATTCCCTGAACTAAAAAAATTGACTGACTACTGATAACTTGATAAGAGATCATTTATTATGTTATGTTTCTTGTTTTTCATAAAATGGATTTATATTTACATTATAAATGCAAACTTTAATAAAAATCGATTTTTTAGAAATCGATCTTTTAGACCTCGATTTTTTTGTGAATCGATACATCCGCTTACGATTCGGATCGATTTAAAAATCGATCTTTTTCGGAAAGAATCGCCATCCCTATGTTGGCTCCCCTGTAACGTCCTCCGCTCATCCGCTAGGGATATATAAGTTTTGTGCCCGTGTCTGTCAAGATAGTAGATACGGGAAGACGATTCGATTCTGCGGATTTTTTTAAGATATATATTAGTTTTCCGTGTTAGAATCATGCCCAAAACATTAAAGAGTGGTGAAAAATAAGAAGTGGTATACATTGCTGCCAACATAACGCCAATGGAAGTATTTATTGAAACGCATATCAGGCTTGGTAGTAAATGTTGCCAAGAAAAGGCGAGTCCCCCAATATTTTCGGTATTTTCCATTTAATTTGTTTTCTGGTGTACACTAAAGTTTGCCTGGCATTTGGCAAATCTAACTTTCTGACACGGCAAAAAGTTGTTAATTGTCTACCGCGCTGACAAACTGCTAACGTTCATCTGAAAATGGCTGAACTGTAGTTGCTATAGAGCAGAAAAAATTGGCAATTAGCAACGAGAAGAGTGGAGCAGTGGGTCGACCCCATGCAAGGAAGACTCCGCCGACTATCAGACGATAATGATATGAATATTGAAATAAATTTATTAAAATATCCCTATTAAGGCGATATGTTAAACGGGGTTAGAACTTTAGTTTCATCGCATAAAGTGCCATTTTTTTTTTCAAATTGCGTCGTACGCATCTTTTATTATACAGGGTTATTTTGCAACCACCATCCAAATTTTCAGAAATGATTTAGAATCGATAACCTTATCAATTAATGAAATAAAAAAAAATAAAAAAAATTATATGATTTTCACCATTATCCGCTACTAAAATCACAACGTGTGGAATAAATACAGTTGAACAATAGGTCGTTGAACTGTATGACCGCACACGCGCTTACCTCAAAATTCGGGAAAGAACCATGGACTACGCCCCCCTCCCTCACACGTCGCAACCCGCGCAGCCCCCGATCGGCCCTGCGCCCGCGCCGGCTGTCAGTTGACCGTGACCTAGTTACGTGTGAACGTGTGCCATATTTTTTTGTCACTCTCGCTGCATTTTCGCTTCAGAATTCCGTTCGATCATCATCGCACACATGGCGACTTTTTATTCTAATGCAGAGTATTATGAAATGGTCAGGTGTTATCTTTTAAGTGGCGAAAGTTTAAATAGTGCGCAAAGAATGTACCGTACAGAAAGTTTACCGCGTTTACAAAGACGAGGAATTAATTCGCGAGTGCCTAATAGACAAACAATTTTAGCAGCAAATCAAAGGTTGTTAGATTATGGTCAGTTTACCACACCAGCCCATGCAACAAGTCATGGCGGTCATAACGAAATAACACCAGCAGTCGAAAATTCTGTACTCGAGTTTTTCGAACGTGACCCCTGCGCTAGCACTAACGAAGCTGCTCGGCGCTTCGGTGTCAGTCAGTATTACGTGTAGAAGCTGCTGAACTCTTCTGGTTATCACCCATACCATTACCAACCAGTGCAATCTCTTCATGATAACGATGGACCCGCTAGAATGGAGTTTTGTGAATGGCTGTTAAGAAACATTAATTGTAACATTTTGTGGACCGATGAAGCATTATTTACGCGAATCGGAATTTATAACAGCCGAAACGAACATTATTGGGCGTTAAGCAACCCCCACGTTATTAGAAATAACTACCACCAAGTGCGTTTTAGTGTAAATGTTTGGGCGGGTATTATTGGTAATGTTATCGTGGGACCGATTTTTATTGAAGGACGCTTGACGGGTACGAATTATTTAAACATGTTACGTGGTGTTATTGAAGAGTTACTAGACGAGGTGCCACTTTCATTCTACAACAATCATTATTATCAGCATGACGGTGCACCACCTCATTACACAAGTGCAGTGCGTGACTTTTTAAATAATAAGTATGGCGATAGATGGATTGGTCGCGGAGGGCCTGTACCATGGCCTCCCAGGTCACCAGACTTGACTCCGCTTGATTTTTTTTTATGGGGTGAAGTAAAAAGACGTGTTTACGTTGAAGAAGCACAAAGTGTTGAGGACCTCCGTAGTAAAATAATAATAGCATTTAATGACATTAAAAATCAAACAGATACTTTAAACTTATTAAAAAATAGTTTAGAAAAACGTGCACGTTTGTGTATTGAGAGAAACGGACTCCATTTTGAACAATTGCTGAAGTACACGTGATTTGTAGGTTAATCGAGTTTATTTGGTAAGTTTAATTATTGTAAATAGCTAGTTGATTCCAATTTTTTAAATACGCCATAATAAAAACTAATAATTTCACATTCCTTATTTTATTATGTCGGTCCTAAGCCCGTAAAGTATGAAGGGAAAATTGGAATCAACCCTTTTAAGAACGCGTAGGTACCTACATCAGTCGCACTCGCAGCGAGCGAGGTCAATAACCTTGCTGTGTCTCTCTACATTCTGTTATTTTTCGGATATTTTCTTTTGAATGTTTTTTTTTTGTTTTTGTTATTATTTGATTATAATGTTTCACATATGAAAATAAGTTAATTAAAAGTCCTCGATTTTAAAATTTGGATGGTGGTTGCAAAATAACCCTGTATATGGATAGAGGACCCTTAAACAAATAAAAAAAACAGCTTTGTTTGAATAATTTATAATTTGGTATAACATTAACAATAAGTGTATCATTAGTTACAATTTCTGAAGTAATAATTTGTTATATTTATTTAAAATTAGATTTTTAATCAGATTTTACGGTGAACGGTGGCTCCGTTCACCGTAATCGTCGTGCAAAATCATCCATAGTTTAATCTAAGGTTGTCTGGCAGAGATCGCTTATAGCGATAAGAACGCCCATCATACTTCCGGGAAGAAGTTGTGTAAAAAAAAATTCTTGCAAGTGCAACTTGGAAGTAAAGTCGCTCGTTCCGCATGCATGGACGACCCATTTCTTAAATATTCACACGGCGCTAAAAAAAATAATTGACCTACATAATTACTTTGCGATACATACTTATGAATATGAAACATATGACCTTAGCAATCGAATTACTAGCAATGCAAGGTTTCGAAGTACTTTTCGCAAATGAAATTATGCTCTTTATTTATAAACCAATTTCTTATGCAAGTATTTTTCCACTTCCAAGTATTTTTGTTTGCAAACGCGATTTTGATCCTTATTTATGTTTGCACGGATCTAATTCCTATGCAGAAAAATACTTTATTGTAATTTTTCATATATAGGTACCAAAAACCAGGGCAACTGAAAACCAACGGCGGGTAACACTGTTTAGGTGCCGCGGGCCGCCAAGTTGCTTCTGCCGCGCGCGCTTTTTATTCATTTAGTTATAATTATTATAGTGTACTCTGTGGTTACAATACATCCTATAATATTGGTGAATTATTACGCACTGTTTTCGGTTATTCAATTCGATGAATCTGACGGTCGCAGTTTATCCATTGTAGTTAACAAATGGCTTACTCCACGACGCCGCGAAGTGCATTGGCCGCCATGATCAAAGATGGAAAAACATATAATCGGCTGCTTACTCAAAATATCGACAATTCCCCTGATGATAAGTGGAAATTATATGGTGTAAAGCGTATCTTTGTGGAAACTGGTAAGTGCTAAAAATTAACATAAATATGGGTCAGTGGGTCGTCTTTGGGGCGGAGTTCTGAATTCTGAAATCTCATCATGATCAAAAACCCACGGAAGTCCATTGCTGAATAAGATATATGGTTCACCAGAGCTCGTTCGCTGTCTGCAGGTTGTAATTAAGTACCGCTTGCAGGTAACTTGTAGTTGACTTGGGCCTGAGAGATATTGATTATTTCTACACCTCACGGTATGTTCAGTTTGGTCTGCATCTGCTACATGTTTAGTACTCCTACTTACATTACCTACAATGCAATAGGTATGTGGTTAGTTTGTTCTGTGTGTGGTGGGGCTTTTGTTTTAAAATCTTTGGTTTCTACAGTATCTTTGTGTTGGTTATGATCTGCATCTTCTGTTTTTTTATTACCTAATTCAATTGCAATGCAATCCGTGGCTGGTCTGTCCTGTATGTGGCATGGTGGGGCTTTTGTTTCAAATCTTTGTTTGCAGTTTATTAAAGTACCTAGTTTATCAGCATCTATGTGTCAATATCAAGTTCTCATAGTTACGAAGACTTTACTTTCAATTTGTGCTTATTAACTGCATGACAATGGCTTAGTGCTGACCAATGTGTTTTGGTTTTTCAGATGATATAGAAAAGGCAAAGAAAAAGTTAAAATTATCACAGGTAACATCAGATGTACAAACTGACACAGAGACCGAAGCAGAAAGGCCAAAACAGAGCAGTAAGGACAAAACGTTATATTTCCAGTGATGACGATGGTGATGATGACCCACCATGCTTGAAAAAGCATTTTGCAAAACGTAAGTGTAATGCTCATTTGAATCTATCTCTGTCTGTCTGCTTATGACCTTACTCACACAATATCTGCTGGCAGTATTTAATTTTTGTTATATTACAGATATTGAGATTGAACAAACAGTTACTGTTTCACTATCTATATTACACCAAAGAGTTGATGAAACAAGAAATGATAGCAATGTATATCTAAGTGACTCGATTCAATACAATAGGTTACTGATGATGATAATGAGATGAGATGAATAAATTCATAAGAAAATTTAAATTAATTTTTCAGATTCAATACTTAAGCTCCCTAGGAGGACGAGATGTTGCAACAAGTGTATAGAGTGTTGAAGCATATAATTATCGACTGGCTTGCTTCACAATTTAACTTCTACGTCAAGCAATCAACAAAAAACCGTTTTGCGATTTGAAGCTCAAATCTGTGATAATAGGTATGATATGTATGCTCCATAATATCATTATATTGTTGTCTGTGATAATTGTAAGTTCATACAATAATATTATTTAGGGATGTGCATATGTTTATTTGATTACAAAATACTGTGACTGTTTTTACTGTCTGTGTGTAATCTGCATTAGTTAGGTAGTTAAATATCTGCCCTCTTACAAATAAACATGGAATAAAGTTATTCCAAGTATAAACCTATGAAAATGTATGGTTATTCCATTCCATTGTTATACCTGGTATAACTTTAATCCAAGTGCACATTTAAGAATTGATACAAAAATAACTTTATTTTCAGACAGCATCAAATGGTCATCACCAGGATCAAATGATAAAGATATAGAAGACTGCATAAAAGTTTGGCTAAAACATGCACCGGAACGGCTGAAGCGGCACAGCAATAAGTGAAAAATAAGGTATATATTGTTTTCTTTATGGTAATATTGACCTTGTACAATAATAGAAGAATATTATAATGTGTTTAAGTTTGTTGCAAAAAAGCAAGCTCAGATGCTAAGTAGCCACTTTCATTAATTACATTAATTAGACAGTAAAATTAGTGTTTATATTAATATCAAAATAATTTTAATTTCAGAAATAAATAAATTTTCCACCAAGACTAGGATTGAATAATAAAGATATTGAAGACTGCATGCACGAAGGCTAAGAGGCAATGAGTGAAAAAAATACAAAAATTCCTTACAAACATAAGGTAGATGTAGGTCACCGGCAGATGCAAAGACGGACAAGGGCCTTGAGTTATTTTGATTCTTCAACACAAAATGTTTTTGAGGTAAATAACATTTCTGAAGACTACAAAATTATTGCTGTAAGTAATTTAATATCCAAATGTGTTTTAAATTCAAGACTCAAATAATAAAAGTATATGTTTTCCGTTGGTCCATTCAAAAGCGACATAGAATAATTGTGTTAGAAATACATATATATATAATATTTTGTTTGATAAAATTCTAATAAATTCTTTTTGAATGACGACTGTCAAAATAAATAGTATCATTTACTACCTATTTCAGGCGAAAGCGCCAGGGTAGCCCCCGAAATTAAAAGTTTCTTACGTTTTTTGCAATTTGTAGGTCAGTATTAAGTTGTATGTTGATTAAAATATGATTCGCGATCGTAGCAACTCCATAGGGCCAGGTAACTCGAATGAATGACATGAAATCTTGATATTTAGCATTATACCGACTTATGGAGTTATTTTACTGATTTTAATGGTTGTAATTCTGAAAATACATTCTTCTTACGGCCGCTTCATACTTTAATCAACATATAACCTGATACTGATTTGTGAAATTCAAAAAACGTAAGAACATTTGAATTTCGCGGGCTACCCTGACCCCCCCCCCCCCCCTCCCCTGACTGGTTTTAGTCCCTCCTTGGTCTTCCATACGTCCTATCGTGAGACCCACTGACGTAAGCAGGAGACGACCACACGACGTCAACTATGACGTCCTGTGCCCGTGACATTTTAACGTCACTACGGAGGCACTCGGACGTCATCCCAGGACGTCTGTTACGTTTGTGGCCGACCTTGATGTAACGTCATAATGACGGAAAATTCCTACCTGGGATATTTAAGTATCGATACCTAGTAAGTGAACCTTTCACTCCCTAGTGACATTTTAAAACCTAGTAAGTCACTATAACCAATTAAAAAAATACATTCCATAGGCTGACCAATACCTATTACGTTTATGCGCTCTCCTGTTTCATTTTAAGGCCTTACTAGGTTTTGAAATGGGGCAGCCGTTATAGGTAACTATAGTTTTGAGCCACTTTGGGTCGAAACGCTCGGTTATGGGGCCCGAGTGCGCTAGCCAGTGAATTTTTCGCCGGCTTAGCGGCTGGTCGACAGTACATCACGTGACCAGAGAGCTGGGTCGTTCTTTGGCTAAAGAATTGCATTGCCATTCAATGTGCGATAACCCTGAACCTACTTCGACGCTAATGTCCTTTTTTTGTATTTATTTGTAATATAGGTAGTAATTAGGTGTAAATAGTCATTTAATTTAATACCTACCAAGTGTAAATAGTTAGATATACTTAGTTACACGAGTATTATAAACATGTAGTAGGTATGTACGGACGCCAGCTGCATCAACCTACCACAATCTGTCAGATTTCTTTAATGGATTTTCAACTTTATCGCTAAAGCATAAGGTTCAAAGTTGATTGGGAAAATCTGACGGATTGTGGTAGGTTGATATGCTGGCGTCTGTACATGCTGTTGTGTATCCATACTAATCACACTATAATAATATTATTATAAAGGCGAAAGTTTGCGAGTGTGTCTGTGTGTTTATATATGTTTGTTACTTCTTCACACTCAAACGGCGGCGGGACCAATTTTGATAAAATTTTGTATGAAGGTAGCTGACACCCTGGATTAACATATAGGCTACTTATTATCCCGATATTCCCACGCGATCGAGATTTATGCGGGTGAAATCGCGCGTCGCTGCTAGTCAACAACAGTTTTCATAGCGCACGCCGAATAAGTAATGACTTTTATAAGCAACTAGCAGCGTCCCGCGATTTCACCTGCATAAGTGTGGATCCCGTGGGAATATTGGGATTAAAACTATCCTATGTCCTTTCCCGGGACTCAAACTATTTCTATACCTTTCATCTAAATGGATTCGGCAGCTTAAGCGTGAAGAGGTAGCAGACAGACACACTTTCGCATTTATAAATTACTAGCAGCATCCCGCGGTTCCACCCACATAAGTGTCGATCCCGTTCTCTTTGAGTTTGTATGAGATCACATTTGAAAGACACGTAGCGCCATCTATTATCATAATAACGTTATTGTTGTGTTCCTTGGGAAAAGCACTTTTTTACGGGATAAAAAGTACCCTATGTCCGTCTCTGTACACCTGACAACGTATAATATGTAACATTTCAGGATGATCGGTTATATATATTTGTATATTATGAATATACTATAATATAATAACAAAATAAATATATAAATAAAAGTTAGGATACATTATTATAGTACTTATGGATTTTTGATAGCTTGGGTTACATTATAGCATTTTTTGTACGGATCTCATTTTTTTTGAAAATAAAATTCACCCCATGTTACTTGCTTATAATGTGGCTTTCTAGTTTCTACTCGTATTGGTGTAAGAATTAAAAAATCGGATAAGTAGGTATTTTTTGAATTTATGCATTACAAACAGACATACAGAAAATAGAATCTTTTCTTTAAGGGGGAAGCGCTAAGGTAGCCCGCGAAATTAAAATTTTCTTACGTTTTTTGCATATTGCTGGTCAGTATTAAGTTGTACGTCGATGATTGATTGATATGATTCGCGGCCGTAACAAATATGTATTTACAGAATTATAATAATTAAAGTCATCAACACAGCTCTCTAAGACCACGTAAGTCCAAAGAATGATGATTTCATGAAACAGTTATTCTTTGGACTTACGTGGTCTTAGACAGTTTGGTTGATGACTTTAATGATTATAATTCTGTAAATACATATTTGTTACGGCCGCGAATCATATATTAATCAACTTACAACCTAATACTGACCAGCAAATTGCAAAAAACGTAAGAAAATTTGAATTTCGCGGGCTTCCCTGGCGCTTTCGCCTTAATATTAGTTTAGAAGTTTAAATATATAATAAAATATACATATAATATTGAAGAAGAAATAGAAAAGAGAGACTAGTTTTTAGAACCTACTCAACTTATTACATAATATTCTCTATATATATATTTTTTTTTATTATTCTCTCCATGGTCTGGCAGTTTGAGTAATTTATGTGGCCTACCCAAATCACCAAATGTCCTTTCTTTGGTATTGTTCGTCGGATCGTTGAGCTCCTTAAGTCTTGAGTTGAGCTGCACGATTTCTGACAAATGCGTGTACTGACTGGACAGGTCCTCTCAATCTGTGTGGTTCTTTCCTCAAAAGTGTTGAGGTTCAATGTTCACACAACCAATGGTTTTTTCTAAGAAGAAAAATAAATGGAGTTTTTATCTGTGGTCTGAAAAATAAACGATTTGAAAAAGAACGTTGAACGGTATGAATTTTACAGTGATCTGAGAAAAATGTTATTTTATTGAATATGTATTTTAAGTAAAGAAACCAAAACGAAACAAGTTTTTTATTAAATATAACAGTGGTAGCAGAGCGTGGTTCATCCCGCGCCGACGAAAAGAAGTGCGAAGTGCACACGAAGTGAAAAAAATGGCGGAAAGTATTAAAATAAAACAATTTGCTGGCGAAGATTTTGCCGTATGGAAGTTCCGTATTAGCAGCATACTACGGGAAAATGATTGTCTAAATGCAATAGAAAATAAAGCATTTGCGAGTGTTCCCGAGAACAAAAAAACTTGAAGCTCGAGCTCAAAGCATAATAATTATAAGCGGCGTTGCCGACAGCCATATTGATTATATTCAAGAGGAGAAAACAGCGTAGGTATAACATGATATTTAAATTAGAGCAACAATTTATGAAAAAAAACCGGCCAAGTGCGAGTCGGACTCGCGCACCGAGGGTTCCGTACAAACCTGCAAGGTTTACAAAGTTCGTTCATTACGACAATCGTGTCATAACTATGGTATTTTTATTGCAAAATGAAATTCATAACATTACAATGGGGAAAGATGGAGGAGCATAAATTTAAGACAAAGATCTCTTTGCTCTCTGTGCTGTAAGCTATTGCTTCTTACCAAATTTCGAGATTCTATGTCAACGGGAAGTGGTCTTTAGGTTTTAATTCCCTTGCGTGTAGTTGCGAGTTTCAAAATATGCGGTATCAATGGTTGTACTTTTGCGTTTTGCGTTTTTGCGTTGACTTAGAATTTTTTTTTTTTCACGTGTTAAAGGCAATTAGATCTAAGTATTTGATATGAATTTCAACTTGATAGCTCTACGCGTTCATGAGGAAAAAAGTAATAAGTTTATATTTATTAAAAAATAAATATATATTTTGTAATGTAACTAAAAATGTAAGGTTTTCGGAATTTTTCCTTTATGTGTGCTATAAAACGTTGCTTCAAGCCAAATTTCAAGATTCTAGGTCGACTGGAAGTACCCTTTAGGTTTTGATTCCCTTGCGAGTACTTGCGAGTTTCAAAATATGCAGCTTAAATTGCTGTTTCTTTTGATTGCGTTGACATAGAAGTTTGATTTTGTTACAGCTTAAAGGTATTATAGACTTGAGTATTTGGTAAGAATTTCAATTTAATACCTCTACGCGTTTATGAGGAAATGGGTAGTAAGTTTAAAATTATAAAAAAAAAAAATATTATGTGATGTAACTAAAAATTTATGGTTTTCGTAATTTTTCCTTTATCTATGCTATAAGACGTTGCTTCGTACCAAATTTCAAGATACTGAGTTCACGGGAAGCACCCTGTAGGTTTTGATTCCCTTGCAAGTGTCGAAAATTTGCGGCATAAACGGCTGTATCTTTTGATTGCGTTGGCTTAGAAGTTTGATTTTTTCACAGCTTCAAGGGACAGTAGACCTGAGTAATTGATATAAATTTCAGCTTCATACCTCCACGCGTTCCTGAGAAAAAGGGTCTTGACAGACGGACGGACGGACGGACAGACGGACAACAAAGTGATCCTATAAGGGTTCCATTTTTTCCTTTTGAGGTACGGAACCCTAAAAAGGCACAAGAAGCAAATTATTCTTACGGCGGGAACTAAATAATATTAAATACAAAGAAGGAACGTCTCTCGGAGACCATTTTATTTCGTTATCAAAAATATTCGGCCAGCTAAAAGACGCAGGAAGTCCCCTAGCAGAGGAAGAAAAAGTAAATATATTATTGTTATCCATGCCAGAATCGTACGATGTTATTGTAACAACGTTAGAGTCGTTACCAAACCTGACAGTAGACATGGTTAAGGACAGATTATTAGGAGAGGAAGAAAAGAGGAATAAGATGGGTCCTCGAATAATGGAGCACCAGAGGAATACTTTTTTGTGTTTTGGATGCGGCAAGCCAGGCCATAAAAAATTCGAATGTAGAGCGAGATACCAATACCAACAGGGATCAGCCTGTGGACGTGGACAATATTATTCAAGAGGTCAAGGACGAGGATATAGAGCGCCACATCAGGCAGCATTTGGAGGCAGAAGTAGGTCTCAAGGAAGAGGTCGTGGAATTCCAGACAGTAGATCATGGCAACAACAAGGCCCTAACCATCCAGGGAATAATCATCAGACATATTATGCGGCATCAACCGAAAATGAGTATGCCTTTTTAACTGGCAATAGATGGAACCGAGAAGTTAATGATCAAAGTAAAATAACTTGGTGTGTGGATTCGGGATCATCAGACCACCTAACAAATGACAAAAGTGCGTTTTACAAGTTCTACATGGAACTGATCACACCAAAAGTGATTGCTGCGGCCAAGAATGCCGTGAGTTTAATGGCGGTTGGATTTGGGAATATAAAGGCAAGATGTTATGTTGGTAAGAGATATATAGACTGTTCTATTAAAAATGTATATTACGTGCCAGAGTTGAGGAAAAACTTGTTGTCTGTTTCTAAAATTGAGAGTAATGGCTATAGGGTTAAATTTTTGAATAGTAAAGTTAGAGTTTATAAATATGATCAATTGACAATGATTGGAAACAATGAAGGGTCTTTGTATACAATTCACATGCAAATATTAAAAGATGAATGTAACTTAAGTAATAGTAATAATGATCGAGAGACCGCACATGGCCCCATCAATTCAGATATAGAAATTGCCCAGGAATTCGAAAATTTTTTTGCTAATATATTAAAACTACTGAAGCTTTGAATTCCTCACCCGCGCTTTCTGCTGACTTACTTAGAAAGAATGTTGAGGCATGCCCTTCGGAGTTTGGGTTTCAACATACAAACCCCCAGGCTGTTATAAAAGCTTTTAAAGATCTTAAAATTAAATCAACAGAAGATCTCTGGGGAATGTCTGTAAAAGTTTGTAGATCTATCATCGAAACGATTGCGCCCTATTTAGCTTTCATATTTAACATCAGTGTAGACCAAGGAGTCTTTCCGGATCTCATGAAACACAGTAAAGTAGTTCCTTTGTTCAAATCCGGTGATAGTAAAGAACCCAACAATTATAGGCCTGTCTCAATTCTGCCGGTTCTCAGTAAGGTGTTTGAAAAGTTGATGCTCAATCAAATGTTACGCCACTTTAACAAAAATTCCATCTTTCATGAACAACAGTACGGTTTCACCAAAGGGCGTTGTACCACTGACGCCGGTGTAAACCTAATAAAGAACATTTTTAACGCCTGGGAGGAAGCGCAAGATGCCATTGGAATCTTTTGCGACCTCTCTAAGGCGTTCGATTGCGTAAGCCATGAGACACTTCTGCTGAAACTTGAGCACTATGGGATTAGGAATTTAGCTCTTGATTTACTAAAGTCATACCTAAAAGATAGAAAGCTTAAAGTTCAAGTAAACGGCGTAAACTCATTAGGGTCTGAAATAGCAATGGGCGTTCCTCAAGGTTCTATATTGGGTCCATTCCTCTTTTTAGTTTACATTAATGATTTACCCCAATTACTTAAAAATCAACCGAAGATGGTGTTATTTGCAGATGACACCTCATTGATCTTTAAGATAGACAGACGAGCACAAAATCTTGACGACGTAAATAACTCTATTCTTCAGGTCCAAGATTGGTTTACGGTAAATAATTTGGTACTAAATGAAAAGAAAACCAAATGCATTAGATTTAAATTATCTAATGTTAGAAGTAGTGAATGCGACATCATACTGAATGGAGAAAAACTGGAATTTGTTGATCAAACTGTTTTTCTGGGAATCACGCTAGACGACAAATTACAATGGGGACCTCACATAATATCTCTTGCGGGGCGGCTTAGCTCGGCCGCTTATGCTGTTAGAAAGATAAGACAATTAACTGATATAGAAACCGCGCGTTTAGTCTATTTTAGCTACTTTCACAGCATTATGTCGTACGGCATTTTACTATGGGGTCGAGCTGCTGACATTGAATCCATCTTTATTTTGCAAAAAAGAGCTGTCAGAGCCATTTATAATCTACGTCGCCGCGAATCTCTCAGGGAACTTTTTAAAAAGATTAATATTATGACGGTACCTTGCCAATTCATTTATGAAAATATTATGTATGTGTAGAAGTGGTAGGTAGTGTGAAGAGATGATGTATGAAGGGAAGAAAGAAAGTCCGAAGTACCTACACCACAAGAAGGAAGAAAGTTTATTCACAGACACAGGTTACAGTCACACACAAGAGTTCCACTAAGAAGAAGGAGTGATAGAAATGAGATAGACAGCACGAAGTTAAACAAAAATACAATCAAAAATTATTCGCGGCGAAGCTATGCTTTTAAATAACAACGGTCGTTAGAAGTGTTGGTGAACGTACTGGCGGGCGAGCGAGGCGGCTCGCACATTCGGACCGCGCATGCGCGTGCGCAACGCAACTATAGATCCGTCCCGCTCACGCAACCGGTCCGCGTGACGTAGCCGGCTCGCTGGCCGCCAGAACAATAGACGCGTCATAGCTACGCACGCCAGCTGATAAGTAACTTATCTACTAATACAAAAATGTGTTTGTATGTTGAATATTTAGTTTAGTATTTAAATTCCTATAAATATATTATTTTGGTGTTATATAATACTAGTTAAGTTCCTTGTAAATATGTACATATATATAAATTATTATTGTTTATAATTTTGAGCAAATACATAATTTATACCTACTTAATTTTAATATTCTACAAGAGTAGGTCACTACATCACCCCCTTCCAAAGACCGTCAAGGGCGATAATAGTCGGGAAATCTCACGCGACGACCTGACCGCGTCGTTCTGACGACGTCATCGTCAGCCGAAGGTAAGTTTCGGTTATCCGCGTTGGGTGAGTAGTGATGAGCGTTAGTGTGGAGTGGTGACTGTGGTGTGTTGTGGTGCATGTTAGTGGTATGTGGTGAGTATGATGTGTTGCCGGGGTCACGCAGTATGAAGGCCGGCTTAATGCGGTCTATCGATACGGTAACCTGTGAAGTAGGGTCAAAGCAAACTCCATCCAACTCGTGAGGAAGTTACTCGTGTTCACACTGCAAACCGTAACCAAAATGTCAAAGGAATGTTCAAATGGTTAAGTAATAATGCCTATGAAATACAAAAATGTGCGTTTATCTGCTAACTTAAATTACAACTGAATTAATTATCTAAACTTTTAATTAATCTTAATCTTTATCTAAAATCCTTGTTTTTCGGAAGCTGTTGTATAAAACGCGTCGTTCACAGAACGGATTGTGAATTGATTTCACACTTTGTGAATTACTTTGGCAGTACATTACTGGCGTAATATGTAAAACGGTACACGTTACCTTCATCAATTCAATAATCCACCGCTACTAGTCCGTTGAGATAGACACCAATACTCAAAAGTAATAAAAATTAAAGAAATATGTATAATTAAAAATAATGAAAACGCGTTATTCATAAAAGACATAATACAAGAAATACAAAATACGAACCCATGGCCCGGGCCACGTATATGCATATTGCGAGGAGTACAAAGAATAGATAGCGACGAAAATAAAAATTTTATTTTAAATGACTATCATTTGCTACCAACCAGCGGACACGCAGGGGTACGCAGGATGATTAATAATATAAAACGTAAATACTACTGGCCAGAGATAGAAAAGGACGTCAAAAAATTTATTCAAAAGTGTGAAAAATGCCAAAAAATGAAGCATTCACGCTATATTAAGGAACCAATGGTAATAACGACAACGGCTTCTTCAGCGATGGAGAAAGTTTTTCTAGATGTAGTAGGTCCTCTCGACAGGGATATAGATGATAACACGTACATATTAACAGTACAATGTGAATTAAGTAAGTTTGTTGAGGCATGTCCTCTTAGAAATAAGGAAACAGTAAGTATAGCTAGAGCTTTCGTAAATAATTTTATTTTAAGGTTCGGGATACCAAAGGTAATTGCTACAGATCGTGGAACCGAATTCATATCTTCAACTTTAAAATTATTCAAAATTATTTAAAAAAGTTTGTTATATGGCCAAGTCACGTTATTTGCGTTCAAAAATTAAAAACAGCAGTAATGTAATTAAAACGACTTGGAACATTATTAATAGTGAAGCGGGAAGGTCTAGTAACCGAAATACTGATTACAGCCTGTCTATTAATGACAACATAATAAAATCTGACTCACAAGTCGCCGAGGCATTTGAAAATTTCTTTTCAGATATTCCCGTTTCAACTACTAAATCCCTAAACTCATCACCTTCTGTTGCTGAGTCTTTGCTTAAGGAAAATGTTAATGGTTGCGATTCGGATTTTAATTTTGAATATATTACATGTAGAGATATAATTAAAACCTTTCACACTTTAAATGTAAAAAAGACTGCAGATCTGTGGGGTAATTCTGTAGAAGTTGCTAAGTCTATTATTGACATTGTAGCACCTACTCTTGCTCTTATATTTAATAGTTGTATTGACAATGGGGAGTTTCCTGATCTTATGAAAAATAGTAAAATAATACCTTTGTTTAAATCAGGTAGTACATCAGACCCCACAAATTATAGACCTATTTCTGTACTACCTACCTTTAGTAAAATTTTTGAGAAATTAATTTTAGACCAAATGCAAAGATTTTTTAATAAATATAAATTATTACACAGCAAACAGTTCGGTTTTACAAAGGGTCGTTCAACTACTGATGCCGGTGTTGAACTTTTAGGACATATTTATAATGCATGGGAAGATAAATGCGATGCCTTGGGCATCTTTTGTGATTTGTCCAAGGCATTCGATTGCGTTCTTCACGAAACGTTAATCAGGAAACTCCACCACTACGGGATCCGGAATACTGCTCTGGATCTTCTTACTTCATACTTGAGTAAAAGGATTCAGAGCGTTGACGTTAATGGAGAAAGATCACCCGGATCTTTAGTAACGATGGGAGTCCCACAGGGCTCAATTCTTGGTCCTTTCTTGTTTCTTATTTATATCAATGACTTGCCGTACCTCATAAAGGATAATCATGATATAGTGTTGTTTGCAGATGACACTTCACTTTTGTTTAAACTTAAACGTCAGCAGTTGGTTACTGACGATGTAAATAGCGCGATTTCGAAAGTAGTCCACTGGTTCAATGTTAATAATTTGCTTCTAAACGAGAAAAAAACCAAATGCATTAAGTTTACACTACCCCACGTTAGGCAGGTGAAAACTAATGTGTTGATAAGGGGCGAGGAATTGAATCCTGAAGACAGCACAGTATTCTTGGGCATAACTTTGGATGCTAAGCTTCAGTGGGGTCCCCATATAGATAAACTGTCAAAAAAGCTAAGTTCCGCAGCATACGCCGTTAGAAAAATTCGTAATTTAACTGATATAGAGACTGCCCGTTTAGTGTACTTTAGTTATTTTCATAGTGTAATGTCGTACGGTATTCTATTGTGGGGAAATGCCGCCGATATTCAGACTATCTTTGTTTTGCAGAAGCGTGCTGTTCGATCAATTTATAAATTAAGTCCGAGACACTCTCTCAGAGACAAATTTAAAGAGATTAATGTAATGACTGTGCCTTCTCAGTATATTTATGAAAATCTTTTATATGCCCATAAAAACATAAAATTGTTCAAAAAATACAGTGATATCCATAATATAAATACTAGAAACAAACACAAATATGTTGTACCTACAACAAGGCTCAAGAAAATAGGTGGCTCGTTCAGATGCCAATGTATACACTTTTATAATAAACTACCAAGCCACGTTCAAGATCTAAGCCTTAATAAATTTAAATCGTTCATTAAACGTAAATTGTGCCAGAAAGCCTTTTATACCATTAAAGATTATATTGAGGATACAAAGGCTTGGGATTGAGTTGCTTCCAATTTCTGCATTTTGAGTGTTTTTGATGTTTTTTTTTTATATACACATTGACATTAATGTTTTTTTTTTTAACTGACATTTGCTTACTTTTTAAAGTATTACATTATTTTAATTATTGTGAATGTGAAGACGATGTGGGTCATTTAGTTTAGGCATTTTATATTTATTATTATTCTCTCTATGGTCTGGCAGTTTGAGTAATTCATGTGGCCTACCCAAATGTCCTTTCTTTGGTATTGTTCGTCGAATCGTTGAGCTCCTTAAGTCTTGAGTTGAGCTGCATGATTTCTGACAAATGCGTGCACTGACTGGACAGGTCCTCTCAATCTGTGTGGTTCTTTCCTCAAAAGACCATCTCAGACATCGACCTACATGGTCTTCATATAACTTGACCAAGATATGTCTGGACTTTAAAAGAGACTATGACCTCTGAGTTTGTTTCGGCCTTTCTTCTCAGAGTAGTCAGATAGGAAACGCCGACCTCACCTAGTTTAAAAAAAATTATGATTGACGTGTAAAAGTGTTTGTGCAAACCTACTTACAGAAATAAAATCATTTATCATTTATCATTTATCATTTATCAACAATGGAGGAGGTATGTAAATTGCTAGAAATACAAAAATTACAGTCAACAGCCTATCACCACCAAACTATTGGGTCATTGGAAAACGCACACAAAAATCTAGGTTCTTTTTTGCGTATACAATGTGAAAACCATCCTGATACATGGAGCCACTGGCTACCATTTTGGTGCTTTACATATAATAACACAGTACACACCAGTACCAAATATGCACCGTATGAACTTCTATTCGGTAAACATTGTGAAATACCAAGCAGAATGACTAATGTTGTAGAACCATTGTACAATCCCGATAATTATACTTTAGAGTTAAGATATAGACTACAAATGGCGCATGAAGATGCACGTAACAATTTAATCAAATGTAAACAAAAAAGAAAACAAATATATGACAGAACTGTAAACTCTGTGAACTATAAGAAGGATGATTTGTTACTTTTAAAAAATGAAACAGCAGGAAAGTTAGACAGCTTGTATAATGGTCCATACGTAGTGATTGAGGATTTAGGACCTAATGTAAAAATTTTACGAGGAAATAAAGCTGACATTGTGCATAAAAATAGAACCAAACCATTTATAACTGTAATGCCATAGCTTTATACAATCGAAAATGTAAACACTGTTGTTATGTTATCAATACATTCTTTGTAACAAAAACAAAAGCCAGTAACTTGTGGAACATGTAAAAAAAAAAAAAACCATAAGATTTTTTTTATTTTTTATTTTATTACCCGGTAGATGAAGTAGGCTAAGTACATAATTATAGTTCTAAGCTAAGTAGCACGATAAGTTACACATTGTAGAACAGTATTAAATGGGCCGTCGACACAGGAACTCGTGTACATCATTTCTCTCCGCCTTTACCCCCACACACCTCACCTGTTTACCATTTACCACTATTTTGAACACCTTGTCACCTTTTTCTATGACCTTATGTGGACCGGTATATGCCGGTTTCAGACCACCACCAGCGGTGCAGTCCCTAAGGAACACGTGGGTTGATGAGGATAAATCCTTGTGAACAAATGTTTTGAAGTTACTGTTGTGCCTGGCCGCTGGTGTTGGTTGCAGATTCCGGAAAATACTCCGAAGTCTTGACAGGTAGGCGGTCATGTCGACAGTCTCGTCAGCCTGGGGGTCGAAAAATTCGCCAGGTAGGCGCATTGGCTGGCCGTAAACTAACTCAGCGGCAGAAGCCTGAGCGTCTTCTTTGTATGCGCTGCGCACACCTAACAGGACTAGTGGAAGAGATTCCACCCAACTGTCATTTGCGTGGCAAGTGATCGCAGCCTTGAGTTGACGGTGGAATCTTTCCACCAGTCCGTTACAGGCAGGATGGTAGGTACGCAGTTGTTCTGCGATGTTGAAACCCAGCAATGGCAGAAAGGCATTTGAAGAGTGCTGATTCGAACTGCCTACCTCTATCGGTTACGATATCCGATGGGCAGCCGAAACGGGCAATCCACCCACTAAGTAAAGCCTTTGCCACTGTTTCGGCAGTAATGTCTGCCAACGGTATTGCCTCAGGCCATCGCGTAAAGCGATCGACGGCTGTGAGGCAATAGCGGAAACCTTGGCTCAATGGCAATGGTCCCACAAGGTCGATGTGAATGAATGCGAACCTTGATTTTGGTAATTGGAAGGCTCCGACTGGAGCAAAGACGTGTCGCGTGGTTTTTGAGCGCTGGCAAGCCAGGCAAGAGCGAACCCACTCTCGACAGTCTTTCCTGATGCCAGGCCACACATATCGGTCAGCAACCAATCTTGCGGACGCCTTGGTGCCTGGGTGACTCAAGGCGTGCAGGCTAAGGAAAATTGTCCTGCGCAACTCCTTGGGCACGAAAGGTCTAGGCGTAGGGGTGCTGACGTCGCAGTATAGCTGTGTCCGCGATCCTGGTACGCTAACTTGTTGCAGACGTAACGAGTTATCCCCAGTAAGCAGTTGCTTTAGCTCCTGGTCCTCCAGTTGTGCTGCAGCGATCCTTTCAGCGGGCACAGGTTGAGTAATCTCCTCAATTCGGGAAAGGGTATCCGCCACGACATTATTTTTCCCAGATATATGCCGGATGTCTGTCGTGAATTGGGCTATGAGATCCAGGTGACGGAACTGTCGTGGGGAACAATTCTCTTTACGAGAGTGGAAGGCGAAAGTGAGTGGCTTGTGGTCTGTGTAAATCACAAAGTCGCGAGCCTCCAGCATGTGCCGAAAATACTTCACACTCTCGTAAATGGCGAGCAGCTCACGGTCGTAAGGTGAGTACTTAACCTGTGCCGAGCTCAGCTTTCGCGAAAAGAAGGCAAGGGGCTCCCAAGCTCCTGCGTTGAGTTGCTGCAAGACCGCGCCCATGGCTTTGTCTGACGCATCCGTGACCAACGCCAACTTAGCGTTGCAATCAGGATGAGCCAACAGTGCTGCCTGACAAAGGCTATTCTTGCAGTTCTGGAATGCCTCGTCCTCCTCGGGTGTCAAATTGACTGGATGTGAACCCTTAACCGATCCAGTTAGCAGGGCGTTCAGCGGTGCCTGAAAGCTAGCTGCACCTGGGATAAACCTCCTGTAAAAATTCAGCATCCCAAGGAATCTGCGCAGCTCTCTCACGGTCTTAGGCGCTGGGAAATTCTGCACGGCTTCGACCTTGGAAGGCAATGGTCTTGTGCCCTTGACTGAGATGTGGTAGCCCAAAAAGTGCACCTCAGGCACTCCAAAGACGCACTTAGAGCTGTTGATAACCATCCCGTAGTCTTGGAGCCTGGAAAAAAGCTGGCGCAAGTGGTGCTCGTGAGTCTTCTGGTCTTTCGAGAAGACCAAAAAATCGTCTAAATATGCGTATGTAAAGTCCAGACCCCTGAGCATTTCATCCACGAAGCGCTGAAACGTCTGTCCGGCATTTCGTAGACCGAACGTCATGTACGGGAATTCGAAAAGACCGAACGGCGTTGTGATCGCAGTCTTCGGGATGTCATCTGGATGGACAGGAATCTGGTTATACGCTTTTACCAGATCGATTTTTGAAAACACGGCACAGCCAGACAGGCTATGAGCGAAGTCCTGGATGTGCCGGATGGGGTATTGGTCAGGGACGGTTCGTGCGTTCAGCATCCTGTAATCGCCACAGGGGCGCCAACCATCGTCTTTTTTAAGAAAAAATCTACATCTTTTTAATAAAATAAGCGATAGACATAATTTTAATACTAGAAATAAAGATAAAATACATCAACCATTTTTCAGATTAGCCAAGGTACATACATCTTTTATGGGGTAGGGGAGAGGGGGGTACAGTGGATCACTTTTTTTTGTAAGCGGTTCAAATCAGTGAATAAAAAGTAAATTTAAAAAATTACTGCTTCATTTAATAGAGCAGGATGTTGGCTAACGAAATGTATTTCAACATTAGCAAAAAAATCAATAGATTTCTGGTATTAGAAGTTTTTTTTAAATTTGGGAAATGATCCACTGTACCCCACATCTGGGTCACACTGGATCTTCATGTGGGGTACTGTGGATCGTAATGGGGTGCAGTGAATCAACACATGGAATTACCATGCTTTTTTGAATGGGTCACAGTGAACCGTTTTAATATAGATATGAAATAAAAGATTAATTTGTTTAATCAATACTTTAATCAAAATTATTATAATATAATCAGTCTTTTGATGAAATTTCTTTATATCAATAATTTTTATCAAAATTATTACAACATAATGTGTCTTTTGATTAACTTAGATACCTAACTTAAAAAAAAATTATCGCACATTTAAGCGGAAAAAGTCGAGATCAAATTTATAGACCTGTTGTTGACGTTTAGTTTCACTAAAAGTAGGCGAAGGTAAAATCATTTTTACATCTCCTAAGGGTATCGAAGCTATGTCTGGAACATCTGGTAACCTGTAACGAGACCAATATTAGTTTTTCTTGTGCGGTTCCGGACCATGTTGTTAGCCTAAAACAATTACCAAATTAAGTTAGCTATACGTAATATCAGTATGGGGTACAGTGGGCCGCGGTCCACTGTGCCCCAGAGTGAAAAAGTCCACTGTTCCCCGACACGCCATATTTGAAAATGAAACATATTTTTACGATTAACTTAACCTAAACGACAAGCGCACCACTTTATTTTGAGAGCTTATTAAATCATTATTTAGGAAATGTAATCATATTAACACAATATCAAATAGTTTTTAGTGTAGAATATTCGATGAACACCGGTAAAAAAATAGATTTAGTACTTACGGGCGGCGAAATGGTGGCTACACGTGCATCCACAGCGAGAGCGTCAAGGGCACTGGCGGTCGGGAGGGGGAACTATTAAAGCGCGTGTTTCATCGGTCTGCGGTGTGTGTGTAACCGATAGACAGGGAGTTATATAAAGGGATTCACTGTGCCCCACGGTCCACTGTACCCCCCTCTCCCCTACTGTGTTAAATGTTACAATAAAATACCTTGCGATGTATTGCAATTAAATGAAAGAAAATTTAAAACTCACATTAAACGTACACTTTGTAAACAAGCATACTATAAATTAGAAGATTATATCCAAGATAAGAACGCTTGGAAACATGCTGGTCCTGCTCCATAGGACAATCTGGAGCCTAGACAAAATCAAACTGGTTGCTAATTTAATTGTAAAATACTTTTTTTTTTGACATTGATTTACATTCTGTAACTACTTTACTACTCACACCCTGACTTATTACTTGTATTTTTTTTTTAATGAAAATCGTTTACTTTTACCATGTTTGTAAATATGTGAGCACCATGTATCTATCAGATAATTCATTTATATGTCATGGTTTCATTTTTAAGTCTTTTACCTATTGTGGTATAGTAATTTTATTTTAGGTGCATCGTGTTCACATATTATTATTATATAATTAATGTATGCAAAATTTTGTAAAATATTTTAAAAGAGTAACGGTGGAGTTTCTTGCCCGTTCTTCTCCATACGAAAACTACCTTTTGGAATGGGCGACTAGAATCAATTCTATTTGTTGCAATTTCTGACGTTCAAAAGTGCCTTTAATGTGCCTATTTGAAATAAATGCTTTGACTTTGATCAAGTGATGCAGCTGTGGCATAGACGTTTTGGTCACCTTGGATTTAAAAATTTAACTTTGCTTTCACAGAATCAAATGGTAAGTGGCATTGATGACTTGACTAAATGTAATAACAATAATTCTGTGTGTGAACCGTGCTTACTAGGTAAAATGACGAGACAACCTTTTAATAGACAAGGACGTAGGGCAACCAGACCACTAGAATTAGTACACACTGATGTATGCGGACCAATCACCCCACTGACTGAGGAAGGAAGGATACAAGTACTTTCTGACATTTATAGATGACTATACTCATTTTGTTTGGGTTTATCTACTTTCTAATAAAAGTGAAGTTTTTGACAAATTCAAGCAGTACTATTTTTATGCAACCAACCATTTCAATGTTAATATTTTAAAGTTGCGATCGGATAATGGCGGTGAATATGTGTCAAGGCAATTTCAGGAGTTTTGTTATAGCAAAGGAATCCAAATGCAATATACTGTGCCATACAATCCCCAGCCAGATGAACGGAGTAGCAGAACGGATGAACCGCACGTTAATAGAAAAGGCAAAAACAGTTTTGTTAGACTCACAGCTCAGTAAAGAGTTTTGGGGCCATGCAGTTTTGTTTGCAGCCTATGTTACTAACAGAAGTCCGACTGAAGGAAAATGTCAAACACCATCACCACAGAGCTATGGGAAGGAAGGAAACCTGATGTAAGAGCTATGAGAGTGTTTGGTTGTACAGCATACAATCATGTGCCTAGAGAGTTACGACATAAATTAGAAAATTCAGGAAAGAAAATGATTTTTATTGGATATATCAATTCAGGATATAAGCTGTATGATACAGAAACAAGGTCAGTAATATCGGCAAGGAATGTAGTGTTTGATGAAACAAAACCCGGACGTGAAAATTGTGTGAGATACACAATAGAGAAAAAAGAAGATGAAATAAGTGAACAGGAAGAAGAAAATGAGGAGGAGAGAGATAGGAGAGAGATAGTGATGACATTGAAGGGAGAAAAGATGAGGAGCTTTGGAATGAGGCAATAAATGAGGAATTGAAGGTTTTAAAAGAAAATGAAACATGGAAGTTTGTACCTGAACCACAGAAAGAAAAACTACTAGATAGTAAATGGGTATTCACAAAGAAAAACATAGGAGAAAAAAATGAGTTATATAAAGCAAGATTGGTAGTGAAGGGTTTTCAACAGAAGGAAAAGTTAGAAAACACTTACTCACCTGTATTGAAAATGCAAACATTGAGAGTTCTTTTATCGATTGCTGCTCAGAAAGAATATGAAATACATCAGATGGATGTCAAGGGAGCATTCTTATATGGGCGGATTGATGAGACAGATACTTAAAACCTCCACTAGGACTGACAGTTCCAGAAGGCCAAGTACTAAAATTACAAAAATCTCTTTATGGTCTAAAGAAGAGCCCAAAATATTGGTATGGAAAATTCACAGAAGTTATCACTGAATGTGGTTTTACGCGGTCGCAAAATGACTATTGTCTTTATAGTAAAGGCAATCTCTATTTGATTTTGTATGTCGATGATATACTTATAGTAGGGCCTAGTACTATTGAAATTGTGAATGTAAAAGACTTCTTAAAAACTAACTTTAGCATGAAAGACTTAGGGAACAGCAATCTGACATAATATCTGGCATTAGTATTCAGAAAAAACATGATGGGATTTATCTTAATCAATCTAAATATCTGCAAAAGGTTCTTGAATATTATAACATGGACAATTGTAAAGGAACTAATTCTCCAATGGACTATAATTTTAAACTGGACTTTGACGAATGTTAGAATTCACGGAACAGAAAAAACAGTGGAAGTGCAAAGTAGGCGTGGCACGCGTGCCACAAATAAGCGCTGTTACGCTTACTTGGTCCCAGTCGTGTTCTAACCTCGCGTCGAGTTACTAGTCTCGCGATAAATTTATTTTTCCGTAGCTATGCCGTATTGTTCCATTTTGGAGTGCAAAAATGATAGTAGGAGAAAAAATCTTAAAAATGGAGGTGTTTCGTACCATCGTCGGTACTATTATATTTGTTTTCTATAAAAATCTTAATTAATTTCAATTTACTAATAATGTAATAGAACGTCTAGTTAAAATCAACCTTATACGATTACAATAAAGTTTATTTTGTATTGATTGTATTCACTGGTATTCACTATTTCGTTCTCGAAAGTTCTTCGCTACTCAATTAGTGATGTGGTCGGGTCGGATGTTGGTTTTATCGATAGATATCGATTAAAGAAAAATAGTAATTTAATATATAACATTACAATACAAATATAAGGTTGCCTAACATTCATTTAAAATATTTTTAGCTTTCCCAAACACGGTAGCGTCAAAGAGAAATGGATAGATGCAACGGGTAGAGTTAATTGGATGCCATCCAAATCAAGCACAATGATGCTCTGAACATTTTTTAGAAGTCGATTTTTTATTATCAAATAAAGGATATAGATACACAAAACCTACAGCCATACCATCTATGAAAATCGTTAATGTAAAACACATTTATATAAAGCAAGTTGTTTATATACAAACCGGTCAGGCCCAGCTGGTACCTACTACCTACATATATGAGTACTTACCACCCAAAACCAATACCATCAGGCACCGCTGGTACGAATATGTACCAGAACGAACAAGCTAAAAAATACTCTTTCGTATTAGGAAAAGAGTATTTTTTACTGATTCATATTCGTACCAGCGCAGCGGTGCCTAACAGTTACCGTCTTTGAGTCCGACTGGTCAGTGACTGATGTAGTTAAGTATATATTTTATTTTAAATAAAACTACATCATTCATCCTACAGTTTTACTGAACTCCCAGCAAGTCTTTATATTTTCGAATTAAACAAGAAATCGGGTATCTATCGATATCGATAATGTAATTCTAAATTCAATGTGTTCTGCACTGGTGTGGCCTTGGTCGAGTAGCAATAGATATCGACCTATGACGCGAATGTCAACCTTATGGCTTAGGCAATTAAATTTATAATTGCTACCAATGAGAATACCGCCATCTATGGTCGACTAGCGGAATTTACTCGGCAATCGAAACTAGTTTGACTTTAGATTACAAAACGTCGTAAATACTTTCTACACTAAAGCAAAACAAATCTTATCTATAGAGTGTGAAGGTTTATTTCCTGATGTACGATCTGTGACTTATGCTAGTTTTGACTAAAATTAAATCGACAAATCAAACGGATTTTCTTTTTGTAGTGCATTATATGATTATCGCTTTATTTGTGTGAGTTTGGCGACAACGGTTCCTATAGTAATGTTGTTGCATTGCACTTCCACTGTTTTTTCTGTTCCATGTTAGAATTATTGTTAATGTTAGATTTGCACACCATATTTGTACGCCTCCTGGCATAACATAGCGCTCTGATCATCAAACATAAGATCTGTATTTCTTTACCTATGTTAACAAATAAATAAATTATTATTATTCCTTTATTTAACTAGATACACATAAATTATATTTTTAAATATTAGTATAAAAAAAATATAAAAACATTTAAAAATATAAAAAATAGTAGCCCACCGGTATCAGGAACAGGGTCCAAGCTACCGGCGGTCAGGGCTCCAGAGAGAGGAACCTCCTAACAATGCGGGCCGTGTCCAAAAGTACCGCTTTCTGAATCAAGCCCTTGATCCAGCTGCCCAACGAGAGCCTCCTTAGGTGTTGGTCGAGGCTCTTGGCTATTAAGCCATTGGCTGTCACGACTATCGGCACAATGATCGCTGAGTCCACATCCCACATGTCGACAACCTCGCGAGCCAAGTCAAGATACTTGATTTGCTTATCTTTCTCGGCTTTCACGAGGTTCTCGTCATGCGGGACGGTTATGTCAACGATCATTGCGCGCCGCTCTGATCGATCCACCACCACTATATCAGGCTTATTAGCTATAATAGTCCTGTCAGTGATGATGGATTGATCCCAGTACAGTGTGATATGGCCATTTTCGAGAACTGGGTCGGGTGCATACCTGTAGTACGGCACCTCCGATTCCACAAGGTTGTACTGCAGAGCAAGTTGCTGATGGATAATCCTGGCTACAAGGTTGTGTCTATGCAAATATTCTCCGTTAGCAAGACGAGAACACCCGGAAATAATGTGACGGATTGATTCGCCCGGACGGTGACATGCCCGACATATGTCAACCGTACCATCCTTCACAATAAATCTCCGGTAGTTATTCGTCATCACAACTTCGTCCATAATTGCACAGACAAACCCTTCGGTTTCTCCGAAGAGTTCCCCGGAACGTAGCCAGGCTACGGACGCTAGGAAGTCTACATCGGGCCCATGTAGGGGCCCGGAAAAAGCGTCCGTGAAGCTCCTTACTCTGCCATACCTCCATGCGGTCGTTAGTGTCAAGCACTACAGGTTTGCGCCAGTTCTCTTTAGCCAAGGAGAGCGCGGTAAGGCCCTTGTCCACTGCTACAACATCTCGATGCATCCCCACGTCGGCTTCTAGGAAATATTCCCTGAGACTGCATATCTCACGATTGTGAAGAGTCTTAGCATTTAAAAAGCCTCATTTGAGTATGCCGAAAGAGTACATCAAAACCGGCATGACCCAACCGTTGAAGGCACGCACTTTATTTCCGCCTGATAAAAGACTGTTAAGTACTTTTCTCAGGCGGCCCAAGAAGCGCTCCTTCAGCGATTGTTTCATGTCGGTCACGTTGATGCCCAGTGCTTCCGACATACCCAAATACTTATAGCTTTCGGTTGCTGAGAGGGATCTAAGATTTATAGAATCTGTGAGCTGGGTTCCCACAGATTCCACAATCCTCCCTCGCTTTACATGCATGACCGCACATTTGTCCACACCAAATTCCATCCTGATGGCGCTACTGAAAGTTTCAGCGACCTTCAATAGCTCCATCAGTTGCAAACCGTTGGGGGCAAAGAGTTTCAGGTCATCCATGTAAAGGAGGTGAGATATAACCTGACCACCTCTCTTCAACCGATAGCCTAGACCTGAATCCTCCAACAGCGTGCTAAGAGGATTCAAGGCTAAGCAGAACCAAAGTGGACTCAAACTGTCGCCCTGAAATATACCACGCTCTATCCTTATCGGCTCACTATTCCTCTGGATTTGCCGACATCCTGGATAGCGAAGGACTGTCCTCCATTGCCCCATACACGACATCAGGAAGGTGCGCAGGATTGCATCAATTTTATACAACTCTAGCACCCTCATGAGCCATGTATGTGGCACCGAGTCATAGGCCTTCTTATAGTCTATCCAACATGTCGACAGATCCTTTCGGGAACGGCGAACCTGCTGGCTAATGGCCATATCAATGAAGAGTAGCTCCTTAGTACCACGGGACCCGTTCCTACATCCATTTTGAGAAGCAGACATAACAGAATTCTCGTTAATATGTTTATTTATTTTAGCTCTCAAAATGGAGGTAAGAACTTTAAAGCTAAATTAAAGTACTGTCAAGACAATAAAACTCAGATAAAGATGGATATTATTGCGGAACATCACGCGAATAAAAATTTTGGTGACTTTTGGAAAAACACACATAAACTGAATCCAAGGTCGGGCCCTCCGGTGAATGTGGGTGGCGCGCATGAGCCGCGGGACATAGCCTGCGCCTTTCAGCGTCATTTTAATGTGGTGCCACCGCTCGGGTCTGCGTCTCGGATGCTCGATGCTGAGGATCGCCCTGGAGATTTTAATGTCAGATTCTCTGCCAAGGATGTGGCTAGCATTATAAATAAGATGGTGAGAGGCAAGTCCCCAGGTCACGACAGTCTTAGCATCGAGCATTTGAAGTACGCGGGCGTACACCTGCCAAGAGTCCTTGCATTATTTTTTAACTTGTGTATTAGTCATAGTTATTTGCCCGATGACTTAATGCACACGGTTGTAGTGCCAATTGTTAAAGATAAGACAGGTGACTCCTCAGACCTTGCTAATTACAGACCGATCTCACTTGCGACTGTCATAGCTAAGGTGCTGGACAGTTTGCTTGACCGACAGTTGGAGAAGCACCTCCAATTGCATGACGCTCAGTTTGGTTTTAGATCCGGTTTGTCAACTGAGAGTGCTATCCTCTGTCTCAAGCAAACTGTTCAGTACTACACAGACAGAAGCACACCAGTCTATGCATGCTATTTAGATCTGTCAAAAGCTTTTGATCTGGTGTGTTATGACAAACTGTGGCAGAAGCTAAAATGTGAAACAGATGTGCCACATGAGATAATATCCTTATTCAGGTACTGGTACGATAAGCAGCTGAATAGTGTCAGATGGGCAGGGGCGCGGTCTGACGTGTACGGGTTGGATTGCGGAGTGAGGCAAGGGGGTTTATCCTCGCCTCGTCTCTTTAACCTGTATATGAACCGGCTGATCGGTGAGCTCAGCAGCACTAATATTGGGTGTTCTATAGATGGGGTCAGTATGAACAACATCAGTTACGCGGATGATATGGTGTTGCTGAGCCCATCGATCGGTGGGCTACGTAAACTTCTGAGCTTATGTGAGTCATATGCGGAGGCCCATGGGCTCAGGTACAATGCCAAGAAGAGTGAACTTATGATTTTTAAAGCCGGTACCAAATGCTACTCATCTGTACCTCCAGTCACTCTTTGTGGCATTCCTCTAAACAGGGTGAAGCAATTCAAGTATCTGGGTCACTGGGTCTCCGACGACCTGTGTGACAATCTGGACATTGACAGGGAGCGCAGGGCGCTGTCTGTCCGGTGTAATATGTTGGCTCGCAGGTTTGCACGATGTACTAGACCAGTAAAGGTGACTTTATTTAAAGCATATTGTCAGTCGTTTTACACGTGCAGCCTGTGGACCAACTTTACGCAGCGGGCGTACAGCGCACTGCGCGTACAGTACAACAATGCTTTCAGGATGTTGTTAGGGTTTCCGCGGTGTTGTAGTGCTTCGACTATGTTTGCTGAGGCGCGGACCGATGACTTTTTCGCGATTATAAGGAAACGGAGCGCTTCGCTATTAAGTCGCCTACAAAACAGCTCGAACAGCGGCCTGAAGGTATTGTCCGAGCGGTGGGATCTGCCCCTGTTGCAGAGGTGGATGCAGCTTCATAGTAGCACATCCCCTCGTACTATGTAATATTATGTGTTTTTGTTTTATTCTGTTGTTTGTTTTGGATTGTAAATTTTTGTTTGTATATTAATTTTATTGTTTCGATTATTTATTTTAATTTGATTTATTTTAATTTAATTTGGTTCATTCTATGTGCATTTTTCATTAATTTGATTTGTATTGATTTTATTTAAATTTTATGTGATTTTATTTTATACGTGTAGGTACTAATAATGGGTGTTATTTACCTGAAATAAATATTATTATTATTATTATAGACCGTTGGAAGACACGTAATCGGTCTATAATTTTTGGGTTCCGCAGTACTACCCGATTTATGGAGCAGGTGAGTTATTCCAGTCGTCAGGAACTCTGGTAGCGACCCTAACTCTAAGGCTGACTGGAATAGGGCTGCCAAGCAAGCATGCGATCTTGTGAACCATTTAATCCAGAAGTTGTGCAGTCCGTCCGGTCCTGGTGATTTCCAATTTGGTAACGGACGAACTGCACAACCTACATCTTGGGGGCTGATCGTTATGGCCCCCTATTGGATATTGTAGTCTATGCATATTTAGTCTATGATAGATTAAGTGGCAACACTCTCTTCCGGTGACGCCTATATTGAGTAATGGCGTGGTAACGTTTTGTAATAATGAAAAATAAATTATCTGACTTGATTAATGGTGCTGCTTTTATTCCACTACATACTCTATAGGTTATGGGCCCAGTGAACCAAGGGAAAAGTGAAACAAGGGCACACAGTGAACCCAGAGCACCAAGATTAGGGTTGAAGTCAGTCAGATTGACAAAGGATAGAGTAGGAAAGTAAAATGGCTACAAGCACGATTTATACCTATCCAAGATTAAAGGATGGCTCAAGCTTTTCAAACTGGAAGTTTCGGGTTAAAACGTTATTAGAAGAACGAGGTCTAAAAGATGCCATAAACAAGGACAAACAATTAGACGAAAAAGTGAAGAACGAACTTGATGCTAAAGCGAAGAGCGTCATTGTTCAATGTGTCTCCGACAAGTTTATAGACATAATTAAAAAATGTAATACAGCACTAGACATGCTAACAAAACTAGAGGAAATATTTGAAAGGAAATCAGTTTTCAACCAGCTATACTTACGAAGAAAACTACTGTCATTGAAATGTGGAAACAATGAAAGATTGACTGATCACTTTATTAAATTCGAGAATGTAATTTCGGAACTGGAGTCGTCAGGAACAGAGATGAAAGAAAATGACAAGGTATGTCACCTATTGTTGACACTACCAGACCAATACAATACAGTCATAACAACGTTAGAGACGATGGACAAAGATTTGACGATTGATTTTATAAAGTCAAGAATGTTAGATGCTGAATTAAAAGTATTAGGTGATCAAAGCAACTCGAGCAAGGAAGCCGATGCTCACAGCTTCCTCACATGTTTTAAATGTGGAAAAGAGGGCCACAAATCTTTTCAATGTAGAAGTAACCAAGCTAACAGAAGCAACACAAGAGGTCAAAGAGGAGGAAATTATAGAGGCAGAAGAAGACAAAATAGAGGACAAGCTACCAGCTCAGCGAATACTGCAGAACAGCAGGAGAATAATGAGAACACCTCTGTAACATTCTTCGCACAAGCATTCTCTACTAAAACAAATGACATGAATAGAGAAATAGAATTTGTGATAGACTCAGGAGCGACCTACCACATGATTAATGAAAAATATGAGAAACACATACAAAATGTAAGTGAAATACCTGAAATTAAAATTCAAGTAGCGAATGGAAATATCCTATCAGCAACAAGGAAAGGAACAATAATTGGAATAAGCAAAGAAAATATAAAAATAGAAATGGAATGCCTAATAGTCAAAAATTTAGCTCACAACCTGATATCTGTACTAAAATTAAATGAAAAAGGATTTAAAGTAACATTTGAACTAACAAGAACAGTAATTAGCAATAAAAGTCATGAAATAATATGTGAAAATAATGGGAGACTATGTAAAATCAGACTTAACCTGAATTTAGATGCAATGTTGACAAACAAAACAGATGAAAATCTATGGCACAGAAGAATGGGTCATTTAAACTATGGAAGCATGAAGGTACTAGGATTACCACTGTCAAATGAACGCTGCTCCATATGTATACAAGCTAAAGGTACGCGGCAACCATTCAGTCCAACTCCAAAGCCAAGAACAAAACAAATAGGAGAACTTATTTATTGTGATCTCGGAGGACCTGTCTCACCCATAAGTAGAAGAGAAGAAAGATACTATTTAACAATAATTGATGACTACTCACACTTTATGGAAGTCTACCTACTTAAATCAAAAGATGAAGCGAAAGGCTATATAATTAATTACATAAGAAGAATGAAAAACAATGGTACAAATGTTAGAAGAATAAGAACTGATAGAGGTACTGAATTTGTAAATGAAGAATTAAAAGTATTTTATAATGAAAATGGTATAAAGCAAGAAACCACATGTGCCTATACACCCCAGCAAAACTCAGTATGTGAAAGAATGAATCGAACATTAGCTGACAAAGTGAGAGCTATGTTATTGGAAACAAATCTACCAAAGAAATTATGGGGCGAAGCCATCAGATCTGCAGCATATGTTATAAATAGATCCCCAACAAAAGCATTACATGGTGATACACCAGCCAACATATGGTATGGAGAGAACAAACTTGATAAAATAAGAGTATTTGGCTCAAAAGCATGGAGTGTCATATTACCTAAACCAAGCAAACTAGAACCTAGAGCAAAACCTATGATAATGATTGGATATTGTGGATCAGGATACAGGCTATGGAATCCATTAACTAATGAAATAGAAGAATCTCGAGATGTAAAATTTGACGAATCAGATTACAAGTATGATGAAAGCCAAGGGAATAAATCCATTACTTATGAAAAAGAAGAAAAAACAGAAGAACCAGAAATAGAATACTTAGAGAATGAAAAGGAAAACATTCCTGAATTATCAAATGAAAGAGACATGAGTATAAATCCAGGACAAGAGCAGAATAATTCAGAGAAAAGAAGACAAAGACCAACTAAGACACCAATAAGATTCCAAGATTATGAAATGTCAAATATAGCTTACGCACTACTGTTAGAAGATCCTATAAACTATGATGAAGCTGCAAAACATGAAGATTGGTCTGAAGCTATACAGAAAGAGCTAGAAGCACATAGAAAACATGGAACATGGGAAACAAGTGAACTACCAAAGGATAAGAAAGCAATAGACACAAAATGGGTATTTCGTACAAAGGCAGACAATACCAAGAAAGCTAGAATAGTAGCAAAAGGATTTCAAGAAGAAACTACTGAAAATATCTATGCACCAGTTGCTAGAATGACAACTGTTAGACTATTTCTAAACAAAGCAGTACAAGAAGATTTACCTATAAAGCAAATGGACATACCAACAGCATTCCTGAATGGTGAACTAAAGTCTGACATATACATAAAGTATCCAGAAGGGTTAGCAGAAGAAAAAGGAAAAGTTCTAAAATTAAGAAAAGCATTATACGGACTGAAAGAAGCTCCAAGATGTTGGAATGAAAAACTCAATAATTTTCTCATACAGAAAGGATTTAATCGTTCACAAAGAGATTTCTGTCTATATACTGGAATTAATGTTTACATATTAATATTTGTTGATGATATTTTAATTATTGGAGAAGGAAAGAAAATAATAGAAGATTTGAAAGAAGAATTTAAAGCCAAAGATATGGGAAATATACATAAATTTCTAGGAATGGAAATTAAGAGATCTAACCATGGAATAGAAATAAATCAGACACAAATTATTGACAATATTTTATTAAAGTTTAATATGCAAGATTGTAAAGGCATAAGTACACCTATGGAAATTGGTTTACACATAGATCCAGACGAAGAAATTCTGACAAACATTCCCTATAAAGAACTTGTAGGCTCACTGATGTATCTAGCTACAATTAGCAGACCTGACATATCATATGCAACAGGATTCTTGAGCAGATACATGAATCGACCAACACCAACACTCTGGAAAGCAGGAAAAAGAATCATGAGATACCTGAAACAAACAAAGGAAAAAGGATTAGTCTACAAAAAAGAAGAAAATAATAATAATTACTTACATGCATTTTCAGACGCAGACTGGGCAAGTGAGAATATTGACAGGAAAAGTGTAAGTGGAATCGCCATATTCCATCAGGGCAATTTGATCAGCTGGACTTCGAAGAAACAGACTTCAGTTGCATTATCCACAGCAGAAGCTGAATATGTCGCTGCTGCATTAGCTGTAAGTGAAATCATTTTTATACTAGGAGTATTAGAGGATTTAAAGTTTTGTAAAAACATAAATTCTACATTGTTTATTGATAATCAAAGCACTATTAAAATGATAGAAAGTTACGAAAATAGTAAAAGATCCAAACATATTGATATTAAAGTACATTATATTAAAGATATCGTAAGCAAAGGTTTAATTATATTAAAATATGTGTCTACTAATGAAAACAAAGCTGATATACTCACCAAGTCGCTGTCTAAGGTTAAACACAAGTACTTTTGTAATTCTCTCGGTTTATTGTGTTAAATAATATATGTGTTGTGTAATACTATGTTCATTAAGGTACTCTTAGATAGTAACTTATGTGTAACTTTGTGAAATGCTCAATGTTTACAAATTATAATGATAACCTACAAAGAATAGTCATGTTGACATTAGTCAATTATGTCAAACAAATGTCAAACTAAAAGTGTCATGTATCAATTTTAATGTTGCCAGTTTTGTATGATTGTAACAAGTCCAAGTTTAGTGATTTTAGTAGTATAATTTAAAGAAAATAATAAACTTGAACTTGAGCCGTGGTATTGGATATTGTAGTCTATGCATATTTAGTCTATGATAGATTAAGTGGCAACACTCTCTTCCGGTGACGCCTATATTGAGTAATGGCGTGGTAACGTTTTGTAATAATGAAAAATAAATTATCTGACTTGATTAATGGTGCTGCTTTTATTCCACTACATACTCTATACCCCCATTTCTGTTATTGGATCGCATGCTCGCTCGACGTCCCGAGTCCACTCACCCTCGGTATGACTGACAGGTACCGACCAGATGTTACGCCAAAATGAACACATGGCGTTATCATCCGGTAGGCACATGTCAGTCACACCTTGGTCCGGTCGCTCCCATGCTCTGTAGACCCACCTTTCATCGCTTTGGAAGGTGCGATTTAGAGTGTACCGTTCCACCCGACGCTTATACCTACGAATACGGTTTGCCCATGCATACACTTTCTGCTTCCAGAAGTCGATGCGCTCTGTGACACGGGACATGTAGTCTTGAGGACTGATATCAGTCCCCGCAAAGGCCCGCCTCACAAAGCGCATCACTCGAGGGCGATTGTTGCCCTCCCGAAAGCAGATTAGTTTGCCGATGAAGGCTCTGGCCCCAGCAATGCGTCGTTCAATCCTATACTGCCATGCCGGTACGGCTGGTTTTGGTCGTGTAGCTCTGTCATCCGGAAATTTGATATGAGCTACACGACATGCCGTTACAGCCGCGCAATACAGGATTGAATGAGCATCGGTGAGGTCTTCGCAGCTATCAAAATAGCTTGATAACTGCGAATCTAGAACAGCCACCAGCGCCCTATTTCTGTTATGCATGGGCAAACGAGGTAAGCGTGGTCTGAGTTCGGGTGTCATGAACCGATACTCTCTGATCGCACCCTCCAAAGTACTCCTCATCTCCTCACTGTACTGGATACTTACGTTGGTAACCATGTCATTACTTACGTCGTTTTCGCAAATTGATGGTGTGGTAGACTGTGGTGGTGCCACAGCCTGCGACGGCGTAGCAATGACATGGCTACTCTGCATTTCAGTCCGCAAGCGATCAAGCACAGTGTCATCCAACATACGATTACGCTGGATGACTCGTACCTGATCCGACAGTCGTTGTGCCGATACGTTGACAGCCGGCTCAAGCACCTGAAACAGAGAGAGCATCCGAACACGGTACGCGGTCAGGTTGTTTCCTCCCTCTGTAGCCCCATAGTATGAGCGCATGACGTTTTCGTTGATGGATTGCGTCCATCGCATGCGCTGCACACTTCCGCCGGGAGCTGGGACCCTATCAGAGGCCGGTGGGCCTCGAGGTCCTAAGCCGTCCGGCGGCCGGCGTCCTCCCCGTCGACGAGCAGGTGGTGGCGTCGTGGGCGGAGAGAAATACTCGTCGCTCGAGCTCGACGCAACTGCCGCGGCCGGTGTCGTCACAGCGCTCACAATGGGGCTGGGTACCGGCGGCGACGAGGCGGAGCTGAGCGAAGAGTCCGGAGGTGGTAGGCGTGCTCGTCGTAAGGCGGATCTTGTCAACATGTTTTCATATTCGTTTTATTTGTTCAGTTTTATTGGAGGCGACATGACATTATGTCACCTCCGGTTCGGTAGTTTTTGATAAAGATTCGAAATATTATTGTTCATTATACTTTTTCTATTGATTTTAATTACAATTGAGTATTTGGGTTTTGGCTGTAGACTTTCACAATTAAACTGGTTCTAAAATGTAATAAATCTATTTAAATAAAACTATTATAACGAATTGGCGTGTTGACGTTGTCACGCTTTTTTTTTTTTTTTTATTATTATTCATTTATTTATTTACTTTTCTTATTTTATTAGGTACATTTTTAAATATTTCTTAAAATATAAAAATAAGTAAAAAAAAACATTTAAAAATATAAAAAAATAGCTGTCCGCCGGTGTCGGGACCAGGGTCCAAGCTACCGGTGGTTAGGGCTCCAGAGACAGGAACCTCCTCACAATGCGAGCCGTATCGAGGAGTACTGCCTTCCGAATCAGGCCCTTGATCCAACCGCCTAACGAGAGCCTCGATAGATGTTGATCGAGGCTTTCGGCTATAAGACCATTGGCCGACACGACAATCGGCACAATGATAGCCGAGCTCACATTCCACATGTCAACAACCTCGTGTGCTAAGTCGAGATATTTAATTTGTTTCTCTTTCTCAGCTTTCACGAGGTTACCGTCATGTGGAATGGTAACATCGACAATCATTGTGCGGCGCGCTAATCGATCTATCACCACTATATCAGGCTTATTGGCAACAATAGTCCTGTCAGTAATGATAGATCGATCCCAGTACAACGTGACATGGTCATTTTCAAGAACTGGGTCGGGCACATACTTGTAATACGGTACCTCAGAATCCACAAGCTTATATTTCAAAGCAAGTTGCTGGTGAATAATCCTGGCCACTTGGTTATGCCTGTGCAAGTACTCGCCGTTAGTCAGACGAGAACAACCAGAGACAATATGTCTGATAGACTCACCCGGACGGTGGCATGCCCGACACACGTCAACCGTCCCGTCCTTCATAATATGTCTCCGGTAGTTATTCGTTAAGATAACTTCGTCCATAATTGCACAGACGAAACCTTCAGTTTCCCCGAAAAGGTCACCAAAACGTAGCCAGGATACGGACGCTAAGAAATCTACACCGGGCTCATGAAGAGCCCGATAGAAGCGTCCGTGAAGCTCCTTGCTTTGCCATATCTTCTTGCGGTCATCAGTAGAAAGTACTACAGGTTTGCGCCAGTTCTCTTTAGCCATGGAGAGCGGGGTGAGCCCCTTGTCCACTGCGACCACATCACGGTGCATACCCACTTCGGCTTTTAAAAAATATTCCCTGAGACTGCACACCTCGCGGTTGTGGAGGGTCTTCGCATTTAAAAAGCCTCGACCCCCACACTTCCGCGGGATATACAGTCTCATCACCGATGATCGTGGGTGATGCATCCGGTTTGCGGTCAGTAGTGTACGGACTCTTCTATCCAGGGCGTCGAGTTCGGTCTGAGTCCATTTGAGTATGCCGAAAGAGTACATCAAAACCGGCATGACCCAACCGTTGAAGGCGCGCACCTTATTTCCGCCCGAAAGAAGACTATTTAATACCTTCTTCAGGCGACAAAAGAAGCGCTCCTTCAATGATTGCTTCATGTCAGCATCATTGATGCCTAACGCTTCCGACATACCTAGGGTTACCATATGTAAATAGAGGGATGCCTGTCTATGGTACCTAAAATGCCTGAATTTTCAGAAAAATGCCTGTCTAATGCAAAACGCTGTAGGTAATAAGTAAAAGCCAACAGATAATAATGAAGAGGGATATTTATTACTGATATTTGTCAGAGGACATTTTTTTTTTTAATAGTTCTTTCTTTTCTAAAACATAAACGTAAAAATCTTCACAAGATACAGTTTTGTAATTTTCCTGAGTAATCAATATTGCTTTTACTGATTCAATTGTCAGCCGATTTCTTTCTTTACTCCACTGGGCGTTGACGAGAGAAGACGTACGTTCTACGTTCGCATTGTGTGCCAAAATAGAGAACACAAACTGGCAGATTTTCATGAATTTCGCGCCCGCGCGCTTGCATTTATGCAAACGCGATACGTGCGCGGGCGCGAAATTTAAAAATGCCTGTCTCAGACCAATGCCGGCCGCACGCCTGTCTAAACCTTAAAATGCCTGTCAAATGCGGTAAACGCCTGTCATATGGTAACCCTAGACATACCCAAATACTTATAGTTTTCGGATGAGGAGAGGGATCTGAGGTTTATGGAATCCGAGAGTTGAATTCCCTCGGATTCCATAATCTCCCCTCGCTTTACATGCATGACTGCACATTTGTCCACACCAAATTCCATCCTGATGGCGCTACTGAAAGTTTCAGTTACCTTCAGTAGCTCCATCAGACCCAATTTGTTGGGGGCAAAGAGTTTCAAATCATCCATGTAAAGGAGGTGAGATATAACCTGACCACCTCTCCTCAACCGATAACCTAGACCTGAATCCTCCAGTAGTGTACTTAGAGGATTCAGGGCTAAGCAGAACCAAAGTGGACTCAAACTGTCGCCCTGAAATATTCCCCGTTTAATCCATACAGGCTCATCATTCCCCTGGATCTGTCGACATCCTGGATAACGAAGGACCGTCTTCCATTGCCCCATACACGACTCAAGGAAGGTGCGTAGAGTTGCATCTATTTTGTACAACTCCAGCACCCTCATGAGCCATGTATGTGGCACCGAGTCGTAGGCCTTCTTGTAATCTATCCAACATGTTGACAGATCCTTGCGGGATCGCTGAACCTGTTGGCTAATGGCCATGTCTATGAGGAGTAGCTCCTTAGTACCGCGGGACCCATTCCTACATCCATTTTGAGAGGCAGACATAATCGAGTTATTCTCAATGTGCGTATTAATTTTCACTCTCAAAATTGATGTAAGAAGTTTATAAACCGTCGACAAACACGTGATCGGTCTATAATTCTTGGGTTCCGCGGGACTACCTGACTTATGGAGCAGGTGGGTAACGCCTGTTGTTAGAAACTGCGGTAGCGACCCAGACTCTAAGGATGACTGGAACTGAGATGCCAAGCAAGTGTGTGAACTAATTAGCCATTTCAACCAGAAGTTGTGCAGTCCGTCCGGTCCTGGCGATTTCCAATTCGGTAAAGGACGGACCGCTCTGGTAACGTCTGATGGCATAATTATGACTGCATCCATTACTGGTATAGTCTCACACACTCGCTCGATATCCTGCATCCAGCCAGCCTCAGTGTGACAGACGGGTACCGACCAGATGCTGCGCCAGAATGCACTTGTGGCGGCATCATCCGGGCGGCATACATCTATCACATTTTGTTCAGGTCGCTCCCAAGCTCTATATACCCACCTTTCATCGCTCTGGAACATGCGATTCTGCGTGTACCGATCAACCCGCCGCTTATACCGCCGAATTCGGTTCGCCCATGCATAAACTTTCTGCTTCAGGAAGTCGATGCGCTCTGTGACACGGGACATGTATTCTCGAGGATTGATTCCAGTCCCCGAGAATGCCCGCCTTACAAAGCGCATCACTCGTGGACGTGTATTGCCCTCCCTGAAGCAGTATAGTTTGCCGATGAGTACCCTGGCCCCATCGATACGACCCTCGATCCTACTTTGCCAGACTGGTACGGTTGGTTTTGGTCGAGTAGCTTCGTCATAAGTTGGGAACTTGACGTTAGCTAAACGACATGCCGCAACAGCTGCGCAGTACAGGATCGAGTGTGTATCAACAAGATCCTCGCTGCTCTCAAAGAAATTCTTGAGCTGCGAGTCCAAGGCACACACCAGCGCCCTATTTTTCTTGTGCATAGGTAACCGTGGTAATCGGGGTCTAAGTTCGGTTGGAGTGGATCTATACTCGCGTAATGCATCCTCCAGTGCGCTCCTCAGTCGGACATTGTACTGGCTACTTACTGTGGCAACCCTATCATCTTCTTCTTCAACATGATTGGACTGCGGCGGGATGGCATCAACAGTTGACGCTTGTGCCGCAGTTTGTGCCGAAGTCGAGACGATGTGATTGCTCAGTACCTCTGAGCGCAGCCTATCAAGTGCGATATCGTCCAACCTGTGATTGCGTTGGATGACCCGCACCTGATCCGACAGTCGTTGGGCCGAAACGTTGACGGTTGGTTCCAGTTCCTGGAACAGAGACAGCATCCTAACGCGGTACGCAGTGAGGTTAATTCCCCCCTCTGTAGACCCGTAATATGCGCGCATGACGTTCTCATTCATAGACTGAGTCCATCTCATGCGCTGCACACAACCACCGGTAGCGGGGACCCGGCTCGGGGTCGGATGGCCCCTAAGCCCCAAGCTCTTCGGTGGCCGGCCTCTCCCCTGCCGACGTACGGGTGTTGGCGACGTCGGCGGGGAAAAATATTCGTCGCTCGAGCTCGACGCAACTGCCACGGCCGGTGTTACAGCACTCTCGATGGGGCTGGGTTCCGGCGGCGGCGGGGCGGAGCTGAGCGACGAGTCCGGAGGTGTTAGTTGTGCACGGCGTGCTGCTGATCTCGTCAACATTCTATATTATTATCTTCATTATCTTCACATATTTACGAGTATTTTGTTCGGAGGTCAAATTTGACAGGCGTCATTTTTAATTTTTCTGTGTTTGTAAAGCTTTTTCATTGTATTTTTGATTTTGTTTGTAGATTTAATATGTATTATTCCAAAAGGTTTTATAAGATATCAATAAAAACGGGAAATTAATAAAAACAGGAAAATAAAAGATAAGAATGAAAAATGTACGTTGTTGACGTATCAGTGTTGCCCTTATTATTATTATTATTATTGAATGTGAAATTGACATGACTTTAGAACATCAGTGCAGGTCTCTTATTGGTTCTTTGATGTATGCTATGGTGAGCACAAGACCAGACTTAGCGACTGCTGTATCTATTTGAGTAGATTCCAGTCACACTCACAACCAACTTTGAAGTTGTGGCAAGCTTTAAAGCGAGTCCTTAGATATGTTAAACAAACTACTGATTTTAATTTAAAATATTCAAAATGTAAATATGACAGCTTAACAGGCTTTGCAGATGCAGACTTTGCACGCGATAATGATCCACTAGCGGATATTTGTTCAAGTTATTCGATAATACAGTAACATGGAAATCGATGAAGCAAAGTACAGTTTCATTAAGTACAACAGAAGCAGAATTAATCAATAATTGCTTTATGTGAAGCTTCTATTGAAGCTTGTTGGCTAATGAAGTTGTTGTGTGACTTTAGCAATTAGCATTAAAATAAACAATACTGTTATTTTTGAGGACAATCAAAGTACTATGAAAGTTGTAAACAATCCAGATCAGAAACAATTGAAACATATTGATGTCAAATATAACTTTATTAAACAAAAGGTAGAGCTAGGAAGGATTAATAACTGTTAAAAATATGTACCTATCAACCACAGATCAAATTGCAGACATTTTGACGAAGCCCTTATCAGGAGAAAGATTTGTAAGATTGTGTGGTATGCTTAAATTATTGAAATGTTAAATAGTTTAGATACTTAAATACTTATGTGCGAAGATTGAGGGAGTGTGTTGAGGTTCAATGTTCACACAACCTATGGTTTTTTCTAAGAAGAAAAATAAATGGAGTTTTTATCTGTGGTCTGAAAAATACCTAAACGATTTGAAAAAGAACGTTGAACGGTATGAATTTTACATTTTACAGTGATCTGAGAAAAATGTTATTTTATTGAATATGTATTTTAAGTAAAGAAACCAAAACGAAACAAGTTTTTTATTAAATATAACAAAAAGACCATCTCAGACATCGACCTACATGATCTTCATATAACCTGACCAAGATTATGTCTGGACTTTAAAAGAGACTATGACCTCTGAGTTTGTTTCGGCCTTTCTTCTCAGAGTAGTCAGATAGGAAACGCCGACCTCATCTAGTTTAAAAAATATGATTGACGTGTAAAAGTGTTTGTGCAAACCTACTTACAAAAATAAAATCATTTATCAAATACAATTTAAGTCGACTATTCGTTCTATTAGTCGAATATGTACCAATATGTACCGACATTGACAGTGTAGCGGTATCTACAACGCCACATGCAAACAACTCGTCATACTGACGTCACGCAAATCCTGCATCGCGCAAGCAGAGTTTACCGCGCAACTAGCATAGATACAACGGCCCGACATGAATCAACGGGCAGTTGCCCGCCAGACACAACACCCGTCTGGTCGGAGGATCCTCCCTTTTCTATGGAGGATGAGTGAACTTTACACCCTGTTCCTCATACCTCTATACTGGTGACCCCGACGTGATCGTCAGCGCAGCCTTCGTGCAAAATACTTCAGCGTGACGTCATCATCATCACTCCCGCAAGCGTTAGCGGCGAGTCACCCAGCTAGCCAGCTCCCACGGCTTCAACGGGTATCCTGATCACCAGCATGCAGCGACCGCGCATACCTGGTCATCACCCTCAGCCTCATCAGCAACCGCGGCACAGCACACTGCACTTTCGGCCGGTCAACAAGAAGAGCTCAATTCCTCTCCTGGTCGACGCAGCAGCCAGCCTCAACCCGGCGCTGTACGACATCCGACGCACTGGAGCATAACGCAGCGCCACCCCGACTCACTGGGGACATCTTCGCAGACAGTTCCGACTCACCGTGAACTATGCGGCAACCGGTTCCGACTCACTGGAACCTCAGTTGGCCTGGCAAGCATCGCAAGATACAAGACTCAGCCCACTATCGACCTCCGGTCTCCGGGGGGGAGTGATGTAGCGGTATCTACAACGCCACATGCAAACAACTCGTCATACTGACGTCACGCAAATCCTGCATCGCGCAAGCAGAGTTTACCGCGCAACTAGCATAGATACAACGGCCCGACATGAATCAACGGGCAGTTGCCCGCCAGACACAACACCCGGTCGGAGGATCCTCCCTTTTCTATGGAGGATGAGTGAACTTTACACCCTGTTCCTCATACCTCTATAACAGTATGCATTGTAATATGACAGATTGTAGTAGCTTGATGTGCTGGCGTCTGTACATATTAGGTAACTTGAATATAATACTTGATATTGGCTGTATGGGCTTGACCCTTTGCCTGTCCTCAAGGACGAAGACGAAAAAAAAAAAAAAATACTTCCCGCTTTCCCAATTTTTTTTTTATATATTAGTTTTATGGCCTGGTTGCTAAGACCTTTTAGCCACTTCTTTCTTTGTTTCATCATTTTTCTTGAGTCTAACATGACATTAGACTATGGGTGTACACATTCTAATGTATTAGGAGTATTTGGCAGCAAATGTATCGAATCAAGTTTCCCGGTAAACTTCGCTGAGGTAGCCAAAACTACAATAAAATTCTCAGCTCCATTTTACCGGGATCGCGTCTGTTTTAATGATTACACATATTGTCCAGTTGCGCAGACACTTGAGATACAAAACTACACCAATTTTACATCACAATATCCACTAGGAATCAATTTGCTAATAATTAAAACAGCCAAATAGACTTCACTCGAAGAAATCCCGCCAAAAACTCCCCGCTTTCCGAATTAGCTATAATCGCTCACAGAGTCACAGCGCTCACATCATCTCACATGCGTTCCGTTTTAGATATTACGATTATGACAGCTGAGAGCTGTCAACAATTCGGAACACTCGTGAACGCGCTCACAGTGCTTACTCAATGTAAAAACGATATTATTACAGTATTTCTTTGTATAGACACCACATTTCTTCTTCTTAGGTTAGGTGGCGACTGTCAGTCAGAAGCACAATTTCGAAAATGCCACGTTAGTTTAATTTAAAGAAGGATGCAACTCAAAACAAAACACACACTGACACAGCCAGACACATCTACACACACACACACACTGTCATTTTTGACAGCGCTCACGGTGATATTAGAAGGCATGGTCGGCGTTATCGCAAGATGGCACATGTCACGACGTCATCTATGACGATTCACGGGACATCGTTTCGTTATCGCGCTCACGCTAATTCGGTACGGGTTTAAGCACGCTCACATCGATTATTTCCCTAACTCGGAACGTAGTTGATCATAACACGTTTTGAAGGTCGTTTTGAGGAGACAACTGTCAAAACAATCTCCATATTATTTGAAATCTTGAACATTTGTGTATTCTTTAACAATAGTAGTTTATAATCTTACAAATACTCTGAAACTTGCAGTTATAGATGCAGCATGAAAGTAACCTCTTTACAATCTATTACTACAGCTTGAAAGTAATCACATAGGTAAGGATGTTTTATTATTGTGTTATTATCCCTGCACAAACATTTTCGATTGATGTCCTGTATAACCTCATTATAGTCATTATACATCAAGTAAGGTATATCGAACAGTCCTCTCCTTCTTCGTGTCGCTGGCACGACAGTATTCAAATTTTGGGTCAGTGGGTCGTCTGAGGGGCGGTTGTTGGCCCATAACTTCGCCACTTCCACGGCGTTATCGGAGGCAGCGCAGATGTCACTTTGGCTGCATGTTTTGGGGCACAGAGGGCTGGTATATTGAACAGTAATGGTTATCCAACCATTACTGGTAGATAGTAGATATATATCTACTTACTTATGCGGCCTACCCAAATGTCTTTTCTTTGGTATTGTTCGTCGAATCGTTGAGCTTCTCAGGTTCTAAATTATTGAGCTACACGATTTTTGACAAATGCGTGCACTGACTGCACAGGTCCACTCAATCTGTGTGGTTCTTTCTTCAAAAGACCAATTCAGATACCAATTTACATGGCCTTCATATGATCTGACCGAGATTATGTCTGGACTTTAAAAGTGACTGTGACCTCTGAGTTTATTTCGGCCTTTCTTCTCAGAGTAGTCAGATAGGAAACGCATTCCTCATCTAGTTTAAAATAAAAAAAGGTTGATGTGTACAAGTGTTTCTACTAACCTACTTACAGAAATAAAATTATTTGATTCATTCATTGACTGCTGTAAGTTATAACCAGAGATCGGATATTCGAATGCATATATTCACCTAAAGTTGATATGTTGGCTAATACAGAATGCGCTTTTGTATCGAAAAAATCCTGCGGTTCCGGGATTGACAAATTTAGGTTTCTGATTATAGAATTGGATGTATATTTACTTACTTTCAAATGTTGGCTTATACGGAATCCACTTTTGTATTGATCGTAAAAATCCTGCAATTCTGGAATTTTGTGTTTTTTCTGACTATAGAATCGGATGCATATCTGCCTACATAATATTATAAAGTAGGTAGGTAGATACCAAACTGCAATAGCAAATAACGTCAAGATAAGGTAATGGACCACATATATTTAAAATACTTTTATTTATCTAGGTACCTATTGAAACAAATTGTTAAAATTAAACATTAATTTTAAATAAATATGCATCTAAATAGTTATGCAATCATCTTGGATTGTGGATTGCATAACAACTACACAAAAGAATCCCCGGGATACTTTCCCGGTGATCCCAGCATCCTGCGATTTCTTACAGAAAAAAATATTTTAAGAAGCCGCTTCCATACTTTCATAGCTATAAATTCACTTTAGGTAAATATGCATCTGAATATCCGATCTCTGTTATACCCCTAACTTAGAGCAGTAAGTAGGTATGTAACTTATTCAAGGTGATTGGTATCTTTATACCTATAAATTATTTCTACCATATTTATTTGGATATTTTTTCTGTCAGAATTTTTAAAAATTTAATCTAGAATTAAACACATCATGTTGGCAAATACTATAGTTCATATGAAATGATTGTACATTAAATGTTAACTGACCATAATATGATAAAACAATTTACTGATAGTAGCCCGTTTGTGCTGACGTAATAGGAATGTTTGTAGTTAATTGATAGTAAGTAGTGATAGTTGTAGATAAGGATACATTTCTTAACTTGTGTTGTGGCATGCATTGTACTACAGCATGTTGATCAAGATTGCATCCATGACACTAAATTAAAATAAAACATCTTAGGTTTTATTGCCAATTTTTTGCATAGATGTAATACTTGGAGTGCCGTCATCTTGGCGTTTTATGCATTTATAATATATTTTTTGTAGTAATATACAAAGCTACTAATAACATTTTGCAGAAAATGAATAATGACCAAAAAAAAACTATCTACCTATAACATGCGTACTTAATTATTTATACCTACTCTATACATGAACCTCGCACTGGGCAGGTTTTTTTTTCAGGGAGGTACACTTTCATCTCCACATTGTACTATTAACGGACATTTTCTTCAAAAAGTAAGAATGTGGGATACAAGAGCGAGTGCAGCAAGCTCGAAATTACAGCTCATCTAGCGAATTCTCGGTTCCTTCATTGTTTTTTTAAGGGGCTTCTAGCAGAGGCCGAGGGCCCGAGGCGGAGCTGCCGCGCCCGAATTAGTCCGCAGGTGGCCACACGCGCAGAGCGCACGAGAGCTAAAGGTACCCCCGCTATACTGACTGACCCACTCACTGGTTCGTGCGGTGCGTGCACGGGCTTTCGGTTTGTTGAAGCGTGTATACAACAATGAGCTTAAAATCCTTGCTTGTGCCGCATTCCGATTTCCGATGCGGACGAGTTTGTATATTCTGTGTATTGACTAGCGCAGCGCAAGCTGTCGCTCGTAATTTTTTCGCCATGAGTAATAAACTTGTGGCGAATGAGCTGCTGGCGTTCCTGCAGCAGAAGGTGGATGTGATGGACGAGGTATCCGCTGTCCAAATCGGCGCAACGAACTAAAGCGAGGATGAAATAGCTGCTGCCAAACTATTGTTGTTCAGTGTACTAAACAATTAGTGCAACCAGATGGTGTCCCGCCAGCGTGACGGGACTAAGAGAAGCCTGCACGACATTATCACGCTGTTCAAGGAAACTGACCCGGACGACGTGCTGGCGTTTGTGGCGAAGGAGCTGGACAAGCTTCCACCAATCATCTTCGACCACGTCGATGTAACAAGCCTTGTGAAGGAAATTTTCTTTCTGAAGGGCCATCTCGCGGATGTTCTAGCGAAGTCAAAAGAAAGACCGGCGCCGATTTGCGCATTGATTTAGTGAGTTGCACAACAGTGTGGCGGTAAATAGGTCATCAGTCGATGCGTCTAACGTAAACATGTGTCGCGGAGATGGCCTCAATGTATCGCCGTCAAGCATTCCGCGTCAGCAGTTTCGTCTTCAGCGCACCCGTCGTATGCTGAGCTTACAGAGCGCTCCGCGCGCGTGTCCCGCAGCCCCGTGCCCGGTCGCGGCTCCTCCACGCAGTGCCTCCCGAACCCCGTCCCACCGCTAGCGTCTGCAGACCTGGCGAAGCCCGTACAAAAGGATTTCACTAACGTCCCAGGTTCTCCAAATATGAAGCCTGTACCAGAAAAGGCAGCGAAGAGGGCTGATGATGAGGGTTTCGTGAAGGTGCAAAGGACGCACTGTTTTTGAGATAGATAGATAGAGGAAACGCATTGAAATGGCTCGAAAGTTACCTCACCCATCGACAACAATGTGTGGAGATATCGAGACAAGTAGGACATCAAAAAATCATCTGTAGATCTGCCTATCGGGAAAATAACTGTGGTGTTCCACAAGGAACCATACTGGGGCCACTTCTGTTCTTGTTGTACTTATGCTAATGACTTAGCTAGTGTAACCTCCCACAACTGCATATTGTATGCTGACGATACGACCCTCAGCATTCAAAATTACAATTATGACGAAGGTAAATACCAGATTGAAATAAACGAGGCACTAAATAAAATTATCATTTGGCTCAATCAAAACAATCTCCATATTAATATTAGCAAAACCAAAATGATACAGTTCCAAACATACATATAACAGTAAACGTCCACAGTTAAAAATACAACACGATAATGACGCAATTGAAGAAGTTGAAAATACCAAATTCCTAGGGATAACAATAGACAAACACTGTAACTGGAAAGCTCATATTGATGAACTCTGCACAAAGGTAGATAGGTTCGTATTCGTTCTACACAGATTAACACGTGTGGCTAGTGTTGATGCGGCACTATGTGCATATCATGGCTATGTCTCATCAATTTTGCGTTATGGTATTATAATATGGGGTAATTCTGTAGAACTTAACAGAGTGTTTCGAGCTCAAAAGAAATGCATTCGCTCAATATGTGGAGCGCACCCACTGGACAGCTGTGTTCCATTATTCAAAAAATTAAAAATATTACCACTCCCAGCACTATATATTTTTGAAATTTGTATTTTTGTGTAACAAAATAAGCATGAATTCAACCTGCATAATGATCTTGTATCTAGACCTAGTCGCAAAGTCCACATGCTTCGTGTGCCTAGACGAAATAATAAACTATTTTCTAATAATGTATTTTGTATGGCGACCAAAGTTTATAACAAGCTACCAGACTGTTTTAAAACTCTTAACTTTAGGACATTTAAATCTAAATTATTTAATTATCTCTTATGTAAATGCTATTACTCGACTAATGATTTTATGAATGAATGAAATGAAAAGTTGACTTAAATATTAGAATAATTATATTTTGTTCTTATTATCCCTTTAACTTAAGTAATTTAATCTTTTTGACATTTCCATTCCTAATATATTATTTGACTAATTGACAATTTGAATGTTATTCTAATTTATTTAATTCAATGTTATATCTAATAAAATAACCAAAACCCTGAAAATGTATTTGTACGCCGGAAACGGCAGAATATTATGAACTTTTAAAAGTATGTAACAACTCTGTAACAATATTCTGACAAATAAATGGACTATGACTATGACTATGATATATGTGAGAAATTCAAAAGTGGGAACTTTTTGTCCTCCCCACTCCGGCTCACCTCCTAAACCGAGACGTCGTGACTTTTAGTATGTTCACTTCTTAAGTACCCTGAACGAGTTTCTGATGGAATCGCTTAAGCAGAGACTTAAGCGATTCCTTCAGAAATTCTTTCAGAAACTTACGCACTCTACGCCCCATTTTGGGCCATTCGTTGTCTGAACTAACTTATTACTAATAGTCGCCTGCGAGGCTATTTTAAAAATATAGATTTTGATGAAATTTCGTATGGTGGTTTGGTTCTTTGAATCCTGGGAAAGGAAATAGCCAACTGTTTAACGACATACCACGCATGCAAAGCTGCGAGCAGAAGATAGTCTAGATAAAAAAAAAAACTACAAAATGTCCAGTCAAAAATTTACTATCTAATATTAATAATCGCCTTCCCGGAGATAGGATAGTTAATATCTCGGTAACGGCTAGCCAGGCGTCGAATCACCCTCTCCTTATCGCGTTGCACCCTGGGGCACGAATGCCCCGGTGGGTTCCCGCATTGTCGAGGCTGGGGGGCCCAGTGGCCGTAGCTTGGTCACCCACGGTGAAGAGAAGAGAAACCTGAGGAGGGGCCGCTCGTCAGGTCTTTTGCCGATAAGCCGACGATGTAGCGGCCAACAAGTAGGTTGCGGTGCCGCTTGGGCGACATCGCAACTGAGGCGGGCCGTGATGTCGTATGGGAGGCATTGCGGCTTAGGGTTGGAGGCCGCGGCGGGATAGGAGTGCCGGTATTCCGGTGCGCCGCTCTCCCTACCTTCCGCGGCCTTGTCGGGGTCGTTACCGTCTGATGGCAGACGCGGTGGGGCCGCAGGGGAGGAGGAGTGTTGGTATGACGATGGCCGCTCTCCCTATCCTCTGCGGCCCGAAAATTGGCAGGCGACGGGGCCAATGACCTGACCCGTCGCAGGGGGACCAAGGGTGCCCAGACACGGGGTCGTCTGGCGCCTATGTGCTGGTTTGGTCCCTGGGGTGGTCACGGCGTGCTATGTGTTCTGGTGCGCCGGTGATGGGGAGTACCCCCCAGGGGAGGGTCCGGTGACGGACAGCCGCGGCGGGTTCACGGATGAGTGCTAACGCGTGCCCGTGTTTCCTCCATAAGTGGCAGAGGACACCGTGGAGTTTTAGTGGGTTAGAGTCCCACATAACTGCACTATCTCCCTGTGGTAGTGCAGAATGCATGAGCATTTCTCCACGTTAAAATAAAACAAGGGTTGGCACGAACCTACAACCCAATGCGCACTTCATATCATAGTTGCGACAAATTTTAGGGCGACAGTACCTACAATATGTCCACCACCAGGGGTGCGACATCAGCTCGACGTACGATAGTGCAACTGATTGTTTTCTCGACTTTTTCGAACATTTGATCGAGGAATGCCTATAGCGCGACACAGTTGTGCACAAACTAAAGCGCTACAAACGTTTCTATATTTTGTTGCTAATCCTAATAGCAGTTCTTTTTTTAATTCCCAATTCAGTTGTATTTTTTTTGTAATTTTTTTTATGTTTGTGATATAGGTACGTATATCTTCGTTCTGTCAAATGCTTAACACCTTTTTACAAAATATTGCTTTTGCAGGGATGTTAATTGTTGAGGAGTTCTCCTGGTACTTCAATATCAGCTCCACTTCACCATATGCATTGTGACGAGCATAAATTGCTTACCAGCGATTTGATTACTTTGGTATGCAACCATATCAAAATAATCGAATCGCAATCCGTGCAATACTTATTATTGAGTAGTGTCTCTGAACTGTACCTAGTCTTTATCATCAGGTCCAAATTGTTATAGGTGCGCCTATAATATTTGAAGAGTTCCCTCGATCTCCAGGATTCCATCATCAGATCCTGACTTGATGACAATGGGACCACTTGGGAAGTATAACCCTTTCAAACAAAAAACCTTTTTTACAAAAAAATAAACGACTGACTTTCGAAATTAAAGTTATTTTTCACTATAAATAAAATAAAATAAAAATAAACTATGTAGTGTTTTTTTTGGAAGTCTTTTTTTTTTGTAAAAAAGTTAAAAAGTTTTTACTTTTCACTTTTTAGTCGTACCTACCTACCCCAAGTAAATTCATATAACACTACTTGCTATGTGAATATCAGTGACCGGAAGCTATTGAACACATCTGCCTACCCCTGTAAAGGGTACAGGCGTGATGTTATGTTGTGTGTTTGCGTAAACAATGCATACATTATGCTATAGCAGCAATCGCGGTTGATTTGCTGGCACTTATAGAGTTCCGTTGTCTGTATCCGAAACTCATCATCAGATCTTTACAAAATTTAAATGGGACCATTTCGGAATGAACTTCTTTCGAACAAAAAAAAATTTGCAAATCCTCTATACAGTCTGGCCATAAATACTGTTACAATTAAAAGTAAGAAAGATATTACTTTTGAATTTGGAATCTGTCACTTTTATACGATTGTTCATTGGGTTTTCTCATTTTGGCGCCAATACATTTTACAATATTTTGCGATATTAAAATGGAGTGGGGTGATAAAGAGAACCGAATCGCTGTGATTGCATTACACAAAGTTGGTATGGAGCCAAATGCATTTTTTTAAACTCTCCATACGCTTGGTATTAGTCAAATGTTTGTGTACCGGGCTATTAATAGGTACAATGAGACCTCCTCTGTTTGTGAGAGAAAAAGATCTGACCGTCCACGTAGTGTTCGTAAGAAAAAGGTGGTCAAAGCAGTAAGGGAAAGAATTCAAAGAAATCCTGTCTGAAAGCAAAAGATTTTATCTCGGGAGATGAAGATAGCACCCAGAACCATGTCGCGTATTTTAAAAGATAACTTAGGACTTGCAGCCTATAAGAGACGTACTGGTCATTTTTTAACTGATAAATTAAAAAAGAATAGGGTGGTAAAATCGAAACAACTACGGAAGCGGTACGCAAAGGGAGGTCACAGAAAAATTTTGTTTACGGATGAGAAAATCTTTACAACTGAGCAACATTTTAACAAACAAAATTACCGTATTTATGCTCAAAGCTCTAAGGAAGCTTCCCAATTAGTAGACAGAGTGCAACGTGGGCATTATCCGACTTCAGTGATGTTTTGGTGGGGTGTTAGCTATGAAGGAGTGACGGCCATATTTTTGTGAAAAAGGTATCGAAACATCGGCACAAGTGTATCAAGAACCATTCTTGAGAAGGTAGTTAAGCCCCTTAACAACACCATGTTCAATAACCAAGTATGGTCCTTCCAACAAGACTCGGCGCCGGGTCATAAAGCTCGGTCCACGCAGTCTTGGTTGGAAGTGAACGTTTCGGACTTCATCAGAGCTGAAGACTGGCCGTCGTCTAGTTCCGATCTTAATCCGCTGGATTGCGATTTATGGTCAGTTTTAGAGAGTACGGCTTGCTCTAAACGCCATGATAATTTGGAGTCCCTAAAACAATCCATATGATTGGCAGTGAAGAATTTTCCCATGGAAAGAGTGCGTGCTTCCGAATAAGCTTTTTATATTTTAAATTGTTTTATATTTATGTATTAAACTAACACACTGTAAAAGTAATAAATATTATTATATGCAATAAAAAAAATTTTTTTTTCTTCGTGACAACATTTATGGCAAGACTAGGTATATGAGGGAGTTATATAGTTAGAACACACATAAAAAAAATATATATAAACATCCGAATTGAGAACCTCTTCCTTTTTTGAAGTCTGTTAAAGATAAAAATATGAAGTTTAAAAAAAACTAAAAGACACGCTTTTATCACGCACTAAAAATATAATTACATTTTAATTGAATTTAAAAAGCGTGGACAGCTGTTTGAATTAATTAACTATCCACCTCCTGGCTCCATCATATAGACCCTGGACACCAAGTGCAATATATTGGATTTATCAAAGCGAATCATATGACCCCAAACTCGAGGGTTTAGTAATAGCCCCTGAAGAGTTCCAATATCCACATCTTGGCTCCATAATCAGGCCCTCGACACCAAGTGCAATATATTGAATTCGTCAAAACGAATCATATGAGCCCAAACTCGAGGGGTTTACTAGTAGTCCCAAAACAGTTCCACTGTGGACAGTTGAGTGTCAAAGTCAAAGTCAAAAGTCAAAGATTTATTTGCCGTTAAATATGGTTACAGAAGTTCTTAAAAAGGTATTACAGGCTTAACATATTCAATCATAAAATAATGACATGCAAATTTTTGTTACAATAAGATTATTTAAATTTAAATTGAAGGTATTCTTTTATATCATAGAAAGGATTCTCAATTAACCATCTGTGTAAAGCCCTTCTAAAGCGGACCATTGGTAGTTCTTTAATTTGGTTAGGAATCTTGTTGTGTATCTGAATACACATAGGATAGCAACTCCGTCTATACTATAGTTCAGTTTTCGTTCCAGGAATAATTAATCTATTAGGGTATCTAGTTTTGAACTTACATTTATCTCCCAGTTTTTCAAACATATCCGGGTGAAATTTGGTAAATTTACATATTTCCTCAATATAAATGTTATTGTAAGTAGTTTAAGTTTTCTAAATAATGGTTTACAGGATGTTAATGGGTCTACATTACAAATCGCACGTATACATCTCTTTTGTGCGACGAAAGCTCTTTCGAGATGCGCCGAGTTTCCCCATACCAGTATACCATAACGCAATATTGGACCCACATATGCATGATAAGCCTGCAATGTGGCTTGTCTACTTGTTAGGTTAGATAAACGCCATAGAACATAAGCAAACTTACTGAGTTTTCCACATATCATATCAATATGACCAATCCAGGAGCACCTCTCATCTAGAACTATCCCAAGAAAAGTCATACGATCCGATTGTTGTATTTGTTTATCTTTATAAGTGATATTTAAATCGATTTGATTCCAGTTTTTGTTACGAAATTGTATACCTATATTTGGTTTTATCTAGGTTGGGTCTTAGGTTAATCTTTTCCATCCAAGTTATTATTTTACTTACGGTACTATTTATTTCCTCATTATAGTTTTCTTTAGTTTTAGGAATAATTACGGAAACATCGTCTGCAAAGAGTATGCAGGGATGATCAGTTACTTCTGCTAGGTCATTGATATAATATATCAAAACAATTGGGGGGCCTAAAATACTACCCTGTGGAACGCCTGTACAATTGTAACCTAATTTGGATTTAAATTTCAGGTCTCCGTTTTGATTTGGTTTATCCACAGTAATTTCTACAAATTGCGACCTGTTTGTAAGGTAACTTTTTAGCCATTCATTTGCCTTACCGCGTATTCCATATTTATCACATTTTTTTAGAAGTAGCTCGTGCGATACAAAGTCAAAAGCTTTAGACATGTCAAAAAATACAACAGTTGTCGGGATTTTCTGTTCAATATTTTTAGTAACTAGGTCGAGGGTAATTACTTACATAAACAGACAGCAGCAAGAAGTTTGACAGCCAGTTCCGGTGGGTCACATTCCGGGAAGAAACGCTTCACAACGTAGTAGACACCAAGTGAAATCTATTGTAAGAAAACGGCTGTAGGTGCCCTCTCAGGTGATGATTCGTACTCTAGAGAATGATGTTCTACTGTTTAATATCCAGCAGAGAGCGAGCAAGCTGTGAGGTGTCACTGCGTCACTTCACGAGTACGTACTTACAGATATTCCGCTTACTCTGGAAATCGATCCCAATCTCGATTGTATTCTAATCCGAACCAATTTCAATTCCAATCTTTAGAAAATTGGCACTCTTGAACGAAATCGAGATTGATTGGAATCGACTGCATGTTCGACTACCTACAATGATCATGTATGATCAGCCGGTTGATTCTGTAAAAATCTCACCGTGAAAACTTAGGTGAAGTGAGTTTGTTTTTGCTAGGAATTGACACTATTGACAGCTCACTCCACGCTCACTTCACCTAAGTTTTCATGGTGAGATTTTTACAGAATAGCACCGCTGATCATGATGTTTGTAGGTACGTAGAGTTCGTCGCTACTCGCCGGCGGCGGCGCGGCGTTACCCTACTGCCCACTACCTATTGTCACAGTAATGCGGTTTTATTACTCTATTCGATTGTATTTCCCTTGGAGCGTTACTATTTTAATAGGAATCTAGATTAGCACATTTATTACCCAAGTGCTCTTTGTTTAGCATTTATTGTTACAACGTCGATGTTATTAACAGCATGTGAATTGGTACTCAAAATGTTTTGTTGTTTGTCAAGATTAACTTTTCGGCAGAGAGAGGTAAATAATGTAAATATTTAATTTCATATATTTTTACCAATACACTGGCTAGTACTTAATCAGTACCTAATATACTTCTACAGGAACCTTGCTTTTACCTGCAGCATCTCCCGCGTATTTTTAACTTTCCACTCCGGTTTTGATAAGTATACTTACCATATGATTAAACAATGTTAATTTGTTATACAATCTCTAGTATACGGGATCCTTTCGCAATATTATACCTAGTTAGCTATCGACCGGGGTCTGGTCGGTGCACCCTAAGCACAACGCACACATAGAAAGCCTCGAGATAAGCTAGTAAACGGCTGACACCGAGCACAAGTCTCGTTCCCGTGGAAATATCGGAATAAAAGTCATTATATGGCCTAATCCCGGTCATGGTCTACCCATGTGCGAAATTTCATCTAAATCCGTTCAGCCGTTTTAGCGTGAAAACGTAACAAACAAACAAAAAATATATTAAAATGGTTTAGATTTGTCTGCTTTGAGCTTAAGGCTCAACTCACACCAAAAGAGCGTCGAAGCGGAGCGCAGTTTCAGTGTCATATGAATTTTAATTTTAGTCCGCCGCGCCGCGCCGCACAGTGTGGGATTTGACCTTAGTTGCGGACATCCTGTTTTATGCGTTTTTCTGAGAGATAACATTGAAACAAAACTCCAATTAAAACTCCCATTGATGTATCTGTCATAGTTTTGTAGAAATTCAGAAAACAATGAAAAACGAATAGGTACTTAGTTTATTTGAAAAATCCCTTTCCACCAAATGCAAGACAAAGAACTCGACTTGTCAAAGCACAAATAATTTTGTTTAAATTCTATTGCCCTTTCTCACAACGAATGAACAAAATTGATCAAAATTAGTCGATTTTGTGCACGGAGCCTATGCCATGTCCACCATTCAACCTTTGGGTTAAAAAGACCAGGAGGTTATCTAGGATGTTAATTGCTTTTATTAAGTAGTTGTCGAACTGGGTGGTGCACGTGCACAGTACCCCATCTGATCGGGATCAGATGATCTGATTGCACTCTGAATAGAAGCGCTTAATAAGACCGACCGACGACGAGAGCGGTACGACGATGCGACGGACGCTCCCTTAGCAAGCCAGAGGGGCAATTCTACTATTTTTAACAACGTTCACAGTCTGATCTCAGTCTCAATCTGTCAAAAAATACTTCAAATTTCCCTACATTTTGACAAGTTTTTGACATTTCTTTGTCGCTGAGATGAGACTGCGACTAGATTTTGAACGTTTTAAATTACGAGAATTGGCCTTCAGGTGTCGCGCGTCCTATACCTAATACCACAGAGCAAATAATAGTAACCTAAATCCTACGACTTCTTGCATTTGTAGCGTCGCGGTTTTATTGATGAAAGTACCGCTTTCATACGCAGCAAATGTTCCCTTATACTTTAGATTATTTAGTCCTTAATAAAAAAGTAAAAAAAAAATCAAGTTAAACGGTTTTAATGAAAATGATGATGTAGATAATGTAAGTACTAAAAGCTAAAAAATAATTCGGTAGGTCCTTGGTACCACTCATCACACCACTTTTCTCATAAATCTAGGGTATTGATTAGACAAAATAATAAAATCGTGGGGCGCATGAAATTTTCATCAACAGTCAACCGCCATTAAATTCAGGTTACGCTACGCCCCACGGTTTTATTTTTTTGTCTGATCAATGCAGACAAAATGACACGATTTCTTTTAATATCTGTCTGCATTCTATTAGGTATTTAGTCTGTTCTTCCGTCGACAAAACCCGTTTCTATGGTAGTCATGCTACGGCCTACGATGAGGAAAGTGTGATGACTGGTACCTAGGACATACCGAATTATTTTTCAGCATTTAGTACAGACGCCAGCACATCAAGCTACTACAAGCTGTCAAATGTCTTTAATAGATTTGCAACTTTATCGCTAAAGCGTAAGGTTCAAAGTTGATTGGGAAAATTTGACAGTTTCGGGTAGGTTGATGTGCTGGCGTCTGTACATTATCTACATCATTATTTTCATTAAAACCGTTTAACTTAAACATTTTTTTTAACCAACTTCAAAAAAGGAGGAGGTTCTCAATTCAGATGTTTATACAATGTGGAACAGGAATTACGACATTAAATTAAAAGGAGCACAGTACTAGTCCATCAAAACATTTTAAAACATGAAGATTAGTAGGATATGGAAAATTTATAAATTTCAATTTTCAAACAAAATAAATGGCAGAATCAACTGCATAAAAAGTAAACACGCTTTATCTACGAAAAGTCACTGACCTATTGCGCGGCGTGATGCGGGGTGCAGCGGGCGGCGCGGGCGGCCGGGGCCGCGGCGCGGTGTTGGGCGGAGGTACTTTCAACAAATCAGCGGCATAAATTCACTAAGTTGCGAGTTGTTAATTAATAAAAGATCACTGATTGAATAATTAATCACATAATATCACATCACAATCTTTAAATCATCAATAGTCAAATTTTCAAAGTGTCCCCCGTTGTTCATTATGCACAAGCGACATCGTCTTATTAAATTTTCACGGACTCGTCTTAACAAGGTCCCCATCTGCCATTCTTTTAAGTTTGTCGAAGGCATTAATTATTTTAATTTTTAAATCGTCCATGGCAGATCTCTGGATAAAAGTTGAACTTTTCTGAACTTGTAAGGTCGCCGTGCATGCCGTTTCAAAATTCTATGAATCGGGTTGTTTTCAAAATATTGTAATATCTGGTCCTCGATACTTGAATTTGAAGACACGCCCTCTCCTTGAGGAACCAAAGGCTGATGCTCTCGTAACCTCTGATCGGCCAGGGTAAAAACACGGCTATTGGTAGGGCACGTTTTTTGTGTTACCATATCTCTCCCGATATGTACGCAATGCTAAAGCCGCATTTTGGTGACATTCTCCGTACGTAAGTACCATGTCGGTGTACTCCTCAGCTTATTTGAGGCATAATTAAACTAAAAAACTTACAAACCTAACCTAAATCACAAAACTAGCTACCTAATAAATGCCTAAATAACTTAAGTACTAATATTACACTATCACTTAACAATAAGTCACACTAAACTACACATACTATGCACTAATCCAACTATCATAAATCGTCTTTAATCACAATAACAACTAAAACTTTTCATAAAATAACGACAATGCGCGCGCGGCTCGTCTTGTGATAAAAAAAGTCGGCGTGTGCTAACCTCAAAGGGCGCCGCTATGCACTGATTGACATAGTTACCGAGTCAAGGACTTTTTGCCGAAAAATTCCGCTCACACACACACTCGCAATTTTCTATGCACCACTAATGCATTATTTGCGTAAGTAATATTTCTTTTTCTTTCTAATTGTAGTATTTTGCGGGAGTGGGCGGGGCGTGTCAGATAGGGATCGTATGACACTTTTCTCTGTCTTTCAAGCATCTATCTATTGCGAAGTAGAGAATAGAATCGTACGGTTTTGGACAGGTTCTTGACCTTACAATGTTTACCTATTATTACGGACTCAGTTCTACATCATGTTGAAAAATAAGAAAATGAAAAATAATTTCCTGTGGCTAAAGTATTCATTGGATTTGATTGATTTTTTGTATACGGGTAAAGTGGATGCCACTCTTTACGTGGTTTAAAGGAATGTCAATCGTCCTGCCCCACATTGTATAAGTACCTATATTGTATATATTTTTAATGTATGTTCGGGCATAACTCCCTCATATAGTATAAGACGGATTTGCAAATTTTTTTTTGTTCGAAAGATGTTTATTCCGAAATGGTCCCATTTAAATTTCGAAAAAAATCTGATGTTGCGTTTCGGAGACAGACAACGGAACTCTTCAATAAATGCCAGCTAATCAACCACGATTGCTGCTATAGCTTATGTATGCATTGTTTACGCAATCACACAACATAATATTACGCCTGTACCCTTTAAAAGGGTAGGCAGATGTGTTCAATAGCTTCCTGTCACTGATATTCACATAGCAAGTAGTGTTATATGAATTTGTTTGGGGTAGGTAAGTACCTACACCTAAAAAGTGAAAAATTAAAATATTCATATCTGCCGTGGCATAACTAAAATGCCGTTATCCGACATCTGGTCGATTTTTAACTTTTAATGCTATTATAAAGAGAAAAAAAATCTATGGATCTGTTTCCGAATTTTAAATACCTTGCAATTCAAGGAAACAAATCCATTTATTTTTTTTTTCTCTTTATAATATCACTAGCTTCTGCCCGCGACTTCGTCCGCGTGAAATTTATTGTTACTCCGACCCACCCCGTCGCATCACATCGCCTGCCCGCGCTATCACTTCGTTTTTGCTTAGCGTTCTTTCTGACTTTTTTTCTTTTTGCTCGGCTCCTAAAAGTCATAGCGTGATGTTAAATAGCCTATAGCCTTCCTCAAGAACTGGGCTATCAAATGCAAAAAGAATTTTTCAAATCCGACTGGTAGTTCTAGAGATTAGCGCGTTCAACCAAACAAACAAACAAACAAACTCTTCAGCTTTATAATATTACTAGCCTCTGCCCGCGACTTCGTCCGCGTGAAATTTCTTGTTCCCCCAACCCATCGCATCGTATCACCCGCCCGCGCTATCACATCGTTTTTTCTTAGCTTTCTTCCTGACCTTTTTCTTTTTGCTCAGCTCCAAAGAGTCCTGGCGTGATTAAGCTTTCCACATGGATTGGACAATCTAATGCAAAAATAATTGATAATTCCAGAGATTAGCGTGTTCAAACAAACAAACAACAGTTTGTTTTTCTGTTCTATTAACTGCTAAAAAAAAATAAAAATAAAAATCGTTTATTATCAGGCGTCGTCGGCCCATAGCGTGTTAGTATTACAAAAACTTAAAAACTATGTTAGCAGACTACTTAGGCACAGATGAGTACAATATCAAAAAGAAAAAGAAAAAGAAAAACACCGCCACCATTTAGACCTAAAGGTAACTTTATTTAATAATAGCTGTGCCCCGCCGTTTCACCCGCGGTAATTTCAGGAAAAAACCTACTAAAAAGTTGTTGACAAAAAAAAACAACCGACTTCCAAAAAATACAAAGTGAAAAATAACTTTGATTTCGGAAGTCGGTGTCGTTGGTTCTGTATTTTCATTTTTTGACACCGACTTTCGAAATTAAAGTTATTTTCACTTTGTAGTATTTTTTTTGGAAGTCGGTTGTTTTTTTATTTTTAAGTTTTTATTTTTCACTTTTTAGTTGTACCTGCCTACCCCAAACAAATTCATATAACACTACTTGGTATGTGAATATCAGTGACAGGAAGCTATTGAACACATCTGCCTACCCCTTTCAAAGGTACAGGCGTAATGTTATGTTGTGTGATTGCGTAAACAATGCATACATTGCTATAGCAGCAATCGCGGTTGATTTGCTGGCATTTATTGAAGAGTTCCGTTGTCTGTCTCCGAAACTCATCATCAGATCTTTATGAAATTTAAATTGGTCCTATTTAAATTTCATAAAGATCTGATGATGAGTTTCGGAGTAAAAATATTTCCGGAATAAAAATATTTCGAACAAAAAAAATTTTTGCAAATCCGTCTGTCTATACATATTATATGAGGGAGTTATGCCCGAATATACATAAAAAATAAAAAATAGAAACATCCGAATTGAGAACCTCCTCCTTTTTTGAAGTCGGTTAAAAATATATTCCATTACTTTAAGATATTACTTAAGATTATTACTTATACATGTAAACTATGCGACTATATTACTTGTAAACTATGCAACTCCTAAGATATTCATTGAAATCAAATGATGTCAAGGGCAATTTTATTCAAAATTAAATACTTGTGATGAATAACGTATTTATTTTGATATGGATTAATATCATGTTTATAAAAAAAAAACCTTCGCAAATAATGCATTAGTTTAGAAGAAATTTGATTACCATAAAAAAGGTTATAGTGAGTAAACCTTAAAAGATAGACATATGCTGTCGCGGACTTTTTTTTAGAACTTTTAAAGGGAAACAATTCCGTCGTACATGATTTTTGCGTAACTAACCGTTTACGCAGCGTACGCAACGAAAGCTCTCAAAAGGAATATTTTTTTCCCGTTTTTGCATCATTTTTCATTGATGCTCCGCTCCTATTGGTCGTAGCGTGATGTTATATAGCCTATAGCCTTCCTCGATAAATGGACTATCCAACACAAAAATATTTTTTCAATTCGAACCAGTAGTTCCTGAGATTAGCGCGTTCAAACAAACAAACAAACTCTTCAGCTTTATAATATTAGTATAGAAGTATAGATAGTATAGATCAGTACCCTTACCATGAGTTGGCATAACTTTACGTAACCGTACTCGCTAGCGAGGGCGTAAACAAGTTTCTATGGAGAATTGTACAGCGCCTCTGACGGTCACTTATAAAACTGTAGAACGCTAGTATGAGTCGAACGGTAAATCACCTATCGAAATCTATACGCTAGCGACTAACGTTTTCGATAGCAACTCATGGTAGAGGTACAGGTGTGGCCAACCGGTCGATCGCGATCGACTGGTCGATCGCGACTAGTAGTTCAGTCGATCGTGGCAAGGAAAAAAATATGAATACGTAGAACAGACTGTGCGCATCGTACCTAATCACTAAATGCTGCACGCATCATCTTGTATCATTTTTCAATCGCCGTTCCGTCACGTTATTTATCCTTTCTTCTATGCAGTTTAGCTCTCTTTTGTTTTTGGTGCGCGATAACAATAATCGGGAAGCGTACATATGTGACGCTGGAGTGGGGCGCGGGCGGAGTTACGAGTAGTTACGAGTAGTTACGAGTTATATTTTCCGTCTTAATAAAATAAAAATACTACATAATTGTGTACTGAACTATGCTGTTTCATTTAAGATTTCAAGAAGTATGTAATTGGTAGATCGCCCTGAGTGTCGTCAGTGAACAGTAGATCTTGCGTCTAACCAAGTTGGCCACCCCTGGTATAGATAGTATAGATTAAAAGTTAAAAATCAACCAGATGTCGGATAACGGCATTTTAGTTATGCCACGGCAGATATTAGGTCCTTACATATGAAATTGGCGTTTTGTACGGGAGGAATATAAAGACAATTTTTTTTTTATAAAATATAATTAATCAAAGTATGCACCGTTGTTATCTATGCACTTTTGCCATCTCCTAGGTAGTTCATTGATCCCTTTACTAAAAAAAAAACATGGGGGCGAGAATCAAAGAACTCTTTGAAGGCGGTTTGGACTGCCGCATCGGAGTTGAATTTTTTTCCTTGTAAGTCGTTGTCCAAATTCCGGAAAAAATGGTAATCTGTTGGAGCAAGGTCCGGGGAGTACGGTGGATGTCGCAGACATTCCAATTGTAGCTCATCTAACTTAGTGGTTGTTTGTTGTGCAGTGTGTGGTCTTGCGTTGTCGTGAAGCAGCAGTGACCTAGAGCGATTGATCAATCTCGGTTGTTTAGCAGCTAGTTCTTCCTTCATGGTTTGCAGTTGCTGACAATAGATATCTGCCGTAATCGCTTGGCCAGATTTTAGAAAGCTGTAGTGAACGACACCGGCGCTAGTCCACCAAACACTCACAAGTAACTTTTTCTGAGTCAATTTTCATTTAGGGCAGGATTTGGCTGGTTCTCCAGGGTTCAGCCATTGCGACGAGACTTCCGATTATCGTACCGTATCCACTTTTCATCACAAGTAATGATTCGATTTAAAATCCCTTCATTATTGTGTCGGTTGAGCAAAGTAACACAGCAGTCGACGCGTGTTCGCAAGTTCGATTCATCCAATTCATGAGGTACCCAACGTTCAAGTTTTTTTATTTTCCCGATTTGCTTCAAATGGATTAATACAGTTTTATCATTTACCCCGAAGCCTGCAGCTATCTCTGAAGTGCTTTGTGATGGATCCGCTTCCACAATAGCCTTTAATTCTTCATTTTCCACTTTGGTCTCCGGCCGTCCACGGGGTTGGTTCTGAAGGTCGAAATTTCGAGAACGAAAACGTTGAAACTAAAAACGTATCGTGCTTTCTTTTGCGAAACCAGCGCCGTACACATCATTAATCCTTCGAGCTGTTTCTGCAGCAGTGGTGCCACCCACGGTAGAACTCGTACTCGTAAATATACCGATATTTCAAGTTTTCCATTGTGCGGTAATAAGCGACGCCAAAGAAAAAAATTATGAGGAAAAAACAAATGAATGACTGTTTTCAAAACTCAAATGTACCAGCTAAATGAATGTATACATTTGAATTTGGAATTCTTAACCAAAGAGGAGATATTTCAGATCAAAGTGGTCAGCACGACAAAACGCTAATTTCATATGTAAGGACCTAATATAAATTATTAATTAAACGTAAGTTGTGCAAGAAAGCCTTTTATACTGTTAAAGATTATATTGAGGATAAAAAGGCTTGGGATTGAGCTGCTTCCAATTTCTGCATTTTGAGTGTTTTTGTTGTTTTTTTTTTATAATATACACATTGACTTTAATGATTTTTTTCTAAAACAATGACATTTGCTTACTTTTTAAAGTATTACATTATTTTAATTATTGTGAATATGAAGACGATGTGGGTCATTCATTGATTCCGAGGATCGATTGATAGACACGATTTATGTCAAGATTTATTATAGATCTTGTTAACCACGTTTACTTTCGATTTGTCATCCTATCTTCAGAAATATTAATGCTTTGAATTTATTTGATAAAACGGAAAATACCAAACGGAATATGAAGACGATGTGGTTAAGTAATTTATTTTATTCATTTTATATGTTTTATTATTCTCTCCATGGTCTGGCAGTTTGAGTAATTTTTGTGGCGTACCCAAATGTCCTTTCTTTGGTATTGTTCGTCGGATCGTTGAGCTCCTTAAGTCTTGAGTTGAGCTGCACGATTTCTGACAAATGCGTGCACTGACTGGACAGGTCCTCTCAATCTGTGTGGTTCTTTCCTCAAAAGACCATCTCAGACATCGACCTACATGGTCTTCATATAACCTGACCAAGATTATGTCTGGACTTAGAGACTATGACCTCTGAGTTTGTTTCGGCCTTTCTTCTCAGAGTAGTCAGATAGGAAACGCCGACCTCGTCTAGTTTAAAAAATATGATTGACGTGTAAAAGTGTTTGTGCAAACCTACTTACAAAAATAAAATCATTTATCATTTATCAAAACATTTTACAAAAAAAAAACAACCAACTTCCAAAAGAAACACTACAAAGTGAAAAATAACTTTAATTTCGAAAGTCGGTGTCAAAAAACGAAAATACAGAACCAACGACACCGACTTTCGCAAATAAAGTTATTTTTCACTTTGTAGTGTTTTTTTGGAAGTCGGTTGTTTTTACAGTAGGTACTTATTTTCTTTTCAAGTTTTTTGTTTTTATTTCGTTACTTATTATTTCTGATTCTATTTAGTTCATTTAGTGCCTCATTAACTGTGTTCTACTAAGCCCTTTTATTTGATATTGATACACATTACCCATATTGAAACAAAGAAGAAATTAGAAATACCTACCTATTGAAACAATAATGAAATCTGGCATTTTGTGCCGGCGGCCATCTTAGATTTGAAAATTTTCGTAGTGTACATACAGTATTTTACTAGTCAAGCTCTTTCATTTAATACCCATATTGAGGGGGGTTGTGAAAAAATATGTAATCCACCATTTTGTAGTGGCGGCCATCTTGGATTTAGGTACAATTGTATTGATTAAATTAAATTGTATTGTCATCAAAACTAAAGGTGTGTAGGTACCAACTATTAGATCAATCTGCTAACAGGAAGGGGGTAAAATTTCAAGTACATACTAGATCCAAAAAACAAACGGCAGCTAAATAAAACCGTTTAAAAATGCACTGCAGCTGGTCGATTCTGTAAAAATCTCACCGTGAAAACTTAGGTGAAATGAGCGTGAAGTGAGCTGTCGATAGTGTCAATTCCTAGCAAAAACAAACTCACTTCACCTAAGTTTTTACGGTGAGATTTTTATAGAATCGACTGGCAGGTACCCAACTACCTAAACTGTGATAACTAGTACTCATCTACTCCTTTACGTTACTTTGTTGTACACAGACGCCTAAATAGCTGAGTATGTGTAGGCAGACTTGTACTGTCTATTATGTAAATTGTGGTCCTGGAAAAGACAAAGGAGTGAAATCCAATACAGCGTGTTATGCGAGGTTCCGTTGCGTTGTAGAGAAGAGTCACGCGTCACGCTCCTCGCGCCTCGCGTTTATATAAGCGAGCCCGAGACAGCGCCTGCGCTCAAATTGAATGTGCTGTTTCATGGGTACACGGTGACTACTCGACATGCCCAAGATGGTGACTCGCGAGAAGAGCGACTATGGCAGGAAAGTGCAGGAGAAAGCTGTCATTGAAAAGGTCATCATCACCATAATCTATTTCGCTTTTTTCGGTAGAGATGTGGAGGCGAGGTCCACGATCTTCAAATTTTTAGTGGAAAAGATCATCGGTTACATTCACTCAAACGTGGTATAAAGCTATTTCTGAGTAGAATTTAAAGGAGTAGCCCGCCCGCTCTCGGGGTGCATCCGGGGAGTGTGTGGCCGCGGCTCACGTGTTGTCTGTTGCGTGCAGAGGCAGATGGCGATGGAGCGCTGCGCGGCCGCCGCGGCCGCCGAGCGTCCCGCCAGCCCGGCCTGTGCGCCGGGCCCCTCCAGCCCGGCCGGCGCGCCGGGCCCCTCCAGCCCGGCCGGCGCGCCTGGCCCCTCCAGCCCGCCGCCCGCGACCACGCAAACGCGCGTGCTCTCGCTCGAGCACGGCGAGCATCACGACTCCACGCTCTATCGGTAACACATTATCTACAATGCACGAACTGGTCCTTGTTCCAACACCTTCGCAGGATTATTCAATGCTCTTGTGTTCTATTTTTTCAGATTTGAAAAAGGCTGCTATTTACAATTCTGCCCCGGTCCCTCTTTACTCGGCCGAAAAGTATTTCTCTATACCAATTATGTGATGTCGGATAATCGTAAGTGTCGCATTTTTCATTACCCGAATGTGTTAGAAGTTTAGGTATATAGAAGTCGTAGGTAGATCCAAAAAACCTACCTACCTATGACTTTATTTAATCATTATAAAATAGTTGGGTATGCAGGTACCTAATTATGAAAAAAACCGGGTAAGAGCGAGTCGGACTCGCGCACCGAGGGTTCCGTAACACTAACATCATTATGTTTTTAAATTTTCATCGGCGAGGCCTATATTCGTCAGAGAATTTTAACACTGTTAAAACTGTTAAAACACTGTGTACTGCGGTGTAGTATATTACAGTTTTATGTCAGCGCCATCTCTTGACTGATAGTGGAACTAAGTTAACTTTTGTTGATGATTTCTGAAAAAGTCTGCTATTTAGAGACTTCGTTTTATTTTTCCTGTATCTTTACATAAACTTCTATCACATAGAATAATTTCAGATTTTTCTCTTTGCAAACTTCGGAGATAAGGGGGGGGGAACGGTATTTTTTTTGTACATTTTTCATCAAACGTAAACATAGCGGCACAAAAAAAAGAAAAATGTTTGAGACTATGCAAACTTGTGCTCTTTCATATGATACCCCACATGCCCTAGTAGCCCTACTTCGAATTTTTCAGACCCCCTTTCAGACCCAGGTGGAAAAAAAGTGTATTTCTTTCATAATTGCAAAATAGTTGGGCAAACGTCATCTAAAACTATTCCAAATTTCAAGTTGATAGCATTATTAGTTCTTGAGATATCCAGCTGTGACAGAAAGACAGACAGACTTATTCTCACCATAAGGGTTCCGTTTTACCATTTTGGTACGGAACACTAAAAATGTTAATTGTGTTTTCTAATCCACGACGATCGGTGAGACTTTGAAGTCTAATAAAGTATCAGTTTCTGACGATGTTTTTCGAAAATAATCTATTCCACTAAAACATTTTCATGTAAAATGTTGCCGAGACGAGACCACAATATGGCTCGCACTGTCAAAAAGTTATCAGATCTCACGTAGCCAAGGTTCTAACTCTACAAACCCTAACTTCACAAACTCTACACCTTAGTCAAAATATGAGGCTTGGCCTTTCGTTACTACAAGAACTAATGTATAACAGTGAATAATGGTGATTTTAACCTTCCAAATATAAACTGGCAACCAGATGACGATGGTCAGTCTTTGTGCCCTAGTAACATCCAAGGTCATGTTCAGGTCAATTTGATTGATAATTTTACCGTCTGCAATATCTCGCAATACAATTCACACGTAAATGTCAACAACAAAATATTAGATCTAGTTTTATCTAATAGCGAGGCCTCAGTGGCAAGTTGCGCCGATCCCCTGGTGCCGGAAGATCCGCATCATAGGGCTCTCTGTGTGTCTACTGATTTTATGGAGCTGCATATTCTTCCCGCGCGTCCCCGTATAAAATTTTTTATATCGGTCGGCCGATTACACGGCCATTAATCATCGGCTGAGCCAGATCGACTTGTCCAACGAAGTAAGCACTAGGCCACTCGAAGATGCCGTATCATTTTTCTATAGTACTCTTAATGAACTACGTGATACTTTTGTACCCATTAAGACAGTAGTTCCTAGCAGCAGATACCCTCTTTGATTCAAGCAGCCTCTGATAAAAATTCTTAAAGAGAAAGCGAAGTACCACGCAAAATTTAAGAAATACGGAAACCTGTCCGATCATGAGTCTTTTGTTCTGCTCCGACAGCGTGCCAAGGAAGTTGATAGTGAAATGTTTAGCTGCTATATCAAAAAAATTGAGGAAGACATATCTAAGACCCCTAAAGCGTTTTGGTCGTACGTGAAGTCAAAAAATCAAATGAATGCCTACCCTTCCTCACTTAGATATAGAAGTAGCACTTCAAGTGTAGGAGAGGAAATCTGTAACATGTTTAGCGACTACTTCTACTCTAACTTTCTCGGTTCTACCACTAGTATCGACGGGGACGGCGATCATTCTAACGACTGCGCGCAGGGTTCAAACATGCATTTAAACGATTTGGTTTCTGACCTACATTCAGTCGAACTTAATGAGTCAGAATTATTCAATCTACTTAAAGGAGTTGACTTATCTAAATCTGCAGGACCTGACAATATTTCATCCGTTTTTATACTCAACTGTGCCAAAAGTCTGACTACTCCTCTTTCACTTCTGTTCAGGCGGTCCCTAAATTTGGGCGAGGTACCGGCAATTTGGAAGTCGGCATTAATCACTCCGATCCACAAAAAAGGACCTAGGGACCTCGTGGAAAACTACAGGCCCATATCCAAACTATGCATATTCGCTAAAATCCTAGAAAAAATTATATACAAGCAGCTATATGCTTGTCTTAAACTAAGTATCAGTGACCGTCAACATGATTTCCTACGAGGTCGGTCCACAACCACCAATCTTGTTGTCTGTGGGGACTATTTGACTGAATGTATGGCACATCGCACACAAGTAGATGTAGTCTACACAGATTACAGCAAGTGTTTCGATCGCTTGGATCATGCTATACTTCTACGTAAGCTTTTGGCTATGGGTATCAGTGGAAATCTCTACAGGTGGTTCTCATCTTATGTTGCTAACAGATGTCAAACTGTTGTTCTTAATGGGTACACATCGAAAACTATGGTTATCCCCTCCGGAATTCCACAGGGATCGCTTTTGGGACCATTATTATTCAATATCTTCATCAATGACGTCTCTTCATGTTTCTTGAACTCGACAGTTCTTTTATTTGCTGACGACATGAAGATTCTAAGTGAAATTAGAACTGATGAAGATGCTGAACGTCTCCAACATGACCTGGACAGATTCCAAGAGTATTGTATGGCCAACCGCTTGGATCTAAATGTCTCGAAATGTTATATATGTACCTTCACTCGTAAACTTAAACCTATTACTTACGATTACAAACTAGCCAACACTTCTATAGCCAGAGTTAATACTATTAGGGATTTAGGCGTCACTTTTGACTCGAAACTTATTTTTGACACACACATCGATAATATTACTAAAAAAGCGTCTAAGGCGTTAGGTTTCATCTTGAGGATTTCAGCCGATTTCAAAAATATCAAAACACTCAAGGTTCTCTTTTTTGTGCTTTTGTACGCAGTCATCTCGAATACTGCTCACCAGTATGGAATCCGATTTATAATACTTACATCAATCGCATTGAAAGCATTCAAAGGAAATTCTTAAGGTACATTCAGTATAGATCCAAAACCTATTTACCTAATTACCACAGCCGCTGCAGGAAGTTCCACATTCTTCCATTAGTAGAGCGGAGAAAAATTGCCGACATGGTATTCCTGTTCAATTTGGCTAATGGTGCAACTGACTGTTCCGAACTGATGGGGAAAATTGGGTTGCGTGTTCCATCCTTCACCTTAAGGAACCATCAACCTCTGTATGTTCCCGCTGTGCGGTGCATTTATCGACAAAACTCCTATGTGAGCTAGCAGGTCAACTCAACGTGCAACAACGCGCGCGCGCGTGCAACTCAATGTGTCAGAGTGTTGATGATCTTGATTTATTTTCCACCAGTGTTCAAAAACTTAAAAAAAATCTTTGTAATAACTTCTTTGAACGTCACTAAAATCTGTTAAATTTTTCTTAATTCTCTACGAGTGCTTAATTCTTACTTTCTCTTGCATGTCTACTGTTTCTTGTGCTATTCTTATAATGTCAGTGAAAACTTTTAATTGGCCTTCTTTCACTATCTGTCAACTATCTGTATCCTAGCTGTAAGTTTTCTTAAGAAATAAAAAAAAATTTTTTTTCACTGTATGCCCATGTGATGGTGCGGATTTTTACCTCTCGCGTCTTGACATCAACGAAAGTTCATCAGGCAACTATCCCGGGTGCAGCACAAATAACTTTCTGCTATTCAGGAATAGAATAGAATACTCTTTATTATGTACACCATATAAATTACAGACATAAATATAGAAACTGTACAAAGGGTGACACAATGGGCGGTCTTATCGCTAAGAGCGATCTTTTAAAGACAACCTTTGCAGGCTTTTTATTAATTCGAATAGTCGAAAAGTTTTGTGATAATCGCATACAGAAGACGATAAGTGCGGCGAGCAAGCGGAGTTCATCCGTAACCAGTACTATGGGCTGGAGTGGCACCGCGCCGCCGAGGACGAGCCCGCGGCCGCGCTCGGCACCGGCCTGCTCGTCACCGACACCGACATCTACTGCCAGCTGCGCCTCGCGCGCGCCGGCTCCTTCCACTACTACTTCGTGTACGACAGCGCGTGAGTATGCGTCGCGGGCCGCGCCGTCCGCTGCGCGGCCGCGTGCTCAGCGACTGCGTGTGTTGCAGGGAGTCGTCGGTGGGCCCGCAGGGCTCGGGCTGGTTCCACGTGGCGCCCACGCTGCGCGCGGGCCCCGGCGGGCGCGACGTGCTGCCGCTGGACGGGCTCATGTGCCAGACCGTGCTGGCCAAGTGCCTCGGGCCGCTGCCGCGCTGGGAGAGCGTGCTGCGCGTGTCGCGCGAGGCGGGCTACAACATGATCCACTTCACGCCCGTGCAGGAGCTCGGCGCCTCGCGCTCCGGCTACAGCATCGCCAACCAGCTGCGCCTCAACCCGCAGTTCAGTGCCGAGCCCGGCCGCGAACCCACCTTCGCCGACGTCGAGAACGTCGTCTCCAAGATGCGTACCGATTGGAAGGTGACACAGACGCGAGCCGCAACACGTTACCGTTCACGAAAGAGCACTCTTACGAAACTGATATTCTGTCGGGCGCGTGTGTGCAGATGCTGTCCATCTGCGACATCGTGTTGAACCACACTGCGAACGAGACGCCCTGGCTGACCGAGCACCCCGAGGCTACGTACAACTGCAGCAACTGTCCGCACCTGCGGCCCGCCGCGCTGCTGGACGCGCTGCTGGCGCGCCTCACGGCCGACGTGGCGCGCGGCGACTACGAGGCGCGCGGCGTGCCTCGCCGCGTCTGCGCGCACGAGCACCTCGAGGTGAGCCGCGCCCGCCGCGCCCGCCCCGCGCCCGCGCGCCCTCCTCACGCGCCCTCTGTCCGCAGGCCATCAAGCACCTCCTGCTGACGCAGCTGCTGCCGGAGGCGCGCCTGCACGAGATGTACACGTGCAACGCCACCGAGCTGGCGCAGGAGTTCTACTGCATGGCGCGCAACAAGTGAGTGTAGTGCGCGCGAGTGTGGCGGCGTGCCCTCGGGCGCGCGGCCGCTGACCTTGTTGTGCGCAGGGTGCCGGCGCCGGCCGCGCCGCGCGACGCGCCCGCGCTGCAGCTGCGGCCCGACGCGCAGCACCGCCGCCTGCGCGCCGGCGTGGACATGGACCGCGCGCTGCAGCTCTACAACGTGTACAGGTGAGGCGTCTCGACGTCTGTGCGACTGCGAGTCGGCACCTTTGTCATTGTTGTTCGTTGTAGAGCGGAGTGTTACGACGAGGAGTCGCGACTGAAGAAATGTTGCGAGGAAATGAAACGGAAGCTGGAGCAGCTCAACGAGGCCGCGGCGGACACGCTGCGCGACCACCTGCGCGCCGCCGTCGACAACGTCGTCGCCGGCATGAGGTGAGCAGACCCGTCCTGTCGAACTAATCATTCGTATACGAACACGAGAACTCACTGCAGACTCATTTTCAGATATTATCGGCTTCAGTCCGACGGGCCGAAGATCGAGGAGGTGAGCGCCGAGCACCCGCTCGTGCCCAGGTGAGCGTCGCTCGGCCAGCGCGCTCTGCGCTCGGCCGGGCACTGACGTGTGACTGTCGCAGGTACTTCACGTGGGCCTGCCCCGTGGAGAGCAGCTCGCTGGGCGAGGTGGAGGCGGTGCTGTTCGCGGACGCGGGCCGGCACTGCATGGCACACAACGGCTGGGTCATGGACGCCGACCCGCTGGTGGACTTCGCGGCCAAGTCGGCCGGCGCGCGCGTGTACCTGCGCCGCGAGCTCATCGCCTGGGGCGACAGCGTCAAGCTGCGGTGAGTGCGCGCGGCCCGAGCTGAGTGCGCGGACACGTACTGACCCACTGTGTGCGCAGGTACGGCGACAAGCCCGAGGACAGCCCCTTCCTGTGGGCGCACATGCGCGAGTACGTGGAGCTCACGGCCGAGGTGTTCGACGGCGTGCGCCTCGACAACTGCCACTCCACGCCGCTGCACGTGAGTGTCGCGCCGAGTGTGTGTGTGCGTGTGTGCGTGTGCGTGTGCGCGTGTGCTCAGGGTGCGCTCGTGTGCAGGTGGCCGAGTACATGCTGGACTGCGCGCGCAACGTCAAGCCCGACCTGTACGTGGTGGCCGAGCTCTTCACTAACTCGGATCACGTCGACAACATCTTCGTGAACCGCCTCGGCATAACGTCGCTCATTCGCGGTAGGACCGATTTATAGCTTTTATAATTTAAAGTTTTTGTTAATTTTATCCCTGCTGCTTCACTTGTAAATCTATATATATAGTATTAAAAACAATCGCTTTTCGTGCCTGTCTGTGTGACCGCTTAGATCGTCTGAAGTACACAAATGTCATTTAGAAAACATTTATTCGGGAACGTTTATGTGTATAATAAATCAATAACAAACTTACTTAAAATGAAGAAATGCCCATGTTCTGTCAAGTTGTAAAAACCGTGCGAAGCAGGCGCGGGACGCTCATACATTCATAAATGTGTGTCGACACAAGTCCGGACAACAATCAGTCATGTGCGGTGTCCGCAGAGGCGCTGAGCGCGTGGGACTCGCACGAGCAGGGCCGCCTGGTGCACCGCTTCGGGGGCCGCGCCGTGGGCGCCTTCCTGCGGGCCCCGCGCCGGCCCGCGCGGCCCCGCGTGGCCCACGCCATGCTGCTGGACCAGACGCACGACAACCCGTCGCCGCTGGACAAGCGCAGCGTGTTCGACGTGCTGCCCACGGCCGCGCTCGTGGCCATGGCGTGCTGCGCCACGGGCTCCACGCGCGGCCTGGACGAGCTGGTGCCGCACGCCGTGCACGTGGTGGACGAGGCGCGCCAGTACGCGGCCTGGGCCGAGGCCGAGGCCGAGGCCGGCGTGGGCCCGCAGTCGGGCGTGCTGGCGGCGCGTCGCGCGCTCAACGAGCTGCACGCCGAGCTGGCGGCGGCGGGCTACGACGAGGTGTTCGTGGACCAGGTGGACGCCGACGTCGTGGCCGTGACGCGCCACGAGCCGCGCCAGCGCCAGGTCAGTGCGTAGTGTGGGAAAATCTCAATCCATACGGGGAAACTAGGTATCTTAGAAACCATTTGGCCTTTTTTCATGAAAACAATTCATAATTTCTTTGCATTTAACGGAGGTGACTCCAATGCTGTGTTCGACATACTTACGGGTGACGAAAACTGGATTTATAGTTATGATCCTGAAACTAAGAGGCAGTCCGCTGTCTGGGCGTTTCCTTCCGAGGAGTTGCCAACTAAAGTGAAGAGAGGTCGAAGCGTGGGAAAAAAGATGGTGGCCTCGTTCTTCGGAAGTACAAGTCATTACTTAACAATTGTTTTAGAGAATCGAAAAACAGTTACTGAAGAGTGGTACACTAACAATTGTTAAGATAAGATAAGATAAGATAAGATTTCTTTATTTGTTAAACATTGTATACATACAAGAGCATGCAAGATATTATATAGTTTGAGTCCAATCATGTTTAGCCGTAAGTATCGGCGTACAAATATTTCCATAACAATGAAAAGAATTAACAATACTAAAAATCGAAAAATGCAATTACAAAGGTTTGATTTAGAAACTTTACAAATTAGAAATTATTTTTTATGTTATAATGTCAAAATTAAATTTAAGGCAAAAAACTTTAATGTCAATCAAATACAAGAATAATGTCAAAGTAACTACATGTCTGTTATTAGAAGATTTATGTCAAATTTGCAAGATAGATGTCAAAATTACAAGATTAATGTCAAAAATTACAGGAATTATGTCAAAAATTACAGCCGTGGTCATGTAAATTTAATTTTAGTGTCAGGAAAAAAGCAAAATTATTCAATCAAAAACTTTTTCGGTTAGAAATTCGGCGACATTATAATATGCTTTTTGCGATAGAAACATTTTTAATTGGCGCTTAAATGCATTACTATTCAGCTCCTTCCAACGTTTAGGTAATATGTTAAATATAGTAGGTGCCATGCATATGATACTTTTGCGCACGAGTGCCGTTTTCGCTGGGTAGACGCGAAGAATGGTCATATCCCGTCTGTTGCGCGGTACAATGTCCTGTAGACGTGAGAACAGATTCGGGTTTGTTTTAACAAACATTGCAGATTCTAGAATATATAGACACGGAAGCGTTAATATATTGTACCTTTTAAAATATGGTTTACATGTGTCAACCGTTTTAAGCCCAAACATAGATCTAATGCATCTCTTTTGGGCCTTAAATGCCTTGTTAGAGTCGGTAGAGTTTCCTCAAAATATGATACCGTATCTTAGGTGAGACGCAGCTAAACCATGATAGGCCGCAATCAAGGTATCTACATTCACCACTGCAGCTAGAGAGTGCAATGCAAATGCAGAACTACAAATTTTTTTGCAAAGGTTTTCGATTTGTGATTTCCAGTCAAGTCTTTTGTCAATTATTAATCCTAGGAATTTAGTTGTATTCACTATTTCAACATTTTTATTATCTATATTTATGTCCATATTTTCTATATTTAATCGTTGGCTAAAATGTATGATTTTAGTTTTATCTAAATTAATCCTTAAATTGTTATTATTTAACCATTTTATTATAGATGTCAAGGTATTGTGAATGTCAAGTTTATATTGAATCATGTCATTATTATTACTAGAAATTGTCACTGTACTATCATCTGCAAATAAAGTCATAGGGTGTGAAATTGATTTTGGCAAGTCATTAATATATAGTGTAAAAAGTAGAGGTCCCAATACACTACCTTGTGGAACACCAAAAGTAGTTTGACGTTCATCGGATAAGTATATCTCTTCCTTTTTCGTTATTATATTAATTCTAGTGATTTCTGTCTTTTGCTTTCTTTTGTCTAAATAGGATTTAATTAAATTAAGAACATTACCTCTTATACCATACGCGTCAAGTTTTTTTATTAAAATGTCATGATTTACGTGGTCAAATGCTTGTGTCATATCGCAGAATATAGCACATACAGGTGTTGTTTTGTCCACTTTTGTCAATACCGTGTATAAGAAGTCGTATATTGCCATATTTATAGTCTTATTTTCGCGAAATCCCTTTTGCTCATTACATAATATATTGTTTTTTTCTAAGTAACCGTTTAGCTCCTTTTGAATGACTTTCTCAAATATTTTAGAGAAGATAGGAATCAGAGAAATAGGCCTATAGAATTCCATGAGCTCTCTATCTTCTTTCTTAAATAATGGCTTAACGATCGATATCTTTAGTGCGTCAGGAAAAGTGCCAGCTACAATACATAGATTTATAATATAAGATAAATGGTCACATATTTCCGATGCTACAGCTTTTATTACTTTGGTTGATATGCCATCGTACCCCACGCTATTTGTGTTCTTTAAGGCCCTGATAATTTTCTGTGTCTGTTGTGGTGTACAGGGTGCCATAAACATCGAATTTTTTTTGTTAAGGATTGGCCGTGTAGTTTTATCACTAGACTGGATGGGTTGTATTTTATTAATAAAAGTAGTCATTGAATTTATTAGCAATTTGTTTCGCGTCCGTAATTATGTCATTCTTGATTTTAATTTTCAAAATATAATTTTTAGGTACATTAAATTTACCTTGATTTATTATTTGCCAGGCGGTTTTACATTTATTGTGTGATGTTTTGATTTTATAGTTGTTTTGTGAACGCTGTGTCAGAGTCATGATTTTCCTAAAAAGCTTGGAGTATTCCTTAAAGCGAGTTCTATTTAATTCATTTGCTTTTAATCTGTAGGTCCACATGAGTTGCCGTTTTTTCTTACTACAGGATTTAATACCTTTAGATATCCACCTTGGCTTTTTTATTACATTAATTGTACTCATAGTCTTAGGAAAACAGAGGTTGTAGTAGAGAGAAAATATTTCATGAAATTTGTTGTAGGCCATGTTAGGGTCATCCGTTTCATATATTTCAGAGAAATAAACTCTGCTCATACAATATTTAAATTTAGATATATTTTCCTTGCTGTAATTTCGTCTAATAGCACCGTATTTGTCGATCATACATATTTTATTTACCGGGCATTTTAAAATCTGGGCTGTGTGATCTGAAAGGGCAAACTCTAAGATTTCAGATTCACATCGTTTGTTATAATTATGCGCAAAGTTATCGATACATGTCCCACTTACCATTCGAGTTGGTTGATTTATTGCTAGTTTTAAGTTGAAGCTAAGTAGAAGGCATTCAAACTCCATCGACTGATAATTTCTTTTTAATATGTCTATATTGAAATCGCCAGCTATGACAATATTTTTATAGGCATTCTTTGATAATTCGTGTAGGACTGTTTCAAACTGATAAAAGAAACTATGGAGATTGTTCATATTTGGAATTCGGTACACACATACAAAGGCCGTATTGTACTTGGTGAGCTCGATGGCACAGCATTCAAATGTCCCTATTATTGACATTTTTGAGATTCTTAGTAACTCTTTCCATTCGTGTCCATTTCTAATTAAGATGCATGAACCACCTCTCTTAACTTCTTTTCTACTATAGTGAGCGGCTAAACAGTAGTTTGGAATGCTCAACTGGTTTTCATAGCCCTCCATCATAAAATGTTCTGTCAAGCATAATACATCTACTTGTATGTTTTTTTCTGTAAGTTCAGTTAGACATACTGTAAGTGCATCCGACTTGTTCAATAAACCTGCTATGTTCTGGTGCATTACATGGAGATGTTTAGTGACGAAAAAGTTCACCTTGTGACAGATTATCCATACTACAATTCATGTCAGTCGATATCATCTGGTTATTATATTTTATGTCATCAATTAATTTAATTATATCCCTAAAAATTATTTGTATTCCAGTGTTATTTATTGCGCCAGTCCGTCTGTTATACTCACTGTAGTCGTAGGTTAGATTTTTATTGCTGTCTAGTAGATAAGCGTATTCGTGCGTCAGTATGTCTAAGAAAAGTAAGTTATTAAAAGTCTCCACTCGTGAGTTATATAAATTAGTGTAGTTCTCGCATTTATATGTTGGAGCGCATATAATAAAGTTAGTATGGTTGATTTCCTGTAATACATGTCTGATATTCATAATAATGTCAAAGTAGCTATTCGTTGTTCTGAAGTCTTCTTCACCCAACATGATTATACAGTAGTCCTCTAACGTAAAGTCGGATACTTTTTCTTTTAATCCTTTTAGTAACACGCTTGCATTTCCATGAGGTGCTATGTGGTGACAGATTTCTGATCTAGGAAGAGAGTCTTCTGCAATGCTCAAAATCCTATTATTATTATCTGTACTCAAAATACATATTTTACCTCTTTTCTTAATGTTAAGGTTTGAACTTGCGGATTGATTATTTTTAATATTAGGACAATTTTTGTTTATTTCTGTAGTCTTGTGACTTTTTTCTTTATCTGGTGTGTCGGTTTGGATTTGTTTATTGCTAGTTAATCGTTTGTTTTTCTGTTTTTTGGCACTAGATGGCCTTAATTTAGCTGGACTGTTTGTCACTTTCTTAAATAGGTCGTTTTTTTTAGACAAATTATCATTTAATTGTTTGAGTTCATTGTTTTCTAATGACAGTGATTCGATTTCTGAATGCGCACTTTGAAGCTCTATCGTAAGTTTTATAACTTGTTCTCGTAGTTTTCTTAGTTCGTCATCCTCCTCGTCTGACATCTCAGGTACACTAGTGACTGTATTATTCAGATTATGTGTCGTATTATCACTGTTGTTTAGGATCGAGTCTGAGTTTGTTCTATTACGGCGAAAGGTAATGTTTTCTAAGAAGTTCATTTTGGTGTTACAAGTGCTTTTATTTATTTATATTGTATTCTTATTTATTTTCTTTCGTTTTTTGTTTTTTCTTCTTTTTAGGGTCTGATATTAACGAATAGCAATCACAAAAAGAGCATTCCCCAACAGGATTTGAACCCGCGCCCAACTATTCCGCAGGCGAGCTCTCAGCTGTTCGGCTACGGTGACAGTTATGTGGACGAGTGAAATCATGTATCCGATTACTCAGACTACGCTATGATTCATATGGCTGCTGTCATGTCTTCATAGATGTCGCTGTTTACAATAATTATTATCCAATGATGTTGTCAAATTATCATAGATGTCGCTATTTACAGTCACATATGTCGTTTGTTGTTGTCAAGTGTCAATCGTTATCCGTTTAAAGTTCAAAATATGCTTGTCATCAAATCTTGAAAAAGTAAACAAGTTATATATTCACCTGTTGTTGGTTTTTTGTCGAATACTTGGTAGGTCCGATCTTATAGCTGATCTGTTATTATCACAACGCACTTGAACTAGTATAATTTAGTTTAATTTTGCACTTTCGTAGTCACACATTCACACTTGTATACTGTTTGTTTTCCTCGAGTATTTCTTGTTAGAATTATACACCCACGTGTGACAGGACTTATTACACTTATGATAGAAGACTGAGTAATATTTTGTCACGTAAATCGTACTTAAACTATTTTTATTAATTAAAGTATGTGGAGCACTTGTTTGCGTGGCCAGCAGCGCCATCTGATTTTAGTATATTGTTTGCCACTTGTCTTGGAAAAAGTTCGGGAGAAACGACCTCGCAGTAGGATCCTCCTTCACCGCGACAACGCCTCGTCGCATACCACCAAGTAAACAATCGACTACTTGGCGACGTCAGACGTGGAATTACTGGGTCACCCGCCCTACAGTCCCGACCTCGCACCTTGCGATTTTTATTTATTTCCGAAAAAAAAAAAGATAATTTTTGAGGATAACGTTTTATGGACGCCGAGGAAGCAACGGATGCTTTTCAAAATGCCGTCGAAGAGACCCCTAAGGACAAGTGGGCAAAGTGCTTTTGTAAATGGTTCCAAATTATGATAATGATGCAGCAATGTATTGATGTAAATGTGCACTATTTTGAAAAGATATAATAAAACTAATAACTTGCTACTTTGTTCGGTTTTAGATTTTCTAAGAACTTTCCATGCACCACTAAAGAGTGGTCTAGTGAAAATATTTATAGGTAAAATTTTTATCCCAAATACGGAACTCTTTACTGTGTGTAGGTCGACACTCACTTGACCGGTTATTATATATTTTTTAATAAAGTTTTTTTAATGTCGATGTCGACGCGACGGCGGTGAAAGGTGTCTCACGCCGTGTGTGGCGTGTCTCACTCCGTGTGTGTGGCGTGTCTCACTCCGTGTGTGTGGCGTGTCTCACGTCGTGTGTGTGTGGCGTGTCTCACGCCGTGTGTGTGGCGTGTCTCACGCCGTGTGTGTGGCGTGTCTCACGCCGCGTGTGTGGCGTGTCTCACGCCGCGTGTGTGGCGTGTCTCACGCCGCGTGTGTGGCGTGTCTCACGCCGCGTGTGTGTGGCAGTCGGTGATCCTGCTGGCCTTCACGGCCTTCAGCGCGCCCGACGCGGCCGGCGCGGGGCGCTACGTGAAGCCGCTGCGCTTCGAGGGACAGCTGGACGAGATCCTGCTGGAGGCCTGCCTGCGCCACAAGGACCACCGGTACGACCTAGCGCCACTATACGACGCGACGCGAGGCCCGCTTGCTTTTTGGAGTTGCCTAAAAGTATCCCGGCCAACTATCATGTTATCGATATCGATAAATAAACATACAACACTACAATAGGCAAATAACATGAGATACAAAACAAACACACAGAGTCTAAGTTGAGTCCGAGTTTCGTTTCAGACGAAGGGAATTAGGTTGTCTGATTTATTTATTGAAATACTACCTTAAAATTCCAAATGCCACAACTACAAATCGCCTAAGTAACGTGACCTCACGTTAGGAAGGTGTTTTGTAGCTGTGGCATAAAAGTAGAAGTCGTACTGTAACGCCTTCGCGACGCGTCCGCAGCACCGACGGGCGCGCGCTGCGGCCGCCCGGCGCCTTCACGCGCCACCCGCGCCTCATCACCGGCCTCGACGAGTACGAGTGCAGCGTGCGGCGGGCCGTGCCGCTGGCGCAGTCGCGCGTGTTCGCGCGCGCGCGCTGCGAGGGCGCGCACACGGTGCTGGAGCTGCGCGCGCTGCTGCCCGGCTGCGTCGCGGCCGTGCGCGTGTCGCCGCGCGCGCCGCACCGCGCCGCGCTGGCCGCGCTGCAGCGCCGCGTGGACGCGCTGCACGCCGCGCCGCGCGCCGACCCGCTGGGCCTGGCGCCCGCGCTGGCCGAGCTGGACCTGGCCGACTTCAACGCGCTGCTGTTCCGCTGCGACGCCGAGGAGCGCGAGGCGGGCGGCGGCGGCGTGTACGACGTGCCGGGCTGCGGCCCGCTGGTCTACGCCGGCCTGCAGGGCGCGGCGTCGCTGCTGGCCGAGCTGGCGCCGGCCGACGACCTGGGCCACCCGCTGTGCGACAACCTGCGCGCCGGCGACTGGCTGGTGGAGTACGCGTGGCGCCGCCTGGAGCACGAGCCGCGCCTGGCGGGCGTGGCGGCGCGCTACCGCGACGCGCTGCAGCCGCTCACGGCGCTGCCGCGCTTCCTGCTGCCGGCCTACTACGAGGCGCTGCTGCTGGGCCTGTACCGCGGCGTGGCGCGCGCGGCGCTGGCGCGCCTGGCGGCCTGGGTGCGCGGCGCCTCGTTCCCGCGCGCGCTGGCGCTGACGAGCGTGCAGCTGCTGGGCGCGCTGGCGTCGGCGCCGCTGCCGCCCTTCTCGCCCGCGCTGCCGCCGCCGCGGCCGGCGCGCGCGCTCAGCCTGTCGGCGGGCCTGCCGCACTTCGCCGTGGGCTACACGCGCTGCTGGGGCCGCGACACCTTCGTGGCGCTGCGCGGCCTGCTGCTGCTGACTGGCCGCTACCAGGTGAGTGGCCGCGGCGAGTGGCTCGGCCGCGGGGCTGCTTCGGGAGCGCTCGGCTCGCGTGACGCTGTGTTCGCTTGCAGGACGCGCGCTTCCACATCCTCGGCTTCGCGGCGTGCCTGCGCCACGGACTCATCCCGAACCTGCTGGACGGCGGGCGCAACGCTCGGTTCAACTGTCGCGACGCCGTCTGGTGGTGGCTTCAGAGTATAAAGCAGGTAAATAACAATTTTCGTCGACGCCACGCTCAAGTCTCGCGGTGAACATTATAGTGAAGTCCCCGTTCGGCCGCAGTACTGCAGCGAGGCGCCGCAGGGCGCGGGCCTGCTGTCGGAGCCGGTGGCGCGCCTGTTCCCTAAGGACGAGGCCGAGGCCGCGCCGCCCGGCGCCGCCGACCAGCCGCTGCACGACGTCATGCAGGAGGCGCTGGACGTGCACTTCCAGGTGAGTGGCCCGTGTCGCGGGAGGCGCTGGACGTGCGCGTCCAGGTGAGTCGTGACATCTTGCTCGCCGTCCACAGGGGCTCGTGTTTCGCGAGCGCAACGCCGGGCGCGCCATCGACGCGCACATGTCCGACAAGGGCTTCAACGTGCAGATCGGCGTCGACCCCGAGACAGGCTTCCCGTTCGGGGGCAACGACGCCAACTGCGGCACCTGGATGGACAAGATGGGCTCATCCGAGCCGGCTGGCAACCGCGGCAAGCCGGCCACGCCGCGCGACGGCAGCGCCGTGGAGCTGGTGGGCCTGGCCTACAGCGCCGTGGCTTGGCTGGCAGGCCAGCACCGGGCCGGCCGCTACCCCTACCCGGGCGTGGTGCGGCGCCACCGCGACGGGAGCCTGACGTCGTGGAGCTACGCGCAGTGGGCCGAGCGCATTCAGCAGAACTTCGAGCGCTACTTCTGGGTGCCGGCCGCACCCTCGGCCGCCGACCTGCGGCCCGACCTGGTGCATCGCCGCGCCATCTACAAGGACAGCCACGGCGCCTCGCGGCCCTGGGCCGACTACCAACTGCGCTGCAACTTCCCCATCGCCATGGCCGTCGCGCCCGAGCTGTTCGAGCCCAAGCACGCCTGGCTGGCGCTGGACGCGGTGGAGCGGCATCTGCTGGGCCCACTCGGCGTCAAGACGCTGGACCCGGCCGACTGGGCCTACCGCGGCGACTACGACAACTCCAACAACAGCGACGATCCCAGCGTGGCGCACGGCTTCAACTACCACCAGGGGCCCGAGTGGCTGTGGCCGCTCGGCTTCTACCTGCGCGCGCGCCTGGCCTTCGCGCACGACTGCGGCCGGCACGCGCGCACTGTGGCCGCGGCCTACGCCGCGCTGGCGCCGCTGCTGGCCGAGCTGCGCACCGGCGCGTGGCGCGGCCTGCCCGAGCTCAGCAACGCGGGCGGCGCCTACTGCGCCGACTCGTGCCGCTCGCAGGCCTGGAGCTCGGCCGTGGTGCTGGAGGCGCTGCACGAGCTCGAGCTGGCGCGGCGCGCGCGCCCGCTGGCGGCCGACTGACGCGCGCGCCGCCTGCGCCACGCGCGCCGCGGGCCCTCGCCGCGCCGCCTGTACAGCGTGCCCTACGAGCCGCCCGCGCGCGCGCCGCGCCGCCCGCTGGCCGCGCTGCGCCGCCTGCTGCGCCGCGCGCGCCCGCCGCGCCTGGCGCGCTCCTTCTGCAACGCGCTGCGCCCGCGCGCCGGCGAGCTGGCCACCGTGGTGTACAGCGACCGCTACTTCCGCTACGGCCTGCCGCTGGCGGCGCGCCTGGCGCCCCTGCGGCGCCGCGTGGGCGACGAGCTGGGCGCGGGCGCGCCCACCGAGCGGCGCGCGCCCGGCGCCGCGCGCGCGCACGTCATGCCGCTGTGCGGGCTGCGCGCGCGCGCGGCCCCCGGCCCGCTGCAGGGCGCGCGCGCGCTGGCCCCGGCCGCGCGCTACGGGCCGCCGCGCCGCCCGCGCGCCGCCCCGCCGCGCCTGCTGCGCCTGGAGGAGGCGCGCTTCGCGGAGGAGGGCCCGGCGCCGCTCGCGGCCCCGCGCCGCGCGCTGGACTACCGCCAGGGCGCGGCCGGCGTGTCGCCGCGCCTCGCGGCGCCGGGCCGCGCGCGCCGCGCCGCGTCGCCGCCGCGCGTATCGCCGGACGAGGAGCCGGCACCGCGGCCGCAGTTCGCGCTGGACGCGGCGTCGCCGGACGAGGCCCCGGCGCCGAGGCCGCAGTTCGCGCCGGACGCGGTATCGGCGTGCGCGCTGTCGAAGACGTCGCCGCGCGCGTCGTGCAACCTGTCGCCGTCGGAGGCGGAGGGCGACAAGGCGAGCTCGATGGCGCTGGCGCGCAAGGTTCTGAACACGGAGCGCTACAACAACGGCGCGCAGGCGGTGCTGTACCGGCGCGGGTCGCGCGGGTCGCGCGGGTCCCGCGGGTCGCGCGGGTCTCGCGGGCCCCGCGGGTCCCGACGCCTGCGCGCTACGATCCGCGCGATGCTCGCGGTCAGCGGTCTGTTCTATGCGCTCTCGTTCCTCGCATTCTACTTCCTGAGCCTGCCGTAGATTGCGAGTCGAGGATGCTATTTTGTTATTGAGTGCCATAATATGTTAGTTTTAAGCGTGTCTAATAAGTCCGCGGGCAGATCCGCTGTGTGCCGATCGCAAATTCGCGAATAATTATGTCCTGCCCGTTTAATGCGACTATTATTCTGTTATATTTTTAGAGTTTATAGGAAACGTTTATTCAATGAACCTATTTGTGACAATTTATGTAACACAATTTAAAGCCCCAATCATGATGTCTATGAAATTATATATTTAAACGAGGTTGTTAGTAATTAATAAGAAAATGTACTACCTCTAAGCAGAAATACTGATTTTATGAAATCGTAAATTATTTTGCTAATTTATTTAAAGCTTGTAAGAATACTATGTGCTTTCCTAGCAAATTATAATATAATTTTTGAATATTGGGTGTTTCCTTTTATTCGACCGTTAGTGCCTCTTTTCTTTTAGCTTTTAAAGCAGGAAATGCAGAACAAATAAAATAAATAAATCAATAAAAAATGGTAAAAAAGAAGTTGAGTCGTTAAGGTGATTGGATACTGACACTTTTTCATACATTTTATCGGGGTACAAATCTCGATACTTTAACGATTTTTGCAGAATAAAAGCACGTACATACATTAAGTGTTTATGATCTATTATTGACGCATATCGTAAAAAACTTATAAAAAAACACTATTTGTAGGATATTTAGGCCTGACAAAAAACGATAAATCTTTGTGTGCGCGGGCGGAGGCACGCCCTCTAGAGGATATTTCAAGAACCATCTAGATGCAGAACAACATTTTTGCTAAAGTTATCAGTTATCATCATTAGATGGCGTTGTTTGTCAACGGATGGCCAATTTTATAACATGCGTGCTATTGTTGACAAGTTTCGAATCGTATCTAGCTACCTATGCTGTATAAAATATAACTCACACACACACAGACACACAGTGTGTGTGTGTGTGAGTTATTACTTAGTAGTGATAGGATTATCTGCGATCTACCCTGGGTTCGATATTACTGTAATGAATGTCTAAGTTTAAGTAAGTACCTACATGCATTTAGTAAGTAGGTACTAACTTACACTTGAACTGTCTTCGAGAAATTTTCTGAATTAAGAGTCCATCCATATGATGCTGTTTTGGTGATATTGGGCGATCTGGATATCGGTATCTGTAAGACTTGAGAGTTTGCTATTTGGACACATTAAACTTGGACTTATAATCTTTAAATTTGTTGAAGCAAAAACACGATTGGATAAAAAAATCTCGATAAAAAAATAACGAAAAAACCTCGTTTTGCACTTATTTTGAGTTAGATCTCTGAAACCCTATGGAATTTAATGATGACTTTTAAACTTGTAGATAGGTAATAATATTATCTCAAATCGTGACCATTTAATTTTTTATTTTTCTACTCGTTCTTCTCGTAATTAGCTATTAAGTGATTTGGCGCTTGCGTCATTTTATTCTAAGCGAGCATACTATCTTTCTGTCTCTTGTTTTGCACGCGGTAGTAATAGCGCCATCCTTTTCAATTTATTCAATCAATCTGCTACGGCATCTGTTGCAGGACGATCCTATGTTTGGCGACATTACAGAGAGAGGACTATTTACGACATTTTTATTTTGTTTAGTGGTAGGTATTACCGGCTGTAAAAAGGAGTTAAACCAACCCGTTTGGTGTAAACATAATAAATTGTTATCATTATTTAGTGTAAATAAAGATGGGCAAAAAGAAAACTCTCGGAAAAAGAAAAAACAAAACGTCAGAGGGAACAACTCCGTATTCTGAACGAAAGAAAAAAGTAAGTACAGACGCCAGCACGTCAAGCTACTACAATCTGTCAAATTTCTTTCATAGATTTTCAACTTTATCACTGAAGCATAAGGTTCAAAGTTGAATGGGAAAATTTGACAGTTTCGGGTAGCTTGATGTGCTAGCGTCTGTACCTTTATATAACGGTATCAATTCTTTTATTTCCTTAGCTACTTAGGTATTTCGAATGTTTATTGCCTAGGGAAAAAAACGTAAGTAAATTTTTAATCCCCGTTTTTTTTACCTGGCTCGTTGGTCTAGCGGTCGCAAGCGCTACTGCTGAGCGTGAGGTCCTGGGTTCGATTCCCGCACCTCTGCCCACCTCATCGGGCAATACAGGCGTGATGCTTTGTATTTATGTATGTAAATTTTAAATCACATAATGAAACATGATTGAATCTTTCCCGTACAATGAGAGGTAAGCTTATACTGGAAATGTATAGCTTGATACGTAGCCGTGTGTGCCTACCTATCTACCTATATAATGCGGGTATAAATACAATAAACTTATCAAAATAATATCATCCAAGTTCAATCATTGATATTTTTACTAATTAATACTACTTATTCAAACTGATGAATTTTATTTAAAGAAAAAAAATCTTTCCAAATCAAAATCAAATCCATCCATCCGTGATGGCTTTCTCTTTTTTAAGGTTCCGTAGTCAAAAAGGAATCCTTATAGTCTCGCCATGTCCGTCCGCACTTTAGCTTAGAGGCTCTTAGTACTATTAGTGAACTATAATTTGGCATGGATATAATATGTACATTATTAATCACGCCGACAAAGTGGTAAAATAAAATCTTGAAAATAGCTATTTATTCACCAAGGGGAGTAATCTGTACTTACCCTCGAGTGATATATACTGCTTTATACTACACTTGTTGTACTACATTAATAAATTGCTATCATTGTCACTGGAATCAATCTTTTTTTTTTTTGTGGATGGGAAATCATCAAATGACTCCTCCCGCTCTGGGTGGAGCGGAAGGGAGTGTCAGACTCTTACTGACTAAAACCCACCCGTGTTCCTTCCTTCGCCCTTTATGTTCCGGGCCAGCGGTAACCCTTTCGGACAATCCCGCTGATCCGGCAGGCTTCGGCCCTTGCGGGCCCCTTCCCTTGATGCTGACATCTCTTTGAGGCGCGCGTGGAACACGTACGCGCCGTCCGGCACGGGCCTGGTCCTGATCGGACGGTGAGCTACCCATTACTCTCCGCCCGCAGGCCCGCGCCTACGGTGGCCGGGAGTCGTCGCGTGGCTCCTGACGCCCGGAGCGTCTCCCGCGGCGGCTGGGACGGGAGGCTCTCTCCCTCAGCCGTCCCGCCGCCTCCTTCGCTAGCATGACTGCTTCGCAGAAGGAGGCGACTGCCCCCCATTCCCTCTCGCCCCGGACCATGGCTTGAACCAGGCCCGGACGCGAGAGGTCGCCGCCGCTGCCGATCGCCTCTACGAGGACACGGTGGTGCTCCGCCCAAGCCGGGCAGACCTCCACTGTATGCTCCACCGTGTCCTCTGGGCGATCCTGGCAATTAATCACTCATTTTAACTTGTGATTTACACCGCCAAAATTTAAACTTTACCAAGAAAATCCGCGTGGCTCGGCCTCGCGTGCCGTGCGGCTCTAGTGGGGACGCGGCTTTAGAGAAGGTCAGTTGGAACCTGCGAAACGGGGCGTCCGTTTCGCAGGTTCCAACTTACGCGTGTGTTAAAGCGAGAGAGTGTTATAAATCTCTCGCTCTATCGCATAGAGGTTTGAAGTTTGCCGGCCTTATCGGAATGTATGCTACCTGCTTTAAAAGTTCTAGTGGCCAGTACTTTATATGGTGAAATTAAATCGTTTGGTTGCCAGCGTCATCAAGACTTTAAAAAAAAAAAAAAAAAACAGCATGTGTGCAATTCACACGTGGTAGAAGTGAAACCTTCAAATCATAATACAATCCATCCATCCATCCATCCTTCCGTCCATCCATCCATCCATCCATCCATCCATCCATCCATCCATCCATCCATCCATCCATCCATGCATCCATCCATCCATCCATACATCCATCCATCCATACATCCATCCATCCAAACACTCAAAACACTCAAAAACACTCAAAAACACTCAAGAACACTCAATAACACTCAAAAACACTCAAACACTCAAAAACACTCAAGAACACTCAAAAAAACTCAAAAACACGCAAAAACACGCAAAAACACTCAAAAACACTTAAAAACACTCAAGAACACTCTAACACTCAAAAACACGCAAAAATACTCAAAAACACTCAATAACACTCAAAAACACTCAAAAACACTCAATAACACACAAAAACCATCAAAAACACTCAATAACACTCAAAAACACTCAATAACACTCAAAACACTCAATAACACTCAAAAACACTCAAAAACACTGTATAATGATTTGTCTCATTTTATACCACGTTAAATCTTATATGTCTCTTTTTAATGTCGCTTTTTCGTTTCATAAAATTTCAAGTCACAACGATGCTAAAGAAGTTTTCACTTCAAAAACAAAACGCGTTAGTAATGAACTCATTACTACCCTGATTTTCAGGGCGGTAATGAAATTCCATACAATATAACTGCCTAGATTTTTGAGAAGGTTTAATGAACAGCTTTCAAGCCTTTTAGTGGGGTAGTATTGGTACACTTACTAAGCAAGTGTAGTATAAAAAAATTTTTAGGCTATCTCCTCTACACGTAAAGTGGGGGAATGTATATTTTTTTCTCGTCTACCCATGGTACCGTTGGATGGTACTTTAAAAAATCTTGCGGGTTTGTGAAAACCATTTTTCGATTTAGGGATCAGTTTGTGAAATACACTGGCCTGCAAAACTAAGTAATACACTTTTAAAATTTATATTTTTTCAAAACTATAGAATTTAGAGATTTAAAATAAAAAACGTTTTATAGCAAATTTTATCGGTTTTCATTGAAACTAGTAAACTATACATTAGTAACATTTTTAACTTAAAAAATATCTAAAACAATAAAAATAGCCATTTTTAGCTTAGTGTCAAAAATACAGTACAGTGCAGTTACATGTTATTAAATTTTTAATAACTGGTATTGCCTCCTTGGGCTGTGACTACAGCTTCGAGCCGGTTTGGCATACTGAACACGAGGTTTCAGAGCTGATGTTGGGGAATATTCTCCCATTCTTCAATCAGGGCCTGTTTTAGTGCCCTGAGGGTGGTAGGTGGTGGTCTACGGCTTCTGACTAGCGTCCCTAGCTCATCCCAGCCGTGCTCAATCGGGTTTAAATCAGGACTTCTTGATGGCCAAGCCATCACGCTGATACCTACCTCCTGAGTATACTCTTGCACAACCTGAGTCGTGTAAAGCCGGGCATTATCATCGATCCGTCACCCATATTTGCTAAATACGGCCCTGCATACTCGTTGAGAATCTCTTGGGCATAACTTTCCCCAGTCAGAGTGCCATTTTCTATGGCCACTACCTCTGTGCGACCTTCTGAAGATATGCCAACCCATACATGTACACTGCCTCCACCGTACTGGACTCTTCCTGAGAAGCAGTCTTGAAGGTATCGCTCACCAGGCCTCCTGTAGACACTTCGCCTTCCATCGAAAGTGTAAAGTGAGAATCGAGACACATCTGTGAACAAAATTCTTGACCACTCTTCTTCATCCCACTGTATGTGTTCACGGGTGTATCGCAGTCTCGCTACTCGCTGCTCTCTCTCGAGTTTAGGGCCACTCGCTGGTCTTCGGGGTTTCAGATTTGCTTTAGCAAGTCGTCTTCTCACTGTACTGTCACTAATGTAGTCCCTTCGGGTCTGAAGAAGCTGTTGCTGGACTTCAACTGCATTAAGGTGGCGATTTTTCAACACAGTGGAAACAATATAACGGTCTTCTTGGGCACTAGTACGCCTGGGTCAGTCATTACAAGGTCTCCTCAGATGGTTTCCAGTCTCTTCGTACCTTCGCTTCACCTTCTAGACCGTTTGTAACGTCACACCCACCATTCTTGCAGTACAACGCATACCTACTGATGCCTAGTTCCAGAAAAGTCATGATCCTAGCACATACTTCAGGTGAAAGAGGCATGATAAATAAAATGTAGGTACGTGCTGTTGTCTAACTTGGCTTTTGTAACAAGACTCATCGATCAAGAAAAAGTTTGAAAACAAAAACAGAAACAAAAAATTATTGGTAAAATTGTAATTCGAAAAGGATTATTTTTCTTTTCAAAGCTCTTTTCAGCCATTTCTTAAAAGAAGGTTCTCGACTATGAAGTTTTTATATACGGTAAGGTTGGTTTGTCAATCATATTTTTTCTATTGTCTAATTTCATGTGACCGTATGATTTATTTCCAAAAACAGTTTTATTGTCCATTAGGTAATTATTATGCTTCGCAGCTTCATTCTTTGCGATTTACGTTTAACATGGTGTAGTAGCGCCATCTACCGTAGGCCTTGCACGATGGTTTATAGTCTATGATTTTTTTTGACATTTCGCCCTACCTCTACGCACCGCTGTCGTAGCGGACCGTCCCGACATTAATCCTCATTCTGTGTTATCGTGCTGTAGCCTTCGCACGCATTCAGTTACCCTACCACTGCGTTCTTACTTTTTTAAATAGGTAGTGATAATAATAAAAGAGGAAACAAAAGGAAACATCGAGAAGAGGAAGAATCTAGGAACACAAAGAAGATTAAAAAACTGGAACGGAAATTACAGCGCCGAAGGCGCGTTATTTCGTCGGATGATAGCAGTAAGTTAAAACAATATTATTATAATCGTTGTTGACGTGTTGCTATTGCTACTGATTTTAAATCATCTCGAATAACGAAACGATTGATGTTTGAATCGTTGGTGGTTAATATTTGACCTAATTACCGACGTTGGCGGTTAATATTTGAACTAATTACCGTCGTTGGCGGTTAATTTGTTCATAGTATATAATGCCGTCGTTGGCGGTTAATGTTTGTACTAATTACCGTCGTTGGCGGTAAATTTTTTCATAGTATATAATGCCGTCGTTGGCGGTTAATGCTTGAATCTACTACCGTCGTTGGCGGTAAATTTTTTCATAGTATATAATGCCGTCGTTGGTGATCAATGCTTGAATCTACTACCGTCGTTGACGGTTTCGTGTGTCAAGTTTTGAAATGACAATTAATTTTTTATTTGTCACATAGATCCTGAAATCTATGAGCAAAACCATGACACACACGACCGTGAAGACAATCACCAACCGACCTTGGAGTTTCGCCACTCAACCACAGGGATGTATCCCTAGATATGCCTGGTCTGATTTCTCCTATTCCACAAACCTCACTGTATGAATCTACTAGTTTGGATCATACCAATGCAGAAGCTGTAATTCCAGAGCCAGGATCGTCGTCTGCCCCCGATCCATGTTTGTCAAACGTGCAAGAGGAGGATACCCAGCTAGAAGAAGATATACTTCAGATCTTAGGGGAACCACCACAGCCAGATATTGCGCTGGGTAAAAATATTCATAAAGATATCGCATTCCGTTGGCAAGATATCTTGGTTAAAGGCTTACCTAGAGATCAAAAACAACCACTTCTCAAAAAGTATCTAATACCGGCTAACTGTACCTTTCTTGTAGCCCCGTTATTAAATCCTGAAGCTAAAGCAGCTACCCCAGATATTCTATCCAGGAGAGACGCCAGTTTATTACAAAAGCAAAATCAAATTGGCGTCGTATTAGCCGCGTTATCTCAGCTTACCGAAATGATTATACAAAAATGAAACCTCCAAGCACACACTTCTGCAGCCTCTTAGTGATGCTTGCCGCATTCTATGCGACAGCCACTGTATTGAAAATAGAACCAGACGTAGCATAATTATGAGTTCTATTAATACCAGTTTACGCGATGCTCTTGCTAATACAAATCGTGACAAGTACTTGTTTGGAGAAGATTTGGCGAAGAAACTAAAAGCCGCTAGGTTTGTCCAAAAAACAGGAGAATCTCTGCAAAAAACTAATCCTATACCGTCTACTAGCAAAAGTAGTTCGAACTTCAGGGGCACGCCACGGAACCGGAATTTAAACTTCAGGGGCCTAATACAAAGGAAACCACCGAACAAGACAAACGAGGTATCGAGAGGACGACAGCCGGCGCGTCAGACGCGCGGCTTCAACTATTCGCGTCAGCCGCCACCTCCGCCGAAGACGTCTTCGCCGACCAGGAGGAACTATCGCAAATAAATACTCAGGTAATGCAACACGCTGGACGTTTGCAATATTTCTATTTACATTGGTCTCAAATTACAGATGACCCAACCTTACGGTCTTGGATAAAGGGATATAAAATCCCATTTATTTCCACTCTAATCCGATTTGACAGTGTATGTTCTATGCCTAAATCAGAACAGGATTACAAGCATTACGATTATGTTAAAACAATTAAAAAGTTAGTTGAGGTCAATGCAATTTCACAATATTCACATGAGGAGGGTGAATTCATATCAATCAAGTATCTTTCTTGCACCTAAGCCAAACGGTGAAAAACGCTTTATCTTAAATTTAAAACTTTGAAATAGATTTATAAAAACTAATCATTTTAAAATGGAGGATTACAGGACAGTCATTAAATTAATAACTAAAAAATGTACATGGCTTCGATCGACCTAAAGGATGCATATTTTTTATTAATGTCGCTAAATGTCACAGAAAATACTTGCGTTTTAATTATAATGGAACTCTTTTTGAGTTTAATTGCCTACATTTTGGATTTTGCTCCGCTCCGTGTGTTTTCACAAAAAATTTGCCTGTGATGGAGTATTTGCGGTCGAGAAATATGATTTCAGTTGTTTATTTAGACGATATATTTTGTATAGGAAAAGACTTAAAAGACTGTACTCTTAGTTTTAAACATAGGTACTTGTGCATTTTTAGAAAACTTGGGTTTTATTTTAAACAAAGATAAAAGTTGTTTAATACCAAGTACTAAGTGCAAGTTCTTAGTTTTTGTTTTCGACTCCCAGAAAATGATCATGGAATTGCCCTCTGATAAGAAAGATAAAATAAAAAGTAACGTACAAATTCATTTAGACATTTTTAAATGTAAATTACGCGATTTCGCTAGAACAAATTGTCTTCTGATATGTGCATGTCCTGCTTTAAAATATTCTTGGATGCGTACAAAATTATTTGAGCAATTCAAGTTTAATTCTTTGTTAAAAAATGATAGTTACAATCAAACAGTTTTATTGCCTAACTTTATTAGGGAAGATCTTAAGTGGTGTAGGTAAATAATGTGGCTTTTGGTTATTCTAATATTAAAACCAATAGTATATAATATATATAAAAGAAATTTTTAGCGATGCCTCATCCACTGGGTGGGGTGCATTTTGTGATGGTGATGAATCGTACGGTTATTGGAAAGAAAATGAGACTCGTTATATTTTGGAAAAGGTGTGAAAGGCGACGTATTTTGATTTTTGCATCATATATTAACACTAAAGATAATCAAGAAGCTGATATGTTGTCTTACGCATACGAGGAAATCAAAAATAAGTTAGGATCACCAAATATAGATTAATTTGCCAGCCGTTGTAATTCTAAATGTAATACATACGTTACCTGGAAGAATGATCCTGATGCGTGGGCTATTGATGCGTTTACCATTACATGGAAAAAAAAAAACTTATCCGATAAAGCGGAGTAGGTAGTTGTTATCCCATACTGGGAAACTCAACCTTGGTTTCCAGTATTTAATAAAATATGTAAATCTGAAATTATTTACTTTCCACCTGATTGTAATTTGCTAAAAATCTCCTTACAGATCAACCCACAGTCTAAATCGAACATTAACGTTGGGTGCCGCGAGATTATCCAGCAGACTCTATTAAACAAATTTCTGTCACCAAGGTCGAAAATAATGTTAGAATGCTTGTCAAGTAACACTTATAAACAATACGACGTCTGCATAAAAGCCTGGATTATTTACTGTCAAAAACATAATTATGATTACACTTATGCTTCAATACCGATAGTTATTCATTTTTTAACAGAGATATTTGACAAGGGTGCGAAATATGGGACAATCAACTCTTACAAATCTGCTTTATCTTTATTATTAAGTCATAATTTAGATGATGAAAGACTACAATGATTCAAGAAGGGTGCTTTCAAATTAAGGCCAACTAACCCAAAGTACAATATTACTTGGGATCCTGACATTGTTTTAAACTTCTTAGCCCTCAAATGGCCTAATGAAAACCTAGATTTGAAAACTGTCTCCAAGAAAACTGTAACGTTAATGACTCTTGTGACCACACATCGTGTACAAACCTTATCTCTAATTAAAAGTAACAATATAATTACAAATCCCAATGAAATTATTATAAAAATTCCCGATACAATAAACACAACAAAATTAAATTCATTTCAACCAATTTTAAGACTTCCATTTTATAATACACGTCCAGAAATCTGCCCAGCTAGATGTTTACAATCGTATATGAATAAAACTAAGACATTACGTAAGAATAACGATAATAGTTTATTTATAATTTTCAAAAAACCACATTCAAACATTACTTCTCAAACTGTTAGTCATTGGTTAAAGGATACGCTACTAGAAAGCGGTGTAGACACTTCAATATTTTGCGACATGACACGACATGCAGCTACATCAAAGGCAAATAAATTAGGAGTAAACATAGATGTGATTAAAAAGACTGCTGGATGGACTAATTCGTCTTCAGCTTTTGCCCGATTCTACAATAAACAAATTGTAAATCATAATCAATTTGCTGAATCATTGCTTAATTCTTCTCAAATATAGGTAATGTAATAGGTAATACAAATAATGCATATGTATAGGTACTTAAATAAAACAAGAATTGATTTTAAATGATTGTGTGTACCTCTTTCCTTTACTTTAATACTTAACTTTGTATTTATATACCCGAAAGTAAAAGCATTGTTCAAACCTACAAGTATTGAACATTGATTTTTGTACAATGGCATTCTCTAGGATATCATTGTTTTAGTATTTATTTTAAAACCTTTGCTATAAACATCCTACACCATGTTAAACGTAAATCGCAAAGAATGAAGCTGCGAAGCATAATTGAAGAACAAACGAACTTACCAAGTGAAGTTCGATCCCAATTATGCGAGCAGCTTCATTCGACGCGATTTACCAACTCCCACCCTATTTTTAATGTTAATTATAAATTACCTATCAGTTCAGTAATTAACCCCATCCCGATATGTTAGAACGGTTCTAAAATAAATATTCTTTACCTTTAAACAAAATGAGGATTAATGTCGGGACGGTCCGCTACGACAGCGGTGCGTAGAGGTAGGGCGGAATGTCAAAAAAAATCATAGACTTTAAACCATCGTGCAAGGCCTACGGTAGATGGCGCTACTACACCATGTTAAACGTAAATCGCGTCGAATGAAGCTGCTCGCATAATTGGGAACGAACTTCACTTGGTAAGTTCGTTTGTTCTTCAATTAATTGAATGTAATTTGGATTCGCTTTTTAATTGGGCCAGTTTCTCATGAAATTGGCTCCAATTCGCTACTATTGTGTTGTGATGTCTTATGGCTTTATTAGTGACTGTGGTTTTGGGTTTCTGTAGATAAATTTTGAAATGTTTACCGTTGTGGTTCTCTGCGCTTGGGATTGCTAACTCCACCTTAGCAGTATGCCACCGACAGGCGCGCCAGTGCATCCCATTTGATGCGTACCGGGCACTCACTGTCGAAGGCATTGTGGTCAGTCTTGCGCAGGTTAGGTTCGCTCAGGTAAGGTTCGCTCCCCAGCCGGGGGGACATGCGGGGCTCGCCAGTTAGGCGGGCATGCGCCAGGGGGGTTGTGGACGCAAAGGCTGAGCCAGATTCCCATGACCCCTCCATCAAGGCGACGAGGGAAAACCGCTGAGTTTTAGTGGGTATACTGCCACCTTGGCAGGGAGTCCCACATACTCCGTGTCGTCCCCCGACGAGCGGAGATGCGTAACGTCATTTCTCAGCGACCAAAAAAAAAAAAAAAAAAAAGGTTAGGTTCGCTCAGGTTAGGTTCGCTCAGGTTAGGTTCGCTCAGGTTAGGTTAGGTTAGGTTAGGTTAGGTTAGGTTAGGTTAGGTTAGGTTAGGTTAGGTTAGGTTTTTTTTTTTTTTTTTTTTTTTTTTTTTTTTTTTTTTTAATACTAGTACCTCCAACATGATCGGAGCCTATGCTTGTCCGGTTTATCTTTCATACTAGTTCTCGCATTTATGCCTCTCGTACTTTTATTCCTCATACTTTATCTTTCTTGCATTCATCCTCATTCATGGCTGTTATGGGTGGGATTCCCAACTATCACCTATATAACTAACTATGTTTATTTTATAACACCAAGGAACAGTGACTCAGGGTTTTTTGTTTATTAACATCTTATTACGTCTACTTTACATTTTTTATTTCTTTCTTATTGCTATTATATCTAATTTTACAGTATCTTATCTTGTAATGATTTTTTCTTACAGAGGCGGGGAGCCGCACTTATCTTATAATGATATTCTTTTACAGAGACGGGGAGCAGTTGTTTATATTGCTCTCTATTTATATACATTATTTATATTTCTAGCTTATTTCTATTTTACATTGTATTTACTTCCTATTTTATCTTACGCTATTGTTTATCTAAATATATTATGCTAGTCTTTAATATATTACATTATATCAGGACAGCATACTTTCTTAATCTATCTTGTTTCTATTTATAACTTGTAATGCAATTTCGATACAATATTTTATAAATTCGTTCCGATTTTTTCCCATCATCAACTCTGACGCATTCCTCGCAGTCAGTTCAACACCGAGTTTCTGCTCCGTCTCGTATCGCTTTTTTGCGTTCATTGGGCAATCAAACAGAATGTGCGAAACCGACTCTTCGACACCAGGCTCACAGGCGCACGATGGATTCTCTTTACACTTGAAGCGTTTCAAGTATGCAGAGAACCCACCGTGCCCTGTCAAAATTTGCGTGGTTATACTCGTATGAGTCATCTTCCGCACCACACCGTATGCTATCACTGCATCCGGGAAGAACATTTTCGTACCCGAAGCCGTGTCACCCGACCGATATCTCCCGTTCCATTCCTCAAGCGTTTCCGAGCGGATTTGTCGCTTGACAAATGACACGGGACACAAGTCGTAGTCCGGCCTTTTCTTCGACCCCAGGGCGGCCTCCTTCGCAAGCTGGTCGGCTCTCTCGTTTCCCTCCAACCCTACGTGGGCCTTTATCCAGAACAAGGAGACACTCTTGTTCTGGAGCTTACAGCGTCGTAAGGTGTCCCTAGTGTCCACGGCCAAGGGGTGGAGGGAACTTGTGTTGATCACCGACTGAAGGGCCGCCATAGAGTCGCTGAAAATGCCGAATGAGGTTTCACGGGACTTGAGTGTTTCCTTAGCCGCTCTCTGCAGAGCCAGGAGTTCAGCCTGGTAAACGGTACAGTAGGACGGCAAAGCAAGTTTGAGGGTTTTCGTCTCGGCGGCGCCATTCCATAAGGATAGCGCCGCTCCGACTTTGCCCTCAATCTTGCTGCCGTCGGTGAAGATCCTCACAGCAAAATTGCTGTGGTTTTGATATTGTTCTTCGTCTACCAGGTTTTTGAACTCGAGGCTCATTTGCTCCGCAGGGTGTGGGGCGTCCAGCGCTGAGGCCACTCGCTCCACCTCCCTGCCCCCCAGTATGGGCTGGGGTACCCCCCTCCTGGCTTCGTATAACATGGCTGCTTCCCGTACACGAAGGTCGAGTGGGAGTAACCCAGCCAGCACCAGGGCTGAGTTCAGGGACACAGTGCGGTATGCTCTGCACATTTTCTGGGCGATTCCACGCTGGACGGTCCCAAACTGCTTGATAATGCCCAACTTTTTCGCAGCCGGTGCCCAGACGCTTGCAGCGTAAAGGATTATGGGCTCTATGCACGCGACATACATCAGGCGTATAACCTCCGGGTGTAACCCCCAACTAACCTTTGCGGCTCTACACAGCTGCTTATATATGGCAATTGCCCTCCTGCATACCAGCGAGACATGGGTGTTAAAGGTCAGCTTGTGGTCGATAGTTACACCCAGAAGCCTCATTTCCTGTGATATGCCAATGCCGATCCCCCCCATGTTGAGGCGTGGTGTGTCATATTTTAACTTCCTAGTTATCACCATCGCGGTGGTTTTGTGTGGTGCGAATTTCAGTTTGTTTTCGACACCCCACGCCAGAACATGACTGAGAACGGCATTGGCACTTTCCTCTACCTCTAGTGCGGTCTCTCCGTCGAAGACCAAAAGGACGTCGTCCGCAAATGCCTGGATGTAATTTCCCTTGCTTTCTACTTCTTTGAGGAGGGGATCCAGGACCAAATTCCACAATATAGGGCCACCAATCGAGCCCTGGACACAACCCTTGTTTGTGTCCTTGCTATATTCTTCCCCGCCGTACCTGATTTTGACTTTCCTGTCCCTGAGGTAGCTGTCAATGACCCGCCTAATGTTTATTGGGCAGTTTTCCTCCGCCAGACGGACTCTTATCGCTGGCCACCAGGCACTGTCGAATGCTCCCTCTATGTCCAAGGATACGAGTGTTACTATCCTTTTCAGTGCTAGTTTTTGGTTAACATGTTGCATAAGGGCATAGAGGGAGTCTTCGGTGCTTCTTTGCGGCGTGAATCCGTACTGACGGGTGCTCATCCTTGGCAGGAGGTGGAATTTTAGGCGGGCCACTAGCATCTTCTCGTATATTTTCCCTAGTATAGGCAAAAGTCCGATCGGCCTATAAGCTTTGGGAGTAGAATAGCAATCCTTTCCAGGCTTCCTCAGTATAATGACGGTTGCCTCCTTCCAGGATGCGGGGAAGTGATGGTGTTCAAGGCACTTATTCAGGAATTTCAAAAATAGTTCTGAGTCGCTAGCGATGGTTCGGCAACAAATGTCAGCGGTAAAGCCATCAGAACCTGGTGCCTTCTTTGGGTTGAAGGACTCCATTGACTTTATTAATTCTGCCATAGTAAAGGGTGGGTCGCAAGGGTCACCTTGCTCACCAGAGTTCACACTTTCGGCTTTACTTCGTACGGATCGGTGATGAGCATTGTCACTTTCAGGGAGGTCCTCCGGATAAAACGTTTCCGCCAGTAATTTTACGGAGCCTCTCGCATCCAGCACATCACCGTTCATTTCCAATGGCAAGTCCTCTTCCCTACGCTGCGTCCTACCTATCACCCTGTAAATCCCCTCCCAAACCCCCTCCCTATTCTGCTTCTCGCAGAATTCCTTCCAACTCTCGGTCTGAGCTTTGGCTACTTCTAACTCATATTCTTCTTTCTTTTTCAGGTACTCTTCTATGACCTTCGACCTCCGGATTTGGGCAGCACAGCGGATCCTGCGCTTCCTGGTAGCGACGGTTTTCTTCATCTCTTCGAGTCTCTCGGACCACCACGGCAAGGTTAGTTCCTCCTGCACTTTTTTGGCGGGTATGGTTAGCTTGCATGCTTTATATATTGCTTTTGTTAAATTTGTTGTTAATATGTCAATTTGTTCTACGGTTTTAATATTGTCAATTTCTGATATTGTGAAGTTGTAATGTATTTTCAATTGGCCAAGCTTCTCATGAAAATTGGTCCAATTGGCTTTTTTGGTATTAAATTGCCTGGTCGTTCTTTCTATTTTTATCCCTTTTGATTTTTGCAGGAGGATCCTAAACATAATGCCGTTGTGATCCGAGCTCGTGAGACCTTCGTCAACCCTCCAGTCGTCTATCATGTCCAGGATGTCATTGGAACAAGCGGTAACATCTACGTGACTGCTGTAACGTTTCCCTCCTCGGATGGTGTCGAAGGTCGGAATTTCCCCACGGTTCAGAATATTCAGGTTTAGCTCGCCGAGAGTTCCTGCCATCTCTTCGCCCCTGTAATCGACCGTCGGGCTGCCCCACCATATGCTCTTTGCGTTAGCGTCCCCTCCAAAGATCAGTTTTTCGGAACCGACGACGAGCCTTATTTGTTTAAGATGTTCTAAATAAGGCTCGATAGGCTGGTCTGGCTCAAAGTAGAAGGAGACAAGCGTGATCTCCCAGGCACTGGTCTGGATTCCCACCACTGAGATGTTGTTTGTGGTGAGTTTGGGGTACTGTTTGACTGTGAAGTCGTTGTTAAACACAGCTATTGCTGCTTTAACAGTCCCTTCTCCTGTACCAGTGTTCTGGAAGATCCTAACGCCCCTGTTACTCCTCATTACTTTCGCTCCGGCTACGTACGGTTCCTGAAGAAGCGCCACCGCTGTTCTGCGCTTCATAGCCTCTATTAAAAGCTCATTGGTGGCAAGCTTCGAGCGTTGGAGGTTGGCCTGTAGTACTCCATAGTGGGTGTTTTCAGTTGGGGTGCCCTTAGCAATACGCGACGGTCGACCTGGCCACGTCATCCCATTTTCTGCGTACCGGGCAGTCGTGACTGAAGGCATTATGCGGCGTGCTGTGCTCTATTTTTGCCTTTGTGCAGTTTCTACAGGCGGGTGGAGAACTCGAGAGCCAGTCCGGGCACTCTGCTCTCAGATGCGGCCCTCCGCAATGGCTGCACAGGTCCGCGGGCTCCTTGCAAAATCTCTTGCCGTGTCCGAAGCCCAGACAGCGAGTACATTGGACCAGCGGGGTCTGATCTTCGACCCTAATGCGCTGCAGATCTATGTGCACGGTTCCGATGTCCATTGCTCGTCGCCAGATGGTGGGCGAGACGCTTACGATAACGTGGCCAGTATGAGGGTTTCGTGTCCTTTTTCTATATTTGACCTCCACTCTGTTTTCCCCACTGTCGAGGCCGTCAAAAACACCCCGATTCTGATTTCTCAGCGCTTTAAGAACGTCTTCGTCGGTATTTACTACCAAGACGTTCTTTAAGATCAGAAGCGGGTCTTTGTTTTTTACCTCCTCGACAGTGAGGTCCACACCTTCTTTTTGGAGTCGGTCCTTGATCATTTTCCTTTCCTGTTCAGTTTCCAGTCCTATGATAATTTTTCTGTCCTTGGCTTTCCTGACTTTCTCGACCTTTATCCATCCGTCTTTAGCATTGACTGCTTTCCTCACTCGATCTAGGACTTCGTCACCGGTCTCTGTCTCGTCCTTAGACGTGACCACAACCGAGTGCAAGGTACTACGCTTTGGCAGTGACCCTACGCTCCTGGCTGCGGTCACGCTCGCATAAGTATTTCCCTTTCCCAGGAAATCCCTATGGTGGTCGATGGTTTCCTTTAGCTCCTCTATTTTCTTGTTGCTTTCTTCTAGGAGCTTTGTATGTTGTTCAATTTTGTCAAGGATCTTACATGCGTCTACATTTTGAGAGGGGGCTAAAGTAGTTGGAATTTCGGCTACTGGTGATATCTCCGCTGATACGCTCCCTTCCCTAGTCATTTTTTGTTTCAGTCCTTTCAGCTCCATTTCAGCTTCTTTCACCAATTGGAACAATCGGTTGGTAGCTTCGGTAACGGCGGTTTTTATTTCCGTTTTGGTGTTTCTGGAGCTGCTAAGGTGCAGTTTTGTTTTTGTCAGGCAGGCTTTGGCCTCCGTTGTTCGGTCTAGGTATTCTATTCTCTTCGCCTTTGGCGGTGAGCAAGTTTCAACAGACTTCCTCGGTCTGGTCACCGTCGCCGCTTTGCTCTCCTGTGTCAAAAATTTTTTCACATTTGTTTTCGCAGGGCCGGCCTGCGACGTCATTTCCGTTGTAGAAGGGGTGGGGCTGGCATTTGCGGCTTCCCACTCCTCTATGCCGAGTCTTACGTTCGGGGGGGCAACTGCCCCAGGTCCAGACGGAGACTTCTCACCATCAGTCGCCTTTAAAGGTGTTCTGTCTAGGCAATACATATTGCGAGGTACGCGTCAAAGTTGTAAAGAAGAAGGAAATATCGTCAATAGGGACGATAGAGTTCGGAAATAACGTCAATAGGGACGGTAGTCTGAAGTAAGGACGTCAATAGGGACGGTAGAGCAGAAACAAGATAGATTGAGAGTAACACACAATAAAAAATATTTTATATATATATAAAAACTTAAACCTATATGTTATTTTTATTTCGGTCGGGCTCTACAAAGACTCTACACAGACTTTCAGGGCTCTGGGTAAATAAAACTGGCTCTATATTAGTCGGGGCATAAATTTTGGCCGTAAAAAACCCAATTTCAACTTTTATGCAGAATGGCTCTATGTAGAGTCTATCTGATAGTGTCAGTCGATAGAGCTCGCCAAGCCCGATCCAGCAATACCAAACACGGGCCACCTAGCCCTTAGGGTTCCGGAGCAAACACAGTTTGAAAATTTGGTTCCAATCCAAGATGGCGGCCGGGATATGGTTACAACTCAACTGCTCCGCAACCACCGGACCGAATCACACCGTGCTTGGGCTTATTTGGCTGAGCTCGGCAAGATCTACCCACCGATATGCTTTTCAGGCTGAAAAATTTTTTCCTCCTGAAAACTCCTGAAAGCTTACCCAACGGCAAGACAAATAAAAGCCTATCACCCTAAAACAAATCTCGTCGCTCTACGACCTTCCGTTGCGGAGATATGGATGTTTGAATTTTTGCCAAAATGGCGGCACAACTGTCAAAGTCAATATTCAACAGGTAATATCTCCGGTTCCGTTGGTCGCAGAACACCCGAGTTTGGGCTCTTTAGGCTTAGCCCGACCCGTTCTTTCGTGCGAGCTGATCTTCAGGATCCTGAAAATTTTCAGCCTGAAAAAGCCTGAAACCTACTTCGCCCGACAGGCCCTGTCCTCACCAACCACAATCTTGAAACGGCAACTCTCTACGACCACCGAGTCCGGAGCCACGCCGGATTGAAGTTTTCCAAAATGGCCGCCCTACTGTCAAAAGCCAACTTCAATCAGGCGTAACTCCGCAACCACTTATCGGAGAGAGTCGCGGCTTCAAGTGTAGTACTTGCCCCGGTTTCCCGCGTATATTAAAAATATTTTCAGCGCTGAAAATTTTCAGTCCTGAAAAACTCCTGAAACTAATTTTTTAATTTTTTTTTAGAAGTGCCCCGCTTCGAGATGTGAAAATCCGGGTCTTCTACGCCCAATAACTTCTGAGATATTTAGAGTTTAAAATTTTAACCAGCAAAACCAAAATGGCTGAAAAAGCTATTTCCGTCGGTTTTTAAGTTATTGGGGGCAACTTTGGGCTTAAACTAAACACAAAACACTTATAGAAGTCAATTCTATAGTCAAAACTTAATTATTTCTATTTGTTTCCATTTAATATGGAAAAATATCTAAAAATTTAATAACTATGGGACCGCTAATCGGAAAATTTTGAAAAAAATACCTAAATATTCTATAAATAACACACTATAATGACTGTAATAAAATTTTTTAAGAAATTCACAATTTATCTGTCAAAATTTATAATTATGTAGTTTTAACGGTTTTTTAATTGTTACAATAAATCTAAATAATCTAAAAATCTAGTTTTTCCTGGACATCTTCTTCCAATGAGCGCGCAAAATATGGCAGTTGAAGTTTTGCGAATTTCTTGTTAGTTCAGGAATTATAGGTGTCCAAAGTTTGGATTTTCAATTAATAATAAAAAAGAAAGTACATAAGTTAAAATTCTGGTACTTGCTAAAAACGTCCTCTCCCAGGTGCCTCTTGCAAGCTACAAAGTTTCAGGTTGCTGACGTGTCCCGTTCAGGTTTTTCAGACCACGTGCTTTTTGGTTTTTCCTGAATATCTCTGTAACTGCTGATTGGAGGTGTTGTGAAAGTGGTCAGGATCCAAGGTAATACTGCTCCGCTATGTTTTTCAAAGGAAAAACATGAGGTCGTCGATCTTGTTTCGTTGTTATCGCATCAAATAGTCCTGCTTACAAAAACTTAACCTCTAAAAAGAGGGTTTTTCAGCTGTTACACTGCACAAACACTGCGATCCGTCTTCCAATTTAACTTGGGGGTGTCGACACTTGATTTTTCAAAATCGGAGCACTTTTTACCACTTTTTTCGATTTTTATGCGCGGAGCGACTCAGAAAACGATCCGACCACCGTGAGGGCTGGGGGGGAACTGGTTAGGTTAGGTTAGGTTAGGTTAGGTTCCCCCCCGGTGGGTTCCCGCATTGTCGAGGCGGGGGGGCTCAGTAGCCGTGGCTTGGACACCCACGGTGAAGCTAAGAGGAACCCGAGGAGGGGCCGCTCGTCAGGGCTTCTGCTGACAAGCCGACGACGTAGCGGCCAAAGGTAGGTTGCGGTGTCGCTTGGGCGACATCGCAACTGAGGCGGGCCGCGATGTCGTACGTACCGGAGGCATCGCGGTTGAGGGTTGGAGGCCGCGGCGGGAGAGGAGTGCCGGTATTACGGTGCGCCGCTCTCCCTACCTTCCGCGGCCTTGACGGGGTCGCCACCGTACGATGGCGGACGCGGTGGGGCTGCAGGGGAAGAGGAGTGTCGGTATTACGTTGGCCGCTCTCCCTATCCTCTGCAGCCGAAAATTGGCAGGCGGCGGGGCCAATGTCCTGACCCGTCGCAGGGGGGACCAAGGGTGCCCAGACACGGGGTTGTCTGGCGCCCATGTGCTGGTTTGGTCCCTGGGGTGGTCACGGCGTGCTATGTGTTCTGGTGCGCCGGTGATGGGGAGCACTCCCCAGAGGAGGGTCCGGTAACGGACGGCCGCGGCGGGTTCACGGATGAGTGCTAACGCGTGCCCGTGTTCCCGCCGTAAGCGGCAGAGGAGGACACCGTGGAGTTTTAGTGGGTTAGAGTCCCACATAACTGCACTATCTCCCCGTGGTAGTGTAGTATGCATGAGCATTTCTCCACGTGAAAAAAAAAAAAAAAAAAAAAAAAAAAGGTTAGGTTAGGTTAGGTTAGGTTAGGTTAGGTTGGTTGCGGAAGGATCGTACGTTCCCGCGACCCCCGGCGTAGGTGTGAGATGGAACACCCGGGGTGGTTTTTAGTCAGTAAGAGTCTGACAGACCCCGCCGCCCGCCCCAGGGCGGCGGACATCCATGAGGATTTTCCACCCCGGATCAAAAAAAAAAAAAAAAAAAAGGTTAGGTTAGGTTAGGTTGGGGGTCCCGGGGGTCCCCCCACAGCGCATACGTCCACGTCGTGATCCCCGGGCAACGCCGTGTCTGACCACCGTAACGGAGTGGCAGACCGGCGGCTAAAGTGCGCTGTGACTTGCAGCCAACACGCGGACGACTGCAAGTACGAGTATGCCGAAAAAGCAAAGACGAGACGCCTCCGGGCGCTTTTTAACCGATTGTTCCTCCGGGGACGACACAAACGGCCCTTCTCAGGGCCAACACAGTGGCCCTTCCCAGGGCCAATCCACCGGCCCTTCTAAGGGCCACGTCGAAGCTGGCCGCGCACCATCCGTGGCCAGTTTATCCAGTTTGCAGGCGGAGTTTTCGGACTCCGGCGAGTCCGCCATGGACACGTCGGCGGCCGAAAACGACCGCCTCCAGCGGAAGCGGGCCTACCTGAGGCTCGGGTCCGGAGGCTCCTCGGGGTCTGTGGGCAAGTCGGGGAAGAGGCCGAAGTCGAAAAAGGCCTCGACTCCTGCTCCGACTCCTGCCTCGAGTCCGACCCACGACGTGGGTCTGGTGGACGCCGAGCGTCAGTTAGGCCTGGCAAGGAGGGAGCAGCTGCAGCAGGACCTTGAGGAGAAGGTCGCTGCCAGGGAGCAGCAGGCGCGGTCCGCCAGGTCGAGGGCTGGCTATGGCACATCCAATGTGCTGTACGCCGACCACTCCCTGGCGGAGCTGGAGCGCATGGCACTCCAGGACAAGGAGGAGGTACTGGAGGTCGCCTCCAAGTCTTCGAACCTGAAGGGGACCTTCCAGAAGGCCCTCAAATGCCGGGCCGTGAGCTTGCACGGCATTGTCACCGAGCTGGTGCAGCGCACGGCCACAGAGGAGACGCGGCAGCTGCAGGCGAGGGTGGATCGCCTGCAGCTGGAGGTCAGCCAGCTGCACCAGAAGCTGGCTGAGGCCACGGCCCGGCAAGCCCAACCTGCTCCTGCGCCTGCCCCTGGTCCGGCAGAGGGAGGCTCCTCCCCTCCTGGCAACCTCGTGGAAATAATCCGCGGGGTTGTCATGGAGGAGAGGGCCTTCATCAGGGGCTGCTTCGCCGGTATTGAGGACCGGCTCCCGCCGGAAAAGCGGCTCCGCCCGCCGCTAGCGGCGGATAAGAGTCCGCCACCGACGGAGCCGGTGCCTGTACCTGCGCAGCCTGCGGGAGACCCAAAACCGGGTGCGCAGACCCAGGCCTCCAAGGGCAAGGGGAAGGGAAAGGGGAAGGGCAAGAGGAGCACGGTGGCTCCTCAAACCCCCACCACAAGCGCGGAGGGAGCGTCTGCCTCTCCGGCAGCCCCCCAGAACACGCAGCGGGAGGACGCCATGCTCCCTTCCACCACCCCGTCCAACCAGGCGTGGACGGAAGTGGTCAGGGGGGGAAAGGCCAAAAAGTCCAAGCCCGCTGCGACTGCTTCGGCAGCCCAGAAGGCTTCGGCGGGCGGGAGGAAGTTGGTTCCTCCCAAAACTGCGGCGGTCGTGGTGACCATCACCCCGGAGGCCGCAGAGCGGGGCGAAACGTACGAGTCCGTCCTAAGACGGGCTCGTGCTAACGCGGATCCCTCTCGGCTGGGGATCGGCAACATCACGTGCCGCCGCACCCAGGCCGGAGCCCGAATTTTTGAGTTCGGGGGGGAGCAGCGCGGCGCAAACGCGGACCTCTTCGCAACAAAGCTGCAAGAGGCCATCGCGGATGTGGCGACGGTCGCCAGACCCGTCAAGACCGCATCCTTGGAGGTGATCGATATGGACGATTCGGTCACCAAAGAGGATGTGGTGGCGGCCGTTGCCGCTGCGGGAGGTTGCAGCGCCAGCGCCGTGAAGGGGGGAGCCATCAGGCCCGGCCGCCGCGGCATGGGCGCAATCCGCGTCGAGTGCCCAGTCGCCGCGGCGGTGGCCGCCCTAAAGGCGACCAAGGGACGGCTGCTCGTGGGCTTCAGCTCGGCTGTGGTCCGGCCGCTTGAGGACAAGCCTGCGCGGTGCTTCAAGTGCTTCGCGCCGGGCCACACCCGATCTACGTGTCCCTCCAAGTCCGACTGGGGAGAGTCTTGCTTCCAGTGCGGACAGGAGGGACACAGGAGTGCCACTTGCAGCGTCGCCACGCCACACTGCCCGGCGTGTGCTGCCAGCGGCCGCCCCGCAGGGCACAGGATGGGGGGCAGGAATTGCCAGCCTCCCGCGAGGAAGGGCATAGTGCCGGCGCAGGTTCGCCCTGTCGCCGCCACCGCCGCTGTCGCCGCCGCTGTTACTCCAGCTCAAGCGGCGGTGGCTGAGGAGGGGGGTGCGATGACGGAATAATGGTTTCCTATCACCGCATCCTCCAGGCGAACACCAATCACTGCAGAGCGGCCCAGGACCTGCTGGTGCAGGCCATGGCTGAGTGGTTGGTGAACGTAGCGGTGGTCGCCGAGCCCTACTCGATCCCCGGCAGTTGGCTGGGTGACGAGGACGGCTTGGTGGCACTAGCGGCGCGGTCCTCCACAGACTCCCCTCCCCTCTCGCTATTAGAGAGGGGACCGGGATACGTGGCCGCCGCGTGGGGAGAGATAGCCCTCGTGGGCGTCTATTTCTCCCCAAACCGCCCTCTCCGGGACTTCGAGAACTATCTCGGAGCCCTGGCCGCCGTGGTCGGCAGGGCGGCGCCGCGTCAGGTCTCCGTATTGGGAGACCTGAATGCCAAGTCGGTGACCTGGGGCAACCCGGCCACCGACCATCGCGGGCGGGCAGTGGAGCAGTGGGCAGCCTCCTCTGGGCTCTCCCTCCTCAACAGAGGGAACGTCCAGACATGCGTGCGGCGACAGGGTGGCTCGATAGTGGACGTCACTTTTGCCACCCCTGCGCTGGCCGCGCGCGTGCTGAACTGGCGGGTGGATTTGGTGGAGACCATGTCGGACCACCGCTACGTGCGGTTCGACATCTCCACCGGTGGCCCCGGAGGGACGCGGCCCCTCTCGGGGCGGTCAGCGTTCCCACGGTGGGCTCTCACCCGCCTGGACAGGGAGGCGGCGGCAGAGGCGGCGTTTATCCAGGACTGGCTTTCGCCGCCTTCCGCCGGCTTGGACGTAGACATCGCGGCGGGACACCTGAGGGAGTCTCTGACCGAGGTGTGCAATTCCAGCATGCCTCGGTCCGGCCGACCGCTGCCCAATAGGGCGGTGTACTGGTGGTCGGCCGAGCTGGAGAGGCTTCGAGCGGGGTGCGTGGTGGCCAGAAGGGCCTACGCGCGGAGCCGGCGGCGGCGTCAACGAGACCTCGCCCACGAGGACCACCTCTATGAGGTGTACATAGAGGCAAAACGGGTCCTCGAGCGGGCCATCGCCGACGCCAGGGACTCGGCGAGAGCGGAGATGCTGGAGGGTCTCGACAGAGATCCCTACGGGAGGCCATACAAGGCGGCGCGAAACAAGCTGCGCCCCTTTGGTCCCCCGGTGGCCGAGACCCTGGAGCCCTCATTCCTGGATGGGGTGGTTCAGTCTCTGTTCCCGTGCAGGGACAACTTCACCCCACCAGTGATGGACCCTCCGCGGGGGATAGCTCCGCCAGCCGAGGAGGAAGAGGAGGCCCCTCCTGTCACGGAGTCGGAACTCAGCGCGGCGATTGTGCATATCCGCGCCAAGAAGACGGCTCCGGGCCCCGACGGTGTCCCGGCGAGAGTGGTGGCAATTGCCGCCACTCAAATGGAGGAGCGGTTTCGGGACCTCTTTAGCGCATGTCTTGCGTCTGGGAGGTTCCCGAAACCGTGGAAGGAGGGACAGCTGTGCCTCCTTCGCAAGGAAAGCCGCCCCGCAGAATCGCCCTCGGCATACCGACCCATCGTCCTGCTCGATGAGGTCGGCAAAATGTTCGAGGGGATAATCGCTGCCCGCCTAAAGAGCCACCTGCGGAATGTGGGGCCGGACTTGTCGGACGCTCAGTTCGGTTTTCGGGCTGAGCGTTCCACAGTGGACGCGCTGGCCCGCCTTAAGGGCCAGGTGAAGGATGCGATGGAGGCGGGGGACGGATTGTTGGCGGTGTCATTCGACATAGCCAACGCCTTCAACTCTGTTCCCCACAGCACCATCCTAGAGGCACTCCGATTCCACGGGGTGCCTCTATACATGCGGCGTCTACTGGCCAGCTACCTGGAGGATCGGGCGATCGTCCTCGTGAACAGGGCTGGCCAAGTCCGGCGGTACGCAGTCGAGGCCGGCGTTCCACAGGGGTCGGTAGTGGGACCTCTCCTCTGGAACGTTGGCTACGATTGGCTCTTGCGGGGAACTCTCCTCCGAGGCACGAGTGTCATCTGCTACGCGGATGACACTCTCCTCACGGCCCGGGGGGAGAGTTTCAGGGAGGCGGCCAACTTGGCCTCGGCAGGCGGATCCTTGGTCGCAGGGAGGATCCGCCGCCTAGGATTGACGGTGGCGCTGCACAAGACCGAGGCCGTGTTCTTCCACGGGCCTCGGCAGCGCCAACCACCAGACGCCCACATCTTCGTGGAGGGCGTCCGAATCGAGGTGAAGGCCCAGATGAAATATCTGGGCCTTGTACTCGACAGCAGGTGGCGTTTCGGCCCGCATTTTAGCGGGCTGTCGACGCGCCTGCTGAAGACTGCGGGCGCCCTCTCGTGGCTGCTCCCCAACTTGGGGGGGCCCCGCGCGCGATGCCGGCAGCTCTTCGCCGGCATCTTGAGGAGTATGGCCCTTTACGGGGCCCCTATCTGGGAGGACTCCCTCCGCAGGAGGGAGAACGCCGCCGCATTGCGGGCCCCCCAAAGGGCCATAGCCCAGCGGGTGGCGAGGGCCTACCGCACGGTCGGCTTCTCGGCGGCATGCGCTCTGGCCGGCACCCCGCCTTGGGAACTCGAGGCGTGGGTGCTCGCCAGAGTGTATGAATGGACGGCGGGGCGGAGGGCGAGAGGAGAACGCCCCGCCCCCGAAGAGCGGGAGGCCGTCCGGCGGGAGGCGAAGGACGCCATTGTCGTCCACTGGACGCGGGACCTCGCCGCCGCAGCCTTCGGCCGCCGTACCCTAGACGCGATTGGGCCGGTCCTGCGAGACTGGCTCGAGCGGTCGCACGGGTTCGTCTCCTTCCGTCTGGTGCAGGTGCTGTCCGGGCACGGTTGCTTTGGATCGTACCTGCACCGTATCGGGCGGGAGGAGACGCCGTCGTGTCACGGCTGTGGCGCGGCGGAGGACACGGCGCAGCACACTCTTGAGGTGTGCCCGTCGTGGTCCGAGCCGCGCCGCAGTCTCACCGCGGCGATCGGAACGGACCTCTCGCTCCCCGGCTTGGTCAATGCCATGCTTGGGGACGAGGGGTCCTGGGCGGCAGTCGCCTCCTTCTGCGAACACGTCATGTCCCAGAAGGAGGCGGCGGAGCGCGCGCGGGAGGAAGACCCTCTCGCGCCGCCGCTCCGAAGGCGGAGGAGGGGTCGAAGACGACGTCAGTATGACAGTCACCTCCGACTCCTCCCAGGTGGAAGCCAGCAGGCGACGGGTGCGGGGGCTCCGTCGCCTGTATTGCACAGGCTTCCACCAGTGCCGGACGGGAATGGCCAGGTGTTCCCGGCCATTCCCGTAGCCCCCCAGCCGGGGGGACATGCGGGGCCCGCCAGTTAGGCGGGCATGCGCCGGGGGGGTTGTGGACGCAAAGGCTGAGCCGGATTCCCATGACCCCTCCATCAAGGCGACGAGGGAACACCGCTGAGTTTTAGTGGGTATACTGCCACCTTGGCAGGGAGTCCCACATACTCCGTATCGTCCCCCGACGATCGGAGATGCGTAATGTCATTTCTCAGCGACAAAAAAAAAAAAAAAAAAAAAAAAAAAAAAAAAAAAGGTTGGGGGTCCCCCCACAGCGCATACGTCCACGTCGTGATCCCCGGGCAACGCCGTGTCTGACCACCGTAACGGAGTGGCAGACCGGCGGCTAAAGTGCGCTGTGACTTGCAGCCAACACGCGGACGACTGCAAGTACGAGTATGCCGAAAAAGCAAAGACGAGACGCCTCCGGGCGCTTTTTAACCGATTGTTCCTCCGGGGACGACACAAACGGCCCTTCTCAGGGCCAACACAGTGGCCCTTCCCAGGGCCAATCCACCGGCCCTTCTAAGGGCCACGTCGAAGCTGGCCGCGCACCATCCGTGGCCAGTTTATCCAGTTTGCAGGCGGAGTTTTCGGACTCCGGCGAGTCCGCCATGGACACGTCGGCGGCCGAAAACGACCGCCTCCAGCGGAAGCGGGCCTACCTGAGGCTCGGGTCCGGAGGCTCCTCGGGGTCTGTGGGCAAGTCGGGGAAGAGGCCGAAGTCGAAAAAGGCCTCGACTCCTGCTCCGACTCCTGCCTCGAGTCCGACCCACGACGTGGGTCTGGTGGACGCCGAGCGTCAGTTAGGCCTGGCAAGGAGGGAGCAGCTGCAGCAGGACCTTGAGGAGAAGGTCGCTGCCAGGGAGCAGCAGGCGCGGTCCGCCAGGTCGAGGGCTGGCTATGGCACATCCAATGTGCTGTACGCCGACCACTCCCTGGCGGAGCTGGAGCGCATGGCACTCCAGGACAAGGAGGAGGTACTGGAGGTCGCCTCCAAGTCTTCGAACCTGAAGGGGACCTTCCAGAAGGCCCTCAAATGCCGGGCCGTGAGCTTGCACGGCATTGTCACCGAGCTGGTGCAGCGCACGGCCACAGAGGAGACGCGGCAGCTGCAGGCGAGGGTGGATCGCCTGCAGCTGGAGGTCAGCCAGCTGCACCAGAAGCTGGCTGAGGCCACGGCCCGGCAAGCCCAACCTGCTCCTGCGCCTGCCCCTGGTCCGGCAGAGGGAGGCTCCTCCCCTCCTGGCAACCTCGTGGAAATAATCCGCGGGGTTGTCATGGAGGAGAGGGCCTTCATCAGGGGCTGCTTCGCCGGTATTGAGGACCGGCTCCCGCCGGAAAAGCGGCTCCGCCCGCCGCTAGCGGCGGATAAGAGTCCGCCACCGACGGAGCCGGTGCCTGTACCTGCGCAGCCTGCGGGAGACCCAAAACCGGGTGCGCAGACCCAGGCCTCCAAGGGCAAGGGGAAGGGAAAGGGGAAGGGCAAGAGGAGCACGGTGGCTCCTCAAACCCCCACCACAAGCGCGGAGGGAGCGTCTGCCTCTCCGGCAGCCCCCCAGAACACGCAGCGGGAGGACGCCATGCTCCCTTCCACCACCCCGTCCAACCAGGCGTGGACGGAAGTGGTCAGGGGGGGAAAGGCCAAAAAGTCCAAGCCCGCTGCGACTGCTTCGGCAGCCCAGAAGGCTTCGGCGGGCGGGAGGAAGTTGGTTCCTCCCAAAACTGCGGCGGTCGTGGTGACCATCACCCCGGAGGCCGCAGAGCGGGGCGAAACGTACGAGTCCGTCCTAAGACGGGCTCGTGCTAACGCGGATCCCTCTCGGCTGGGGATCGGCAACATCACGTGCCGCCGCACCCAGGCCGGAGCCCGAATTTTTGAGTTCGGGGGGGAGCAGCGCGGCGCAAACGCGGACCTCTTCGCAACAAAGCTGCAAGAGGCCATCGCGGATGTGGCGACGGTCGCCAGACCCGTCAAGACCGCATCCTTGGAGGTGATCGATATGGACGATTCGGTCACCAAAGAGGATGTGGTGGCGGCCGTTGCTGCTGCGGGAGGCTGCAGCGCCAGCGCCGTGAAGGGGGGAGCCATCAGGCCCGGCCGCCGCGGCATGGGCGCAATCCGCGTCGAGTGCCCAGTCGCCGCGGCGGTGGCCGCCCTTAAGGCGACCAAGGGACGGCTGCTCGTGGGCTTCAGCTCGGCTGTGGTCCGGCCGCTTGAGGACAAGCCTGCGCGGTGCTTCAAGTGCTTCGCGCCGGGCCACACCCGATCTACGTGTCCCTCCAAGTTCGACTGGGGAGAGTCTTGCTTCCAGTGCGGACAGGAGGGACACAGGAGTGCCACTTGCAGCGTCACCACGCCACACTGCCCGGCGTGTGCTGCCAGCGGCCGCCCCGCGGGGCACAGGATGGGGGGCAGGAGTTGCCAGCCTCCCGCGAGGAAGGGCATAGTGCCGGCGCAGGTTCGCCCTGTCGCCGCCACCGCCGCTGTCGCCGCCGCTGTTACACCAGCTCCAGCGGCGGTGGCTGAGGAGGGGGGTGCGATGTCGGAATAATGGTTTCCTATCACCGCATCCTCCAGGCGAACACCAATCACTGCAGAGCGGCCCAGGACCTGCTGGTGCAGGCCATGGCTGAGTGGTTGGTGAACGTAGCGGTGGTCGCCGAGCCCTACTCGATCCCCGGCAGTTGGCTGGGTGACGAGGACGGCTTGGTGGCACTAGCGGCGCGGTCCTCCACAGACTCCCCTCCCCTCTCGCTATTAGAGAGGGGACCGGGATACGTGGCCGCCGCGTGGGGAGAGATAGCCCTCGTGGGCGTCTATTTCTCCCCAAACCGCCCTCTCCGGGACTTCGAGAACTATCTCGGAGCCCTGGCCGCCGTGGTCGGCAGGGCGGCGCCGCGTCAGGTCTCCGTATTGGGAGACCTGAATGCCAAGTCGGTGACCTGGGGCAACCCGGCCACCGACCATCGCGGGCGGGCAGTGGAGCAGTGGGCAGCCTCCTCTGGGCTCTCCCTCCTCAACAGAGGGAACGTCCAGACATGCGTGCGGCGACAGGGTGGCTCGATAGTGGACGTCACTTTTGCCACCCCTGCGCTGGCCGCGCGCGTGCTGAACTGGCGGGTGGATTTGGTGGAGACCATGTCGGACCACCGCTACGTGCGGTTCGACATCTCCACCGGTGGCCCCGGAGGGACGCGGCCCCTCTCGGGGCGGTCAGCGTTCCCACGGTGGGCTCTCACCCGCCTGGACAGGGAGGCGGCGGCGGAGGCGGCGTTTATCCAGGACTGGCTTTCGCCGCCTTCCGCCGGCTTGGACGTAGACATCGCGGCGGGACACCTGAGGGAGTCTCTGACCGAGGTGTGCAATTCCAGCATGCCTCGGTCCGGCCGACCGCTGCCCAATAGGGCGGTGTACTGGTGGTCGGCCGAGCTGGAGAGGCTTCGAGCGGGGTGCGTGGTGGCCAGAAGGGCCTACGCGCGGAGCCGGCGGCGGCGTCAACGAGACCTCGCCCACGAGGACCACCTCTATGAGGTGTACATAGAGGCAAAACGGGTCCTCGAGCGGGCCATCGCCGACGCCAGGGACTCGGCGAGAGCGGAGATGCTGGAGGGTCTCGACAGAGATCCCTACGGGAGGCCATACAAGGCGGCGCGAAACAAGCTGCGCCCCTTTGGTCCCCCGGTGGCCGAGACCCTGGAGCCCTCATTCCTGGATGGGGTGGTTCAGTCTCTGTTCCCGTGCAGGGACAACTTCACCCCACCAGTGATGGACCCTCCGCGGGGGATAGCTCCGCCAGCCGAGGAGGAAGAGGAGGCCCCTCCTGTCACGGAGTCGGAACTCAGCGCGGCGATTGTGCATATCCGCGCCAAGAAGACGGCTCCGGGCCCCGACGGTGTCCCGGCGAGAGTGGTGGCAATTGCCGCCACTCAAATGGAGGAGCGGTTTCGGGACCTCTTTAGCGCATGTCTTGCGTCTGGGAGGTTCCCGAAACCGTGGAAGGAGGGACAGCTGTGCCTCCTTCGCAAGGAAGGCCGCCCCGCAGAATCGCCCTCGGCATACCGACCCATCGTCCTGCTCGATGAGGTCGGCAAAATGTTCGAGGGGATAATCGCTGCCCGCTTAAAGAGCCACCTGCGGAATGTGGGGCCGGACTTGTCGGACGCTCAGTTCGGTTTTCGGGCTGAGCGTTCCACAGTGGACGCGCTGGCCCGCCTTAAGGGCCAGGTGAAGGATGCGATGGAGGCGGGGGACGGATTGTTGGCGGTGTCATTCGACATAGCCAACGCCTTCAACTCTGTTCCCCACAGCACCATCCTAGAGGCACTCCGATTCCACGGGGTGCCTCTATACATGCGGCGTCTACTGGCCAGCTACCTGGAGGATCGGGCGATCGTCCTCGTGAACAGGGCTGGCCAAGTCCGGCGGTACGCAGTCGAGGCCGGCGTTCCACAGGGGTCGGTAGTGGGACCTCTCCTCTGGAACGTTGGCTACGATTGGCTCTTGCGGGGAACTCTCCTCCGAGGCACGAGTGTCATCTGCTACGCGGATGACACTCTCCTCACGGCCCGGGGGGAGAGTTTCAGGGAGGCGGCCAACTTGGCCTCGGCAGGCGGATCCTTGGTCGCAGGGAGGATCCGCCGCCTAGGATTGACGGTGGCGCTGCACAAGACCGAGGCCGTGTTCTTCCACGGGCCTCGGCAGCGCCAACCACCAGACGCCCACATCTTCGTGGAGGGCGTCCGAATCGAGGTGAAGGCCCAGATGAAATATCTGGGCCTTGTACTCGACAGCAGGTGGCGTTTCGGCCCGCATTTTAGCGGGCTGTCGACGCGCCTGCTGAAGACTGCGGGCGCCCTCTCGTGGCTGCTCCCCAACCTGGGGGGGCCCCGCGCGCGATGCCGGCAGCTCTACGCCGGCATCTTGAGGAGTATGGCCCTTTACGGGGCCCCTATCTGGGAGGACTCCCTCCGCAGGAGGGAGAACGCCGCCGCATTGCGGGCCCCCCAAAGGGCCATAGCCCAGCGGGTGGCGAGGGCCTACCGCACGGTCGGCTTCTCGGCGGCATGCGCTCTGGCCGGCACCCCGCCTTGGGAACTCGAGGCGTGGGTGCTCGCCAGAGTGTATGAATGGACGGCGGGGCGGAGGGCGAGAGGAGAACGCCCCGCCCCCGAAGAGCGGGAGGCCGTCCGGCGGGAGGCGAAGGACGCCATTGTCGTCCACTGGACGCGGGACCTCGCCGCCGCAGCCTTCGGCCGCCGTACCCTAGACGCGATTGGGCCGGTCCTGCGAGACTGGCTCGAGCGGTCGCACGGGTTCGTCTCCTTCCGTCTGGTGCAGGTGCTGTCCGGGCACGGTTGCTTTGGATCGTACCTGCACCGTATCGGGCGGGAGGAGACGCCGTCGTGTCACGGCTGTGGCGCGGCGGAGGACACGGCGCAGCACACTCTTGAGGTGTGCCCGTCGTGGTCCGAGCCGCGCCGCAGTCTCACCGCGGCGATCGGAACGGACCTCTCGCTCCCCGGCTTGGTCAATGCCATGCTTGGGGACGAGGGGTCCTGGGCGGCAGTCGCCTCCTTCTGCGAACACGTCATGTCCCAGAAGGAGGCGGCGGAGCGCGCGCGGGAGGAAGACCCTCTCGCGCCGCCGCTCCGAAGGCGGAGGAGGGGCCGAAGACGACGTCAGTATGACAGTCACCTCCGACTCCTCCCAGGTGGAAGCCAGCAGGCGACGGGTGCGGGGGCTCCGTCGCCTGTATTGCACAGGCTTCCACCAGTGCCGGACGGGAATGGCCAGGTGTTCCCGGCCATTCCCGTAGCCCCCCAGCCGGGGGGACATGCGGGGCCCGCCAGTTAGGCGGGCATGCGCCGGGGGGGTTGTGGACGCAAAGGCTGAGCCGGATTCCCATGACCCCTCCATCAAGGCGACGAGGGAACACCGCTGAGTTTTAGTGGGTATACTGCCACCTTGGCAGGGAGTCCCACATACTCCGTATCGTCCCCCGACGATCGGAGATGCGTAATGTCATTTCTCAGCGACAAAAAAAAAAAAAAAAAAAAAAAAAAAGGTTAGGTTAGGTTGCCTCGGTACCATCGAGGCGGTCCGGCCAGTACTCGAGCGCTGGCTCGGGAGGAGGCACGGCTCCCTGTCGTTTCGGGTGACGCAGGTGCTCTCGGGGCATGGTTGCTTCGGGAAGTACCTGTGTCGCATTAACAGGGAGCCGGACGCCCGGTGTCACCACTGCGTCGACTGCCGGGAGGACACGGCGTGGCATACGCTGGCAGAGTGTGCCGCTTGGGAGGAGCCGCGCCGTGCCCTCATCTCAGAAGTAGGCAGTGACCTCTCGCTGCCGGCCGTGGTCGAGTCCATGGTCGACAGCGAGGAGTCCTGGGACGCGGTGGTTTCCTTTTGCGAAACGGTCGTCTCGCAGAAGGAGGCTGCGGAAAGGGAGAGGGAGATCTCGTCCACTCACCCTGCCCGCAGCAGGCGCACCGGGCGTCGGCGGAGGGCGGACAACGCCCTCTTCCAGCCCCCCTAAACGGGTCCAGGGGCGACGGACTCGGGGACGTCCGTCGCCCCCCACACATCAGGACCCGAGGTGGCGGCGCGATGTGTTCCACGCGCGCCCCTCTTAGACGTCGCGGGGGGAGTCAAACACCTCACTCCCCCCCCCGACCAGACGGGGCCCGCTGAGGCGGGCCGGCACCAGCCGGGGGTTGCGGAAGTATCGTACGTTCCCGCGACCCCCGGCGTAGGTGTGAGATGGAACACCCGGGGTGGTTTTTAGTCAGTAAGAGTCTGACAGACCCCGCCGCCCGCCCCAGGGCGGCGGACATCCATGAGGATTTTCCACCCCGGACCAAAAAAAAAAAAAAAAAAAAAAAAAAAAGGTTAGGTTAGGTTAGGTTAGGTTAGGTTAGGTTGTACCTGGGATTGGTGCTCGACAGCCGGTGGGATTTCGGCCCCCACTTCCGGCGGCTGGCGCCCAAGTTGTTGGGCGCTGCTGGGGCGCTGTCAACGCTGCTTCCCAATCTGGGGGGCCCGAGCGCCGCCTGTAGGCGGCTCTACGTGGGGATCGTGCGATCCATGGCCCTGTATGGGGCCCCGATCTGGGCGACCGACCTGACGGCCGGTAGCATCGCAGTCCTGCGAAGGCCGCAGAGAGCGATGGCCGTCAGGGTCGTCCGGGGGTATCGCACGATCTCCTACGAGGCGGCTTGCGTACTGGCTGGATCCCCGCCCTGGGACCTGGAGGCGAAAGTACTCGCGTCACTGTACCGGTGGCGCGAGGAAGCGCGGGCGCGAGGCGAGGGGCTGACGCAGCGCCACATGGAGCTGCGTCGGTCTCAGCTTCGCGAGGTCCTGGTGGCGGATTGGCGGGACAGGCTTTCGCGCCCTACCGCCGGCCTCGGTACCATCGAGGCGGTCCGGCCAGTACTCGAGCGCTGGCTCGGGAGGAGGCACGGCTCCCTGTCGTTTCGGGTGACACAGGTGCTCTCGGGGCATGGTTGCTTCGGGAAGTACCTGTGTCGCATTAACAGGGAGCCGGACGCCCGGTGTCACCACTGCGTCGACTGCCGGGAGGACACGGCGTGGCATACGCTGGCAGAGTGTGCCGCTTGGGAGGAGCCGCGCCGTGCCCTCATTTCAGAAGTAGGCAGTGACCTCTCGCTGCCGGCCGTGGTGGAGTCCATGGTCGACAGCGAGGAGTCCTGGGACGCGGTGGTTTCCTTCTGCGAAACGGTCGTCTCGCAGAAGGAGGCTGCGGAAAGGGAGAGGGAGATCTCGTCCACTCACCCTGCCCGCAGCAGGCGCACCGGGCGTCGGCGGAGGGCGGACAACGCCCTCTTCCGGCCCCCCTAAACGGGTCCAGGGGCGACGGACTCGGGGACGTCCGTCGCCCCCCACACATCAGGACCCGAGGTGGCGGCGCGATGTGTTCCACGCGCGCCCCTCTTAGACGTCGCGGGGGGAGTCAAACACCTCACTCCCCCCCCCGACCAGACGGGGCCCGCTGAGGCGGGCCGGCACCAGCCGGGGGTTGCGGAAGTATCGTACGTTCCCGCGACCCCCGGCGTAGGTGTGAGATGGAACACCCGGGGTGGTTTTTAGTCAGTAAGAGTCTGACAGACCCCGCCGCCCGCCCCAGGGCGGCGGACATCCATGAGGATTTTCCACCCCGGATCAAAAAAAAAAAAAAAAAAAAAAAAAGGTTAGGTTAGGTTAGGTTAGGTTTTTTTTTTTTTTTTTTTTTTTTTTTTTTTTTTTTTTTTTTTTTTTATGCTACTTCCTCTGACATAAATCAGAGCCTATTTTATCTATGACTACTCTTCCATTCCAGTTCTATCAATTATTCCTCTCGCACTTTTATTCCGCATACTTGATCTTTCTTTCTTACTTCTCTTTCAGGCAATTTCCCGGTGGGATTCCGGTCTAAACTATGTCTACTCTATTCTTGTTATATTATATCTTTATTTTGGGTTTCGGGTTTATTAGGGTATAAAACAGGGACACAAGTCGGTGCTTCTTATTACTTTTACATGTTTGTTTTTTACTTTTACAGCTATCTTTTAAAACTATTCTTTCTTAATTACATAATTGTTTCTTAACACTATTTTTATTTTACACTTATCCACTAAACTATATTATTACATATTCCTTAATACTATTCTATTTTCTTGGCTTACTTCTCTATCTTACATAGGTACCATTTCTTAAGATTTCTTACGCTCTAAAATTCATATGGGCAACAATAACATTATTTACTAATAGGTATTATGGTATTTAGCAATTTTTGTAACTTCTGTTCTCAATGCTTGACTCTAATATTTTTACAATATTATGCAAACATTTTTGCTTATGCAGTTTTGTTCCTCTTTATGACTTTTTCACAAATTTTTATGCAAAATTCCAAAAACAATTTTCTCTTTTTACTCTGCATTATCAGCCACATATTTTCGCTGTCGAGTTTGGTGTCGAGTACATGCTCGGCCTCAAGTCTTTCTCTGTCGAAAACGGGACAGCTGAACAGTATATGTGGCACCGTCTCATCCTTTTCAGGATCGCAGATGCACGATGGGCTCTCCTTCCGCTTGAAGCGGTTCAGGTATTCCGAGAACCCACCGTGTCCCGTCATAATTTGCGTAATTATGCCATTGATTTTTATTTTCCTGATTATCCTGTACGCCGCCACCGCATCCGGGAAAAACAATTTGGTGACAGAGGCTGTTTCTCCGGAGCTATATCTCCGGTTCCATACCTCAAGCGTCGCTTCACGGATGCACCGCTTGACGTATGAAACCGGACACAGGTCATAGTCGGGCTTTCGTTTGGAACCTTCAGCGGCTCTCTTGGCTAATTCATCGGCCCTCTCATTTCCTTCCAACCCCACGTGGGCTTTGATCCAAAACAAGGCAACAGCCTTGTTTTGGATCGACAGGGACCTAAGATTGGCCCTTGTCTCTACTGCCAGGGGGTGGTGGCGGTTGTAATTTTGTATAGTTTGGAGGGCCGCCATGGAGTCGCTGAAGATTCCAAACGATTGCGCGCTGTGCTTCAAAATCTCCCTAGTTGCAACGCAAATTGCCAGAAGCTCGGCCTGATAGACGGTGGAGTAGTGAGGGAGAGCAAGCTTGAGGGTTTTTGTCTCGTCGTCACCACTCCATAGTGATAACGCAGCCCCAACCTTGCCCCCGATCTTACTCCCGTCCGTAAAGATACGAACTTTAAGTTCGCTCTGGGCATTTTCTAATTGCTCTTGGTTCGTCAGGCTGACAAGCTCCAGCTCAGCGCGTTCTGCGGGGTGTGGGTCCTCCTTTGCCGAGGCGGTCTGCTCGACCTCCCTATCACCAAGTGCTGGCTGAGGCACCCCTCTTCTGGCCTCGTACAGCGATGCCGCTTCGCGGACTCGCAGGTCGAGAGGTAATATCCCAGCCAGCACCAGTGCGGAGTTCAAGGAGACCGTCCGGTACCCTTTGCACAGTTTTTGCGCAATACCACGCTGTACTGCTCCCAACTGCTTTCTGATACCCAGCTTGTCGACGGCCGGAGCCCATACGCTGGCGGCGTACAGGATGATTGGTTCAACGGTAGCCACATATATTATACGTATGACCTCGGGGTTTAGTCCCCAGCTGGTCTTTGCTGCCTTGGTGAGCTGCTTGTGGATGCCTATCGCCTTTCTGCACACATTTGCGACGTGTGCGTTGAAGGTCAGCTGTTTGTCGATGGTGACACCCAGGATTTTGATCTCATTTGACATGGCAATGCCGATCCCGCCCATGCTCAGGCGTGGGGTGTCGTATTTCAATTTGCGCGTCATGACCATAGCATTGGTCTTCTGAGGGGCGAATTTAAGCTTGTTTTGAACACCCCACTCCCGCACATGTTCGAGAGCGGCATTGGCACGTCTCTCGATCTCCAACGCTGTGTCACCATCGAAAACCAGCACGACGTCGTCTGCAAATGCCTGGCAATAGTCATCCCTAGCTTCCAGGCTCTTGAGAAGTGGGTCCAGTAACAAGTTCCAGAATATCGGTCCAGCGATTGAACCCTGGACACAACCCTTACTTGTGGCCTTGCAGTACTCTTCACCTGCGTACCTAACCCTGACCCTTCGGTTTTCGAGATAGCTGTTGATGACCCTCCTCAAGCCGACTGGACACTGTTCCTCAGCCAGACGGACCCTTGCGCTGTCGAAGGCTCCCTCTATGTCTAATGATATTAGAACTATTATTTTCTTTAATTCCAGCTTACCGCGTATATGTTGCACCAGCGCATAGAGGGAGTCTTCGGTGCTCCTCTGGGGCATGAATCCGTACTGGCGAGTACTCATCCTTGGGATCAGGTGAAACTTGAGGCGGGCCACCAACATCTTCTCATATATTTTCCCGAGAATAGGTAATAGGCCGATGGGTCTGTACGCCTTTGGTGAGCTGTAGTCAGTTTTTCCAGGCTTCTTCAGGATAATCACCGTGGCTTCCTTCCAAATTTCAGGGAAGAGGTGGGTCCTTAAGCAGCCATTCAGGATAGCTAGGGCTACTTCCGGGGCACCTCTAATGGCCTGGCTACAGATATCAGCTGTAAATCCGTCAGCTCCTGGTGCTTTTTTGGCATTAAAGGACCCGCACGCTGCCATCAGTTCAGCCATCGTGAATGGCGGTTCACATGGTTCATCATGTCCTTTAGCATTCACGACCTCGGCCTTTTCTCTGGTAAGACTGTGGCAGGTGCTGTCGCTATCTACGTGGTCCTCCGGATAAAAGGTTCTCGCCAATAGTTCTACTGAGCCCTTTGCGTCCAGAACCTGCCCGTCCCTCACCAATGGCTGATCCTCACCTCTTCCCTTGGTCCTTCCTATTACCCGGTAAATTCCCTCCCAGACCCCCTCTCTGTCCTGTCTTGAACAGAAGTCCTTCCAGCTTGCGGTTTCGTCCTTGGCTGCTTCCGTCTCATACTCAACTTTCTTTTTCAGGTACTCTTCAACGACCTTCGCTCTACGGACTGGTGCAGCACACCTAACTCTGCGTTTATAGGTAGTAGCCTCTTTTTTCATCCTCTCGAGTTTCTCGGACCACCACGGCAAAGTGAAAACTTCATTTGTCTTCTTTATAGGCATTGATGAAGTGCATGCGTCTTTTATTACGTTAGTATAAAGATTTGTAATTGAATTTAGTTTTATAGCCGTATTTAATTTATCTATTTCTGTTTTGTTTATTTTATTTGCTTGCAGTAATTGGCCGAGTTTCTCACGAAACTCGGACCAATTCGCTTTTTTTGTATTGAAGATCCTAGTTGTTCTGTTAATTTGGATGCCTTTTGATCTTTTTAGTTTAATATTGAAAACAATGCCGTTGTGATCCGAGCTCGTGAGGCCTTCGTCTACCCTCCAGTCATCCACTAGGTCCAAGATATCTGTCGAGCATACTGTTATGTCGACGTGACTACAGTATCTTGTCCCCCCTCTGGTTGTGTCGAAGGTCGGAATTTCCCCTCTGTTCAGTATGTTCAGGTCCAGCTCATCCAGGACTCCGGACACTTCTTCGCCTCTGCGATCTATGGACAGGCTTCCCCACCAAGTACTCTTTGCATTTGCATCTCCTCCAAGAACCAATCTCCCGGGACCTACCTCATCCTCAACACGTTTGAGGTGCTCGAGGTATGGTCCGATTGGCTGGTCTGGCTCAAAGTAAAAGGAGACTAGTGTGATTTTCCAGGCACTGGTTCGGATCCCCACCACGACGATGTTGTTCGTGGTGAGTTTCGGGTACTGTTCGACAACGAGGTCTTTGTCAAAGACCGCTATTGCGGCCTTGACAGTCCCATCTCCTATGTCAGTGCTCTGGAAAACCCGAACGCCTCTATGACTCCTCATTACTCTAGCCCCGCCAACGTATGGTTCCTGGAGGAGAGCAATGGCGACCCCGCGCTTGTCCGCTTCGATCAGAAGTTCGTTGGTCGACAGTCTTTTTCGTTGGAGGTTGGCCTGTACTATTTTGTAGGGGTCTGGGATGCCGTTGTTCTCCTGGGCGCCCTTAGCAGTAAGCGACCGACATGCGGGCTATGGCATCTCGTTTCCTGCGTATGGGGCATTCTTGGCTGAAGGCATTATGATCGTTGCGATCAAGATTGGCCGCTGTGCAGTTCCTGCAAGAGGGTTCGCCTCCCGCAAGCCATTCTGTGCATTGCGCCCTAAGGTGCGGTCCTCCGCAGTGGCTACACAGGTCAACTGGTGCTTCGCAGAACCTCTTGCTATGGCCATAACCAAGGCATTTCGAGCACTGGACCAGTGGTGACTGATCCCACACCCGGACCCGTTGGAGGTCGATATAGACCGCTCCGGCGTCGGTCGCTCTTTTCCAGATGGCTGGGGATACGCTCAGGACGATGTGGTTAGTGTGCGGATTTCGTGCTTTCCTTTTATACTTGATCTCAAGTCTATCCTCATTCTCCTTCAGGTCGTGGAAGATGCCCCGGTTTTGGTTCCTGAAGGCCCGGATGACGTCCTCATCAGAATTTACTGTCAGAACGTCAGCGAGCTTCAGGAGTGGGTCTCGGTTCTTAACTTCTTCCACGACCAGGCTTTTCCCGGAGTTTTCAAGTCTCTGTCTCACCTTCTGTCTGTCTTCGTCCGTGTGACAGCTCATGATGACCTTTCTGTCTTTACCTTTGCGGGTCCTCTCCACCCTGACCCACCCATCCTTCGCGTTCACCGCCTCTCTTATTTTTGTTAGGACGTTTTCACCAGTGTCATTCTCGTCCTGGGACGAGACAATGACCGAGTGCAGTGCTTTTTGCGGAGGTGTGTGCACGGTGGTTCGGCCCGCCGTTGTCTCGGCATACGTTTTTGTGACCAACAACTGTTGGTGTTGTTCTTCTATTTTTTGCTTAAGGTCATCCATCTTTCTGCCGTTTTCGATGAGCAGCCGGCTCTGTTCTTCCAATCGTCTGATGATATGGCCATTGGCCTCGGGGACCTCTTTTCCGGCTATCTCCTTTGGTATTATCGAGGTTTTTAACGATACACCTGCTTCACCGGTCTTTTGGAGCTTTTTGATGTCGGCATCTGCTTCTTTTATAATTTGGAATAGTTTATCCACAGCGTCGAGCACGTTTGTTTTTAGGTCCGCCTTTAAGTTCCGTGAACTATTTATGTTTGTTTTGGCCTTAACTACATTCTGTCTAGCTTCCGCTAGACGAGTCAGTCGGGTAGGCAGAACCTGTCTCGGTGAAATTTGAGCTTCTGTCTTGCCGGTGGCTGGAGTCAGGTGGTGCGATACTGACGCCGCGGCTTCCAAATTCTCAATGCTTCGTCTGACATTGGACGTGAGTGTTTGAGTCCCTGGTGAAGCTGTTTTGGACGAGAGCGTCTGTGTCCGAGGGGGAGATTTTTGCTTCACCGTTTCGTCTATGGGTTTTGCCGGTGTTCTAGGCATCATCATGGTCAGAGGAATGCGTCAGTGATTAATGTAAAAAAAAAATGTAGATGTGAATACGACCGTCCAGTCGTAGTCTGCGCACAGTGTAAAAAATGTGCGCAGTCAAATTATAAAGTAAAAATGATTTAAAAAGGAATTAGGACCAAGGTGCCAAAAAAGCAGTCGTAAAGAGAAACAAATTTGCGTCAGGCTCAATAAAGCCTTCGTGCCAACTTATAAAATAAAAATATAAAAATAAAATATAAAAAGTGAAAAATATTTAAAAGTTAAAATTGACTTTTATCTCTACGTAGAGTCAAGAGTTATCTAGAGCACACAACAAAAAAGTTGTGGAAAGTCAATTTATGAAAGAAAAACTGTTAAATATAGTGACTCTTAGTTTGACTCTACGTAGAGTCGTTCTGTATAGTCCAGCGGATAGCCCTCACCGAGCCCCCCCAAATGAACCCAAACTCGGTATGGTTACGCCAAGGGGTTTCGGAGATATCCTAACTTGAAATTTTTGGTTTTTTACCAAGATAAAAACCAAGAGTGGTTACAATAGGATATCTCCGGAACCACCGGTCCAAAAACCCCCGTGCTTGGGCTTTCCGAGTTTGGCTCGGCAAGACCAATCCACTGGGCCGGTTTTCAGGTTGAAAATATTCAGACTCCTGAAAACGCCTGAAAAGTCCTGTCCTTATAGTCTAAGCCCTACTAATACGTCCAGCGAAAACCCCGACCCTCTACGACTCTCCGTTGGGAAGTTATGGCCGTTCAAAGGTTTTACAAAATGGCCGCGGTGCTGTCAAAGCCAATCTTTGACCACAGATAACTTCCCTCAGGAAAGCCGCAGACCCCCCGAGTTTGGGCTCTCCCAACTCGTCCTGAGCTCCGCTGTCCGCTGAAACTACTTTCAGGATCCCAAAAATTTTCAGCTCCCAACCACCTGAAATCGCGGGGTAAGTAGGGCAGCGAGTTCCCGACTATGACTTCAAAAACCGCTACTTCCCACGGCCACTGGTTTAGGAGTTACAGTGGTTTGAAGTTGAACAAGATGGCCGCCGAACTGTCAAAAGTCGTACTTAAACGTCCGTATCTCCGGAACCTTACGTCACAGAAGGACGGGGTTTTGGACCCACAGCTCGGCGTCTATTCAGGTATGACCTGAAAGCAGTTTCAGCGACGAAAAATTTTTTGGCCTGAAATGGCCTGAAAATGGTCTTAGCCTAAAGTTTGCGGTGCGCTACCAGCCTTTGCGAAAATCCGGTATTAAATGGACCAACGGTTCCCGAGATATACTTAATTGAAATTAATAACCTAAAAACCAAGATGGCGCAAATTTGCCAAAAACGTCAAATTGGGAGCAACGGGGCCCGTGTTTGGGCTTGAGGAGGTCAGGATGGGTGTGTTAGACCCTATCCTGGCGTTAAAATTTGGAATTTACTATTTAATTAAGAATTATAGTCAAAAAACCTTAAAAAATCGATATCTCTGGAACCATCTGTCATAAAATTATGAAAAAATATGCTAAATTTATCTTAAATATAGGGCTACAATACACGATACTTAGAAATTTTAAAAACCAAGAACCAAGTCAAAAATTTTTCCAATTTATGGTTTTTCATCAATTTACACTATAATTAAAAAACTAATAAAGCTAAAAATCTAAAACTTAAAATCTCTACTGTACTGATGAGCGCGCAACAGGCTGCAGTTGTAGATTTTCAAAATTTTTATTTGGGCCAAAGATAAACTGGTCCAAATTTTCCAACTTCTAACTGCTCTATAAAATCAGGTGTGGCGATTAAAATAAAAATTTTTGCAGTTACCGTCTTAACGATAGGTGAAGATGTCAGCAACAAAGTTTCAAGTGTCTAGCTCCGCTCCTTCTGGTTTTTCAGGCCACGTGGTTTTCCCTTTTTTCCGCTTACAAGCTGGAACTTCAGGATTTCAGAGGTTCTTCGTAGTCTAGATGGTGTGCAGTGGTGATCCCCACCCCTTTCTAAAATAAAAAGGCAGGGTCGTCGATCTCGTTCGAGCAGCGTTCACAATTAAAGTTTTTTCTTGTAGGTTTAACCTCAAAAAATTGAGGTTTTTCAGGTCTTGAAGTGGAGGCACTGCCGTACAGGTTT